>CALNHX010000088.1:0-549109 GCA_940337035.1 Agriotes lineatus
GAGTTACACAGGTTATTTCAATAACCGGATAAAAGGTTATTTTTGATTCGAATAAGCCCATCACTAATTTTAACCCTCTGCTCCTTTTCAGTTTTTCCTTCTTTTATCCCTTTAGGGTTAACATTTTTAAATTCCGTTACACCCCTTTCTAATATTTTAAAAATACATCTACATGCCATAAAAGAATGTTCTAACTCAATAAACATAGGAGATACGAAGGGTTCTTTAATTCACCCCCAATCCAGATTTGCACCTTTAGGGGTTGATTAGGGTAAAATCCACGATACACTTACACCGGTATGCTCGTGCGCATCTCCGCTGTAGAATACTTTGTACGTGACGTCACCTGCGACAGAAATTCCAGCGTTCGCAATAGATTCTAATACATATTCGGGCGCTTTAATAAATTAAATTAGCTTAATTTTATGGCTTTTTCTATATTTGTCATGATGTAATATTTGTTGTAAATCCAAATCCATGTGGTTTTGCCATCATTTATGATATTCAAGGTTTATTTATAAATTGATAACATTTTTCTGTTGAACGAATTGTTCGAGGAGTGGTGGCAATTCGCAATTGTCAGATAGGGATAGATACTTTCGCACTCCCGCTTCTTGAATAAAATTATGTCTAAATTAAAGTATTTATTAAATAAAAGATGAGAAAAATACAAACATCGTATATTTGTAACATTATTACACTCAGGTGCAAAATAAATGGGCCACCAACCTTTTTGTTGCATGCATATTTGTTCGCAAACTGAATAAAACTTTTTAATTTTACTATCAAGAGATATCAGAGTACAGGAAAAGACAGCATGTTGTATTTGTCAGTTTTTTAATAAACAATAATGATTCCATTTTTTTAATTTGGCGTTTACGATACCGGAATACAAAAAGTTTTTACCTACCAAATAACTGCACCCTAGTATTTATTTTTCATAGTTCGTAAACTTTGACATTTTTTGTTCTAGTTTTCTTCTGCAATTATTAAAACTGTTTTTTTTATTGAGGTCCCGCAATCTTATATACGTTCGCGTTCTACTTAGACAAAGAACTACTTCAAATGGAATGTTTCATTTAAATTTTGAAATAGTTCTGTCAGCCAAATTTCGGAAAATGTTTTCTCGTTGCATAAGGAAGTTCCATGCATGGCGTAAAATTCTGATTCAAGCTTAAGTGCGACTTCAAACAATTCTTCGTTAGGATAAATCAGATTTCCTTGGGAAATAAACTGTAACCAATTTGGAGCCCTGTTGGTGTCCAATTTGTGCGTTGGGATTCCCAGACTGTATTTGCTTCGGAATTTATACGCTATATATCCTATCACCTCAAGATTGTCCATCAGCTGCAAAGTATAATCATCAACATCTGCTTCAAAAAAGTATCCAGGTTGAACAAACGAATTTACGACCAGCTTTTCTATCTCGCATTGCTCTACTGCGACTTCTGAGTCATTAGAAAATTTGGATAGAATTGTTTGAGTCAAGCAAACATTTTTATTGTCTTCATTTGTGTTTTCGATGGATTCTATTAGTACGTCCAGTAGGCATGCCTCAATTGTTTCTACAGTGTTTCGATTTTCCGTGAAAATCGCAGCTAAATGTTTACCCAAGATAAACCATCTAAGGCGGTATTTGAAGTCAAGTGGAGATGGGTGATCATTTGCACCACCCATTCCTCGAACGTATGCAAATAAATTCTCCGACACATCTTGGTTTAGCCGTAAAGTTAAGATGTATTATATATTATATTTTTCGTGTAGATAGTCATACATTTCTGCCAGGGATCTATTGTTCAATAATATTCCTTTTTGGAATGGAATAATATCCTTGTGCTTTCCAATTCTCATTCCATTGATAACTCTCGACATATTATTTAGTAGAGCCTAGAGATTTCTGGGCTTCTAAATCAGTTCCAAAGGAGCTCCTCCATGGACAATTTCCTACCAATTTTGAACTAGAGTTGAATAGATCAAACCAGTCGTTGAACAACTGCACAATTTCTATGATCAATTAGATGAAGACGTTCCAATTTTAAGAAATGTGGTGTATCTGCATAGATACAAACTTTCAAATAATTATCACTGGGTTGATGAAAAAAGCAATTTTTATTATATCCAACATTGAGTTTCGGCCACAAATTCATATTGGCAGTGCCCATATCACTGACTATTGCTACAACAATAAATCTTGCTATGTACAATTCTGTGATGATCTTTTCCAAGATGTCGGTCTTCATGGGCTGATCAAACTGATAATATATGGGTTGTTTCCCATTTGAAATTAATCCGCGCACAATAATGGTTTGACAAGATTTATGAGGACCTATTTTTTATTCCAGTGTTTTGTCGATTTCAATTTTATTTGAAACATAAACCTCGTCAAATGACAACACGCAAAGTCGTTCAGATTGAGTGAAGTCAATAGACTTTTTCTTCATCAATGAGATGACACTCTTTAAAATGCCTTGGTTTACATGAAAATTCGAAACCCAACGTCTCAATGTTGACATGGCAGGCAAAGGATAGTTGTGAGCTTTTAAATACCGGTAGGCTTTTGGGCTCACGCTACGTAAAGAAATCGTCAACGCTATATCCCCTGGCGACCAACGAATGTTTTTTCCTTTTACGGGATTCAGTAGTTTTCGAATGTGTCCAGGAGTAAAAACTGTCGCTAGAACACTTTTCAATTTCCTCCATTTTTCTCCTAATATCGGCGTTGTCCTTTTCTAGTTTTTGTATTTTCTTTCTGAGCTTTTCCATCTCACTTTCATTTTCATTTGCCCTAATAGTGTTCAACAATAATTATCCAACGTTTTATACTTATTTTATCTGCAATCGTGCGGAAACGATTACACGCATTAGTTTCAGTGCGGTAACTGTCACTTTATGTATGATAAAATTTGGTGTGGCAAAATCTACTTTATCACACTAGTGCGGTAAAGTGATAATAAGTAGTAATAAAATATTGATCCAAACTGTTGAAATTAAGCATTTTGTTTAACAGAAATAACTATTGGTTATTTGATATTACTCAATATCAAGTTTAGCAAAGTAAATGAGTTAGAAGTCCCAAAGTCAGAAGAAAATAGTTTATTCTGTTTGTTTACAAAACAACTCTCTTTTGTTACCGTGTTATCAAATCTTAACACTAGATTTAGAATAGGGAATACATATTACTATTCAATAACAAGCCAACTATTAATTACTTAAGTTAACACTCCCACTCTTGTATATTGAATGTATTTTGAACAAGTGCTAAGGCGTTCCGATTTAATACAAATTTATCTCGGGTCAACGGTTTTGTGAAGAAATCTGCCAGTTGATTTTCCGAACGAACATAACAAACTTCGATGTCTTTATCGTCAACCCGTTCTCGAATGTAGTGGTATTTGATATCAATGTGTTTTGTACGTTTGTGGTGATCTACGTTTTTAACCAAACGTATGGCGCTTTGATTGTCCACATAGAGCTTGGTTGGCTCCTCTCCACTGATACCAATTTCTTGTAGAAAGTTGCGTAGCCACATTGTTTCTGTTGCTGCGTCTGAAGCTGCAATATACTCAGCCTCCGTTGTGGATTTGGTTACGCATTTTTGTCTATGTGAAGACCAAGTAACAGGACCGTTTGCTAGCAGACTCACATAGCCAGTGGTTGACCGACGTGTGTCACTGTCCCCAGCAAAGTCGGCATCTGAGTAAACAACCAACTCGACATGATTTGCTTTGTACCGGATTGCCATGTCTTTGGTACCTTGCAGATATTTCAAAATTCTTTTAACAGCCGTCCAATGTTCCAATCCAGGATTATTTAAAAACCTACTCGCTTGGCTCACGGCAAACATGATATCAGGCCGTGATACTGTTGCAGCGAACATTAGGCTACCTACTGCTTCACGGTATGGCGTGTTTCTCATCTGCTTTGATTCTTGATCATCAGCAGGACATTGTCCACTGTGGAGCGTGACTCCAGGTACACAAGGAATGGAACTTGATTTAGAATCACCCATGTTAAATTTCAGCAGTAAGCGACTGATGTACCCCTGTTGACTTATACGGATTTCTTTTTTCTCGTGATCTCGTTGTATTTCCAGTCCACAGAAGTATTTACCATCGCCAACAGTAATTTCAAAGGTTGATCCCAGTTCCGATAAAATTCTGTCAAGAATGTTTAATGATTTACAGAGTAAAAGCCCGTCGTCTACGTACAACGCCATATAAACATCCATATCTTCAAGTTTTGTGCAAAAAACGCATTTGTCTGCGTTTAGTTGCCTGAAACCAAACATCGTGAGAAAGTATACAAACTTTTGGTTCCAGCATCGTGGTGACTGTTTAAGTCCATATAAACTTTTTCGTAATTTGCAAACTAAATTGGGGTTTTCTGAAGTAAAGCCTTTCGGCTGTGTCATAAAAATCTCTTCATTTAAATCTCCATTAAGGAAGGCAGTCTTCACGTCGAATTGCTTTATTTCCATGTTCTTTGTAGCTGCCAAAGCCAAGAGAACTCTAACCGAATCGTACCGAACAACGGGTGCAAAAGTCTCCTTGTAGTCAATACCCGCCTTTTGTGAATAACCTTTAGCACATAGCCTTGCCTTGAATCGATCAATAGATCCATCTGATTTTTGCTTAATTCGGTAGACCCACTTACAGCCAACAGGTTTTCGATCATTAGGTAATGGCACTAGTTCCCAGACATTGGTTTTCTTCAACGCAGCCATTTCCTCTTGCATTGCTTGCATCCACTGTGGTGATTCATCAGATGCCATCGCTTCTTCATAGGACTGTGGTTCACTGATGACTGCTGAGCAAGCAAAGTTAGGATCCCGAAAACGAATTGGTTGCCGTATTGCATTTCTATCTCTTAGATTCATACCTCTGTTGTCGTCTACAGCATCCTCAAATTCCTCTTGAATGTCTTCCGCTTGTATCTCTTCTTCTTCCAACTGTGTATCAGGCCAATCAAATTGGATGTAACTCTTTCCAGAGTGTAAATCTTGATCCGTAGATTCTTCATTGAATGTGACGTCGCGTGAAATGGTAACTTTCTTAGTCTGTGGGTTGAAAAGTCTGTAATTCGGACTGTATCCATCATACCCAACCATAATCATCTTCTTTGACTTGCTTTCCCATTTGGATATGAACTGCTTTGGAGTATGTACAAAGGCCACTGATCCAAATTTCTTCATGTGCGTTAGAGATGGTGTCTTACCAAACCATTTTTCATATGGAGTTTTGTTGTCATTTGCCTTGCAAGGTCGCCGATTCAGAATATATGCCGCACAATTAACTGCCTCTGCCCACATTTCCGAAGATAGAGTTGAATCAAGCAACATCGTTCGAGCGCTTTCAGTAATGGACCTATTGTCTCTTTCAATTCGACCGTTCTGTTGTGGTGTGTAAGGGCTCGTAGTTTCTTGAATAATTCCATTTTCCTTACAATAGTTTTTGAATTGACAATTGACATATTCGGTTCCATTGTCGCTTCTCAAAACTTTAACTTTGTTGCCTGTCTGTTTTTCAATCAACTTTTGACATTCCAAAAATACTGATAAAGCATCACTTTTATTTTTGAGAAAATACACAAACCTATACGACGTGCAATCATCCTTGAAGACAATATAGTAATCTGCACCTCCCAGTGACGTCGTTGGCATTTTCCCACTTAAATCAGTGTGGATGAATTCTCCTGGAGTATTCGACCTTGACCTCAAATTTGACTCGAATGGTTTTCTACAAATTTTGCCATATTGACAAGACTCACAAAAAAATCCGTCTTCATTCTTTAGTTTTAATCCGGGGATTAAACGCTCGTCCGCCATGTTTTTCAATGCCTGAAAATGAACATGACCTAACCTCTTATGCCAGAGTATTGTCAAAGCTGAATTCGCTTGTTCCCATACTGGAAGTTTAAACAACATCCTGTAGCATTGATTTGTTGTCTTGATTCCAGCTGCAATTAGGTTAGAATTTCTTACTTCTATTTTGTCATCATCAAAAATGACCTTAAACTTCTTTTGTGTGACTGCTCCCACTGAAAATAAGTTTTTCTTTAATTTTGGTACATACAATGTATTTTCAAGGGTTCGAGACAGCCATTTTCCGTTGATTAGTGACATAACGTCAACAGTTCCTATGCCCTCTGCTCTAACAAAGGAATTGTCACCAATCTGTACTGACACATCGCCATTTTGAATCGCTTTGAATGATGTAAACCATTCTCTATGCGATGTCATATGTCTTGATGCTGCACTATCAGCCAACCAAACATCTTCGCAACCTGATACTGAAATATTTCTTATTTCTGCACTAAGAGCGGAATGCTCGGAATGATTACTATTTACTGCGTTACGTTTGGCTTGCAGTTTGCGACATTCAGACTTAAAGTGCCCTTTGGCATGACAGTAAAAACATTCAACATTTTTCTTACTCACGGATTTTGGCTTTTGATCCTTTTCAATACTGTGTGATACCTTTTTAGTCGATTTTGACTTGTCAACTTTGACAGCAGCAAAAGCTGTTGACATTCCGTCAATCTGCGATAATCGTTGTTCCTCCATCAGCAAGCGAGCTGTTAGATTGTCGAATGTTTGCCTCTCTTCAGCACAAGAATCCCACGCAGTTATGAACGAACCATATTTTGCTGGTAGACCACCTAAAATTTTCGCAATCTTGTCGACTTCACCCACTGGTTCGCCTACATCATTAAGAGCTTGTACGAGAGACTCAACTTGACTAATGTGCTGCGCTATTGTGTCCGTTGTTGACATATGATAGCTGAAAAATCTTTGCTTAAGCGTGATTTTATTTACCGCTGAACGTTGCTCATGGATTGTCTTGAGACGTTTCCACATTTCCGTCGAATTAGCACATGTCATGACAACCTGCAGTTGATCAAATTCCATCGCTGTCGAAATAATGAGCATGGCTTTTGCATTTGCCTCATCCCATGTTGTCTGTTCGCTACCTGCTGCTTCTGGTCGTTTTGTTATACCATTTACGACTTCCAAAATTCCTTCGGCGCAAAAAATTATTTCTAACTGATATTTCCAAAGCTGGAAATTTTTGCCGTCAAACTTCTGAACATGATAACCTTTCATCCTGTCCATCTTTTCCTCAGCCTCGATCCAAATTATTATCCAAAAACGGGCTGACCTCGATGTAACGAGAAAAATAATCTCAAAAACTAAGGTGACAATCGGCTCCAAAAATGCAGTAACTTCTTACTCTTCACAAATATCTCAGCGATTAACTGGGCGCATAACCTATTGGTTATTTGATATTACTCAATATCAAGTTTAGCAAAGTAAATGAGTTAGAAGTCCCAAAGTCAGAAGAAAATAGTTTATTCTGTTTGTTTACAAAACAACTCTCTTTTGTTACCGTGTTATCAAATCTTAACACTAGATTTAGAATAGGGAATACATATTACTATTCAATAACAAGCCAACTATTAATTACTTAAGTTAACAATAACTAACAAAAAAAATTTACAATTCTGAAGTTCTTTTCAACTATACCTACTAATATCTTTTTGTATTTCAGATAGTTCTAGTTTTTATAAGTTACTGTACGATTGTAGATAAAATATTATTTATAATACATGTGGTAACTGGATTTTTATCGCCCTTCAGTTCACCCGCATGCGGTAAAAATGTAGTTACCACACTCGTTACATAATGCACTACTTTCCATGCGTCAAAGCCATGTTGATATTCCATATTCCATACTATGCAAGATACATATTACTGCACCCTTCGCTCAAAACTATCTATAAAATTAGTGCGTTTTCAATTTCAAGCAATGAATGCAGCCTGACCTGATTTTTAGTTCTCAATTTGAAATCGTGTTGACGTTTCTTAATCTCTTTTAGCATAATTATGTGGTAGTCGAACAAAGTATGTATAAAACTCGTGTCTGACTTTAGAAACTCGTTGGATAAATAACTATTTAAACACTTACTTGTCTGTCTGACTAACGACATCGACCTCCATACTAACAACCTCTGATTTGTCTTGTTGTTTTTCAGACACAGATTCATCCAATATTGCAGTGGATTCAGCAGAAAGTAATATTTCATTTACTGCACATCGTCGTGTTTTTTTCTAATTGAAGAGACTTTTCTTCTTTGTATATAGTTTGACCAGATTTAGGAATATTTAATGTAGGCACTGCATCGGCCATTAAATTTTTGATGTTTTTTGGGTTGTAATTTAGTAACCGTTGCTTTAAAGATATTTGGAGACAGCTGGATTTGAAATGATTGGAACAGATACATGCTAAAAAAATTTAAAATTTTTAGTAATACGCATTGAAATAAGTGGTTTGAATAATAATTGTAGTTCACCTACCATTTTTCAAATTTATTTAATCTTGACGACGGCATGCAACAATCCATTGCTTTGCTAAATCAGCGCTTTTCGGAAACCTGAAGTATTTAATTTCAGTTCCTTTTGTCTTTTGGGTATAATTCTTGCAAGTAGCAACGGCACAACTAGACATTATGGCTAAATGTTACGTAAAACAATTACAAAATCACTTTAAAACTGTGCACGACCACGTTACCACTGCAAAACTAACGCATGCAGCCTGACTTCCCGCGTGTTCTATGTCGTAGGTGACGTCATGCGCGCGAACGAACGAATTTTAGTCAGAAAGTCAGCATACCGGTTACCGGTGTAAGTGTATCGTGGGTAAAATCCTAAAATACGTTTCTATGTATTTTCATTGATAATCTTTGCAAGCAAACACCAAATCGATATCTTATCGGGTGTAAGAGATATTGAGGAATTCCTGAAATCATATTTTACCCCTTTTCACCCCCTTAGGGGTCGAATTTCAAAAAATCCCTTCTTAGCACTACCTTACGTAACAAATTGAACCTGTCACCCAAATTTCAAGTTTCTAGTACTAGTGGTTTCGGCTCTGCGTTGATTAGTCAGGGTTGTGACTTTCCTTTATATATGTATAGATCTGATAACTGGCTATACATCCCATTTGGGATTGCAGCAGTGGCGTAACTATCATATGTGCAGGGGGTGCGAAGAACCTCGGCGCCGAATCTATATAGGCGCCGCGGTAGCGGAGTTTTTAGTGAAAATAAATGTTTTCCTAGAATAGTGGTTCAAAGCGACAACAGACTATGATACGTGAGCGCCACAGGGTTCTTTTGAGTGGGCAGCCTTTTCTCCTTTTGAGTAGATTAGAAGTTCCAGCTCTAGTGTGTGTTTGTGATTCTTAGATTTCATAGTGCATAGTCCATAGTAACATAATATAAATTCAAAGTTTTAAACCGCAAATTTCTGACGATTGCCTCAGATAAAGAGGTCATAGAGAGTGCAAAATTATTTCAAGCTACGTATGAAATTGGTCTCGATGACGGCTTACTAAATCAAATTGTACAATTTCGATCTTCGTACACAACTAGTATTAAATCTTGCTTATCAGTGAAGAAAATGGGAGAAAAATTTCCGTCTAATCACACATCATTGGCTAGCTTTCCAGATTTGTATACAGCTTATATCCTATTGTTACGTTTTACCGTTTTGGGCTATTAAAAATTATACCCCGCTTCTTGTTTTAAGCATTTATTTACCACAATTTATCTTTACTATTTACAAAACACAAGACTGTTAAGGAGGAACACAAATGATCTATAAACTAATCAGGAACTATTTCTAACAAATACACTTCATTTATTTTCACGCGACTTAAACATTAATGATTTATCTCGCTAGATTTATTTACACACACGCGTTATTTATATGGCAGCTTCCGCATACTTCAACGCTAAATTTGGGACTGCATGCTATTTCTGCGAGCGCGTATTTATATCCGCCTGGTGAGTCATTTCTAGAAACATCGCGGCCTTGCTGGATTTTTCCGGAAAATGGTGACGCATCGCGTGCATGAGTCGCCAAGGTCGCTTCTCGAAGCCTGGGAGACCGTGAGTCATCCGTCCGCACGTGAACGCGGCTTCAAGGTCGTTACACTATTTTTTACATCCCGTCACTACAGCCTCCACTGGGAGATCTTTTTCTAAATTAAAAATTATTAAAAACTTTTTGCTAAGTAAGATGAGCCAAATACGCCTAAAGAGTTTTGCATTACTGAGTATCGAGAAAGTACGAGCCAGTACTCTTGGTTTTAATTCACTGATAGATATGTTAGCTTTAGCAAAGTCTCGCAAAATGAGAGTTTAATTAAAGTGCTATACCTACATATTTATATATCTATATATTTTATTTTTCTTGTAAATTATTTAAATTTGTATTCCTTTTACGTGGTTTTTGTTTTTGTATTTTCATATGTATTTTTATGTTTCATGCTATATTTTGCGAGTGTTTGATGTAATGGTAAAACCTGTTCTACTTTGTGGGCCGGAATCGTGGACGGTTACAGAACTGGTAAAACAGAAATTGCAGGTGTTTGTAAATAGGTGTTTGGTGGCCAGTCATTATTTCGAACAAAGATCTTTGGGACCGGACAAATCAGGTGAATATTAATATAGAAATTAGAAGAAGAAAATATGGATGGTTAGGGCATACTTTGCGAAAAAATGAAACTGAAATTTGCAGAAAAGTGTTGATTGGAACCCTTAGGGTTTCAGAAACAGAGGACGCCCGCGAAAAACGTGGAGGAGAACTGTAATACCAGAGACAGGAAATACTATAGCACAACTGAGCCAAATAGCAAAGGAAAATTGACAACTGGAAAGAATCTACGAATACCCCATGAGATTATTATTATTATTATGTTATATTTAATAAAAGATTAAAACATCTAAATGTGTTTTATTTTGCAGTAGGTAACCTTTCATGTTAAGAAAAGAGCTTATTAATTTTCTTTTAAATTTAAAGTGTTGCATAACCAAATATTAGCCCCCCCCCTCTTTTTTCTGAAACTACTTGTCTACAGCGCCTATCATTTATTCTTGCACACCGGCGCCAAACCGTCTTGTTACGCCACTGGATTGCAGCCGCTCTTTTTGAGCTCGAAAAACTCCTTTAATGTGGTGAGTTACTCCACGTTCTTTACTGTTTCGTCTAGTCTAATTTATTGCTTCTGTTATCTTTCTCCATGTGTTCAGGTCCTGTATCTTCTCCCTCCATATTTGAATTCTCAGACTTATTATGTCTTTAGTCACCTGATCCTCCCACCTACACTTTGGTCTTCCTTTTGGTCTTGCTGTGTTAGGCCTCCACATTGTAACTTTTTTCACCTCTTTGTCGTTTCCCATTATTTTTAGATGTCCATACCAGCGCATTCTTTGTACTTTTGTACAATGTCTTCTTCATTCGTATTATTCTTATCTCCGAGTTCATTAATCTTTTAAATATTCTTTCCTGCTATTTTTACTTTCCTTTATAAATTCTTATTATTATTTTTCTTTCAATAATTCTTAATTTCTCCTGTTCCGCCTTTGTTGCAGTCATCGCTTCCATTCCATACATAACCCCTGGTCTAATTGCTGCTTTGTATACCCTCATTTTGGTAGCCCTGCTTATGTTTTTGTCTTTTATTATAGTTTTATATTTGTAATAGGCTCTGTACCCCGTTTGTATTCTTTGGTCTATCTCTTGATTGCTTTGGTTTTTGTTATTAATTATGACTCCTAAGTATTTGAAGTTTTCAACCACTTCGAAGTGGAAGTTTTCTATATTTACTTTCTTGTGTGCTTTATGTGTGCTGTCTCTGCTTATCTCCATGTATTTAGTTTTTTCCTAATTAATTTTCAATCCCCTTTTGTGTGCTTTCTTTTCAATTTTTTGCACAACATCCTCTAAGCTTTTTCTACTCCTTGCTATAACCGCTAGATCGTCCGCGTATGCCACTATTTGTTGTGACTTTGTACTGACTGTTCCCTTGAGTTTGCAATCTCTAATTATTGCGTCTAGAGTTAGATTAAACAGCGTTGTTGACAGGCCGTCTCCTTGTCTCACTCCTAAATTAATTTTGAAGTCTTCTGTTGTTTCCCCTTCCATGAGCACTGCTGCTTTTGACCCTTTCATTGTCATTTCAATCAGTCGTATTATTTTTTGCGGTATTCCATTTTCTTCATGTCTTCTAGTATAACTCCTCGCTTTAAGCTATCAAAGGCTTGTTTGAAATCAACGTAGAAGATTTGTAGTCCAATTTGGTATTCGTGTGTTCTTTCAATTATTTGGTATACAGAATGTATAGCGTCTAAGGTGGATCTGCCCCTCCCAAATCCTTGTTGGTAATTTCCTATTTTTTGTTCTGTGAATTGCATTAGTTTTTTATTTATTAGTGTGGTCGGGATTTTATATGCTACATTTAGTAGGCTAATCCTTCTGTAGTTTGTGCATACACTTGGATCATCTTTCTTTAGTACTGGCGCTATTAACCTTCTTCTCCATTCGCTGGGCATGCATTCCTTTTCCCATATTTGAATTATTAATTTGTATAATCTTTGTTTTAAGTGATTTCCCCCATGTTTGATCATTTCGTTTACAATATTGTCCGTTCCTCCTGTCTTGTTTAATTTTAGAGTTGCTATCACTTCCTCAAACTCCTCTTCTGATGGTTGCATTTGATCTGTCCTTCCTTTTTGATTATCCACTTCATCTGTTATCTCTTCTATGTCAGGACTTTCCGTTTGCAGCAGGTTTTCGAAGTGTTTTAGCCATTCTTCCCCCTGTATATCTGCTATGTTTCTTTTACTGGTTTATTTTTTTAATATATCTATAAATTTTGACGTTGCTCTTATTATCTTTCTCCTTTTTTCCTTTTATTAGCTTTGTACATTTTTTCCTGGACTCTTGATACCTATTGTATTCCTATTCCTTTCCTGTTCTTAACCACGCAAGTTTCGCGTCCTTCTTCTTCTTGATCATTGTTTCGCATTCATTGTCAAACCACTGATTCTTCTTCAATAGTTTCACCGTTTCTATATGTGGATAGCTGTTTTATCATCTCTTTTTCATATTGATTATTTCTCTCTTTGATCTTCTCAATTTTCCATTTTTTCCTCTTTGCTGATGATTTCCTTTTATCAATCATTCTTAGCTTTGCTTTGGTTAATACTAGGAGGTGGTCTGTGCTATCTTCCGCCCCCCTATTTGATCTGACATTCTGGATTATTTTTTGCCTCTTTTTGGATATCGGTACATGATCTATCTGGTTTTGTGTATTTCTTCCTGGGACCATCCATGTGATTTTATGCTCCATTTTATGTTTGAATTTGGTACTGGCTATTATCATATTTATTTTCGTTGCCAAGTTGCCCATCCTTGTTCCATTATCGTTTGTTTTGTCATTTACTGTTTCCTTCCCAGCTATTAGTTACAAGAGTGTCATGCTTTGGTATTATTTCGCAGGTTTTCCGTAGCTCTTCGTAGAATTAGTCTTTCTCTGTTTCTTCTACTGCCTCGGTTGGAGCGTACACGTTTATTATAGTGATATTCGCTACTTGATTTCTCACTCTTAGGTAAGCAATTCTTCCATTTACCTTCCTGAATTCTAATATGTTTGTTTTCATGTTATTATCCACCATAAAACCTATTCCTTTGCTGGCTTGTTTGTTTTCCCCTCCATAATACAGTGTAGTTTTGCTTGTCGATTCTGCCCTCCCCTTTCCATCTCACCTCCTGGATTGCTAGTATTTCTATATTATAATTCTTCATTTCTTTGGCAATTTCTTCCATTTTCCCGGCGCCTTAATAAAAGAGTCAAACCTAAAATTCAAACTGTTTTTATTTAAAAAATATAGATATGTATCGTATTGTCTGTAACCTCATTTACCTTGCGGTATATGAATAATAAAAAACGTTCAATCAATTAAACATTCCTGTAAGAGTTTAAGCAGTTACTTTTCTTTGCACCATATATTGCAAGCATACATTTTATACCAGCATTTTTGCAGTCTCTTGTAAATCTTGTGTAGTGCCGCAAGGCGGGGCACAGGTTACCTGTATAATGTATATTTGGGTAACAATAAATGAAAAGCCTCTTGTAAATCACTGCTATTTTCAAATATTTTAACAAATTTATTCGTTCCTGAACATAGCCATTGCTTCATTTACTAGGACTTATCCATGTGGATCTTTAATAAGGTGCCGGTCCTATTCGTCTTCCTCATCCTTATATATCTTCACTAAGTATATTAAACTATATTCAAAAGCCATGATCTGCACCTTGACACTAAAGTTCGCATGCTAAGATGCTACATTTTTCCCATCTTGCTCTATGGGGTCGAGTCCTGGACACTTAACGAAACAATCACAAAAAAATCAAAGCCTTTGAAATGTGGTTATACCGGAGAATATTGCGAACATTATGGAAAAACCGTGTAATAAATATTAAAGTTCTGGAGAGAATAAAAAAAAAGTAAAGAGGTCATGGACAACATCAAGATACGCAAACTCCAATACCTCGCACATATAATGAGGAATGAGAATAAATACGCCCTACTACACTCTATTATACAAGGCAGGATATATGGCAAACGGGGACCAGGACGCAGAAGAATATCTTGGTTACAAAACCTAAGGGCGTGGTATGGGAAATCATCTAATGAGTTATCTAGAATTGCACCTGAACAAGAAGAAGAAGATTCTTTCCTCTGTTAAAACATGCTGAAGTTGTGTCACATCCAGTTAAAGCATGTACAGAAACAACCTGCTCACTACAATTGGGATACGCAAATTGCAAGCTTTTAGAAGAACATATTTTTTATTTTCTTTATTTTTGGCAGGTTTTAAAAAATATATATCTTTATGAGGAGAAACTAAAGCTGTTAATATAAGTAATACGTCTATATCCTCTGATACTACGACTATGTTTTCATTTGATGCATTGAGAGCTGTTGTAACTATTAACCGATCAGCATCACTTTCAGCTTGAAAGCAGCGATATTATTTGCAGCTAAAGTTTCTTTTAGAAAATCAATAAAACGACATGAAAGACATTTTCCAGAAATTTTTCTTGATATAACTTTAAAAACCTGTCTCTTTCAAATCGAATACCTGGTGCAGTTTTCGTTTTTAGACGTCGAGTCGGTCTTTTCAGCAGATTTTATTCTATGTTTCTGATAATCGACAAAAACAATTGCTTTTTTCCATAATTACGTACGATGAAAATAATATATGTAAAATTGCACCAGACTGTTGAACAAGCTGCCATTTGTTTTTATGTAATAACATTTCTCCGTCGGTCACAAACAGAAAAATCTCTTAATTCAATAATACCTTTTGGAAATTGTACAAAGAGGTCGTAGAAAACACATTTTTAGGCGTTGGAATTTATTTATGTATTCGTATGTTATATTTAAATGCAGTTAATCTATTTAAATTTGAGTTAATTCAACAATTTAGAATTTTATTTGTATATAATATTTATTAAATAATAATAATCGTATAGAATAAAAGCTAACCTTTTAATGCTATATTTATAATCACTGTGTCCAAAACCCCTAGATATGAACCAACGCGCGGAATTCAAAAATGAAGCTATTTTGCCGTTTTAAAGACGTTATTTTTCATTTTTGATAAATTTTAATATAAAATTTGAGATCTGAGACCCAAAAAACTCTATAGAGGTAAGAAATAAGTCCAAATAAAAATTATCTTTATTGTAGTTGAGTTTTAATGTCAAATTCATAATCAGCGACCCCAAAAACCCCTAGACATCTAATAAAAATTAAAAAAAAGAAAATTAAAAATTAGACCTTCGGCGCCATTTTGTAGTCGCCATTTTTGTTTTTAAACCATTTGTGAGGCCAGATTCGTAATCTGTGAACCCAAAAACCTTATGTTATCAAATGTCAGGCAATGGTTTAAATAAATAAAGAAGTTATACATTTTTTTAATTAAGAATATATTAAAAAACACTTATTTGTTAATAACAATTGAAAAAATAAATGGCAATACTTCTCACTTATGGGGAACTTTTCTCTAAACTTTTTCCGAAATAATAAAAAAAAAATCAAAATTGGTTTTAAGTCAACGAAGTTAGAACTTTTTTCCTTTAGTAAATGGACTATTGGTCGCAATTCCTAGAATTTTCCATTTGATTGGATATTTTTAAGATATTATATTGTGATAGTTGTCTATCAGGACTGCTGATTTATTGTTAAAAGTTAATTTCTAGATAGGAAAGTGTTTATGGATAGAAAAACTATCTAATTATTAAAAATCAAGGGTAAAGTTAGACAAACAATAACAGATAAACTATTCAAAATTTATTAAGAAATTAGATATAAAATTCAAATCAGAAAATACATTTAATATTCACAATTCATAGAAAGCAATTTATAATTAAAAAGTAATTAATAATTATTACAAACTATAAGTTAGTTTGAAGAAATATGAAAGTTCTAAATTGAAATCATATTTGAATAAGTTACATATAAGATTGTCAGAACAAAAATATGCTGTATGTAGTTAAAATTAATCCAGGATGGTAGTTTTAAAACATTTTGTATAAAATGAGGATTACTATAGTGAAATATTAATTAATAATAACAACCGATTTTAAAATTCTGAAATGTACATAATCTATTTTTTCTATAACCATTTCAAAATGAACAACTTTCGTCACGTTTTATCCCAACCGGAAACGCCAGTTCCGGGACCAGTGATAGAATATCCCTTAACGTTAACTTTCGTCTCTAGTGACGAAAGTAAGTGGTTGCAATTTTAGATATTAAATGCATTCTTCCATATCCAGTTGTAACCATCATTCGTTTTTTTAAGAAAGGGGAGAGCCCCGAGGACTCCCTTGGAGAGGGGCGGTGCCCGAGGGCCCCCTTAGAGAGGGGCGGAGCCCCGAGGGCCCCCTTGGGGAGGGGAGGATCCCCGAAGGCCCCCTTGGAGAGGGACAGAGCCTGATAGCCTCTTGGAGAGGGGCGGAACCCTGAAGGCCCCCTTGGAGAGAGGCAGAGCCCTGAGAGCCCCCTTGGGAAAGGGCGGAGCTTCAAGGGCCCCCTTGAAAAGAGGCAGAGCCTCGAAGGCCCCCTTGGAGAGGGGAGGAGCCCCGAGAGCCCCCTTAAAGAGGGGCAGATCCCCACTCGTTAAACAATATACTATTGTATCGATAAAAATAAGGAATAAAACCGTTTTATAATTAATAATTTATTTATGGTATAATTGACAAGGGTGCAAAGGACTAAATGCAGTGAAAATAAAAGGAATATGTGTGAATTTTAAAATAAAAACAAACTATAACTGGAGAAGACCATTTTACTAATTAAATAAGAATTAAGAATATTGGAATTGGTGAGGTGAATTCATTTGAACCTGAGTGATTGAAGGAGCTGCGTTTCAAGTTGCTGTCAAGGTGGATATATCTGTAACTGATTTGAATGGGTATGCTTTCATAAAGTTATTATTAGAATAAATAAAATCTTGACCTTTGATTGCTGGTTGGATTTCATACGAGTCTCAGTTAAGGTAGATACATCTGTGAGGAGGTTTTGCATTCGGTATGCTGTCGCAAAGTCATCATCAAAGAAATATCTCTGAATTGGAGTTAATTGGTTGTATTCCATGCGAGTTCCTGTAAGAAGGAAGAGATCTTGGAATTGCTGTTGGATGTGCTATAAAGGATTTGCCATCTGGGAGAGCTGATTAGCTTTTGGAGTTGGTGTGTAAGACTTCAATAATGTGTCCATTGTGACGCTGTGGCTTCACACTGAAGTAGGAATTTTAGACATATAAACATAAGTGGCAAAAGAAGCTGGTTGCATGCTTACGACTCGACAAGAGAATTGGAACAATTCAATTAAGGAAAGATAACTAGGTATATGTAAAATAAACATTAATCAATTTTAACATTGAACTAATAATATTTGTATATAAATACTTACGTTTATTCACATATTTAAACTAACATGTATTGTGTGGATATGAATTCAGCTTATAAGTTATATTAATTGTCTGAGAGTGACATTTGAGAGTTATCAAATAATTCTGACATAACTTTTCATTAAAACAAACCATTCTTACAAATATTTTGATAGTTTTCTAAAGCAAGAACCTACCTGAGTTTTAAAAGAAATGATTCTATTACTTGAGCTAGTAAAGCAAATAAATAATTTGATTAAATAATTTTGAATTAAGGCAAATATCTTATTTAAAATATTATGAATTATATAAGCAAGAATAGCTTAGTAGTAAAACAGCTATTACCTAAATATTGACTTGCAACGTAGAGTCAATACTATATCAATATATACAGGGTCGTTAAAAAGTATGGGTACAGTTAACTATTATGAAAACCCTTCATCAAAACTTGTTGAAATTTAATATATGGTTAAAAGTATTTAAATTCCATCCTCCAAAATGTTTTTCAAATTTCTATCTTTATTTGTTCTGGGGATAACGGCTAACTTGATTTTTTAAATGGCACGCAGGGTCAAATTTAATATTTTTGAAAAGAGTATTATTTTATGAATTCAGTGATGTAACACATGTATATCTTATGTTAATCGAAACTTTAAAAAAAAGTTATCGAACTAGATAACCAAATTTGAAAAAATGTAAAATTTAGTTAGCCTTGGAAAGGTTGTCTTTATCTATTGTTAGTTCTTTGCCGCCTATATGCTCAGTTTCATTTAAACGTACCATTGTTAAACTAATTATTGCACAAAAGTTTATCTTTTGGCTAATATGCGAGTGACAGATTGCTAATAACAGCATTTTCAAAGCTAACTTTGATTTTTTTACCTTTTAATAAAAATAAAAGTGAGCATGTGTTATATTATTGAATTCAATAAAAATGATTTTACCAAAAATATCAAATTTGAGCTCCGTGCCATTAAAAAAAATCAAAGTGGCCTTGTATCTTTAAACTAAGTGATGGTAAAAAATTTAAAAAAATTCAGATAATAGAATTTAAGCACCTCTAACTGTATGTCAAATTTCAACGAGCTCTGCTAAACTGTTCTAAAAATATTTAGCTGTACCCATACCTTTTAGCAACACTGTATATTATATATTATATACATTGTGTTAACAATAGTACTACAAACTTCTACGACTGATATACATAGTATGATAAAAAATAATTTTTATCTATGTTGTAGTTCATAATTTCTGAATGCAACTAAACTTTATTCACTATAGTTCCGGATTGTCAATGTCAAAATCCAATTAAAAAAAATTCTTTATATCATGGTTAATACTTTTATGTCAAGCTATGGGTAACTAGAAACAATTAATTAATTTACTAATGTCAAAACTATAAATTATAGGTTATGACTTAAGCAAAAATAAATAAAAGTTGCCAGGTAACAAAAAAGCATATTTTAAAAATTACGCTTTTGGGTTGTCGAACCTAGCAGTAACAAAAGAACCAATTGAAATTCAACAGTGCTACCATAAAACGTCATTTTTGACAATCCGGGACTATAGTGAATACACAATACAGTATAAATATATCACCTAAAAGTCAAATGTCGAGTTTGACATTTACGTATAAACATAGCTGCATTCATAAATTAGAAACTATTTCATAGCCATACTATATGAAAATAATAATTTAATATGAACCGGTTAACAGACAACGAAGTAATTTTTCATCACCATGCAGGCAGCGAACAAATTACAAAAACATCTGTTCACCAGCAAAACGCCCCGATCCTACAAGAATTTAAAATAAAACCGTTACAGAAATAAAACAATAAATCGCGGCATGCCAGCTCAAAGGAGCACCAATTCTCAAGTGCAATAAAGGGCCAACGGCTCGCCAAACCTCAATAAATCCGGAAGCCGACAAAACAGCGCCGCGGTGAACAAAACTCCGAACGTGCGACCAAATTAATAATCCAAGTTCAATCACTAAAACGCTCTTAAAGCAGAGTGCGCCCAATCAAAACCCCACATAAGGATACCTGCCGATAGGAGGAATTAGCCGCCACCTGATAAAACAACGCCCAAGTCTCTAGCACACATACAGGTCGATTAAAAATAACTTTTCCATCAGCCAGCAAAAACATCACCGCTCGTAATGCGGGCGATTGTTGCAAGTAAACGCTACAGAAATTTCGAAGTACACGGCGGCCCAGCGAAGACGTATTTTCTAACGGTTAAATCAGGACAAAAAGCCGCTTACATCCGGCTAAATATTACACATTAAATTATAATTAGCGGAAGGAAGCATCCCAGGAAAGCGTGAATAGTCTCAAAATTCATATAAAATTAGCGCGCAACCAATCGAAGCAAAATAACTTCTTAACATACGCAATAAGAGTAATGCTTAAGTAAGTTTTACGCCGAACACGGAATTAAAAAATTCCAAGTTCAATTAATCTTTACCAAAACCTAGCAATTTGGGTGTCGTTAGAATCGACATTTCAACGACTATTGATTGCGACTCAAATCAAGTCGATAATTGATCACGCCGCTCAATTAAACGCGATAATCCGAAATACATCAAAAACGGGCCAAAACATCCCTTCTACTTCGACCAATGAGCTGCGAGATCGCGTCTGACAAAGGACGGGCCCCTTTAAATAGTCGGACGCTGGCAGTAGGAAATCACTCTGCCTCGGCGGGTCAATCCAGCAGCAACTCAATCCAGGAGAGTCCACCAGCACCATCCAGCCTTCCAACACTCAATCCAGGAGAGTCCACCAGGAACCATCCAGCCTTCCAGGACAACACTAGCTCCCAGCTTTGAGTTCCATCAGCACCCAGCAGCCTCCAGCCTGCCAAACTCAATCCAGGAGAGTCGAACCAGCATCAACTCAGCCAAATTCGAAGGCTGCTTTGAAATAATAGCACCTAGTTTGATAAATGGTATACACGAATTATTCCTTATCAGTGCGAACTCTCAAGTGTTTAAATTAAATTGTAAATCAAAATTTTATGATAATCAATCTAGACACTAATGTTATTGTTACCTCCTTTAGCACATGTTATAACATACTACTGTTTTAGTTTAGATATCTACCCCACTTCATTCTTATTTATTTTATACACTTATCTACATTGTTATTGTTTTCATTTTTGATATTTTTGATATATTGTATGTACACATATATATTTTTGTTTTCGTTTGTATTGCAGGCGGAGTTGAAAAACGGCTATGCTGATACCCCGCCTTTTGAGAATGATGTACAAAAAATTCTCAATAAACTTTATTATTATTATTATTATTATTAACTCAATCCAGAAGAGTCGAACCAGCATACACTCAACCCAGGAGAGTCCACCAGGAACCATCCAGCCTTCCAGGACAACACTAGCTCCCAGCTTTGAGTTCCATCAGCACCCAGCAGCCTCCAGCCTGCCACACTCAACCCAGGAGAGTCAGCCAACAGCATCCAGTCTTCCAGGACCAGCTAGCAGCTCCAGCTTTCCAAGGATCTACCAGCCCCAGCCCTCTCCAGAGCCTATCACCTACGTGGACTTAGAGCCAATTCTCTGCATTGGACTCTGCTGCCTGCCGTCTTCGGGGAATTTGGGAACTCGAGCCACTTCCGCCAGCCGCCGCCTCCGCCAAAGGAGATCAGCACTGCCGCCGACGTTGCTGCCGCCGCTGCTCACAGCCCGCCGCCCCGTCGCCAGTCGCCACCGCCGCCGCTGCAATCGCAGAAGGAAGCCGCCAGCCGCCGCCGACGTTGCTGCCGCCGCTGCTCTCAGCCCGCCGCCCCGTCGCCAGTCGCCACCGCCGCCGCTGCAACCGCAGAAGGAAGCCGCCAGCCGCCGCCTCCGCCAAGGAGATCAGCACTGCCGCCAACGTTGCCGCCGCCGCTGCTCACAGCCCGCCGCCCCGTCGCCAGTCGCCACCGCCGCCGCTGCAACCGCAGAAGGAAGCCGCCAGCCGCCGCCTCCGCCAAGGATATCAGCACTGCCGCCGACGTTGCCGACGCCGCTGCTCACAGCCCGCCGCCCCGTCGCCAGTCGCCACCGCCGCTGCTGCAACCGCAGAAGGAAGCCGCCAGCCGCCGCCTCCGTCAAGGAGATCAGCACTGCCGCCGACGTTGCCGCCGCCGCCGCTCTCAGCCCGCCGCCCCGTCGCCAGTCGCCACCGCCGCTGCTGCAACCACAGAAGGAAGCCGCCAGCCGCCGCCTCCGCCAAGGAGATCAGCACTGCCGCCGACGTTGCCGCCGCCGCCGCTCTCAGCCCGCCGCCCCGTCGCCAGTCGCCACCGCCGCCGCTGCAACCCCAGGAGGAAGCCGCCGGCACCGCCTCCGAAGGACCACATCAGCTTCCAACTGCGGATGCCAATCCGCCATTTTCTTTTTTTTTCTCTACATATATGTTACCAAGTTATAAGCTTATCTGTATGTTAGTTAGTAGTGTAAATATAATAAACTTTGTTCCAATCAAATCCAGTGTCTAGCTGAGGGTAACGCCCACCCTCCTCTTCCGAAACCGACGCCATTGAAGTAACCCTACCGCTAAGCTATAAACCGAGCTTTGTTAAATTTTTTACCATACTTTCGTACCCAACAGACTAAAAGTTGATCTGAACATTGGTTTGAAAGTACAATGCCAGTATGGTTTTTATTTAATTAAAATAATATAGAAAAAGTAAATATAGTGTAATTTGGCATAAGCTCACATAAATCTAGTACAAACATTTGTTTTATCTACGACCACCACTAAAAGTAGGCCTTTTAGCGCTAGCTTGTTTCACTAAAAGTGACGTTTTATAGTTTACCGTGTTTAAAGAAATCAGCTGTTTACTTTTAGCACATGTGCTAAAAGTGAAGCGAGTTCAAAACTACAATTTCGAACTGCAAATGAAGTTGTAAAGGTATTCTAGTTGCTT
Source organism: Agriotes lineatus (assembly GCA_940337035.1). NCBI lineage: Eukaryota > Metazoa > Arthropoda > Insecta > Coleoptera > Elateridae > Agriotes > Agriotes lineatus. The sequence continues at coordinate 22,744 of CALNHX010000088.1, forward strand.
CTTGCGTTACAGGTAAAGCGTTTTTGCAATAATTAAAGCGTTATGTAATGAATACAGTCATATGTGGAGTATCAATAATTACATTTCGTAATTAACCTTGACAGCACGGGCGTGGCCAAACAATCGCCACCGCGGCGCAGGCCTACTATTCATTATGACATAAATTAAAAACGTCGCAGATGCGAACCTTTCTTAAATCGATATTTATGGATTAATAACGGTAAAATTAAGGTCGTAGATAAAATATTGTATGCAACGCGTGCTAAAAGTCGTTTATGCGCGAGACATGTTATGAAACTCAGCCTTCGGCTTCGTTTCATAATTTTCATGTCTCGCGCATAAAAGTCGACTTTTAGCACTTGTTGCATAAATAGCTATTGTGTAGGAGATTAACGGCTGTAATTGACGCAAATCGTGGAGCAAAAAAATATTATTTGCCTTCATTTCTTCTATTTTGTACTTAATAAAAAGTCAGTTGTACAACAATAGTTATTTATGTATTAAGGGCCTAATCAATAGATTATAGCACGAAGGAATGTTTAAAGCGCGACGCGAAGCGGAGAGCTTTAAATATCCCGAGAGCTATAATCGTGATTAGGCACGTGGTACATACAACGTTTTATTTCATTTTAGTCCTCAAAATGAACAAAATTCAAGGATTCAGTATTTTGGCTACAGACTACTGCGTTGTCGTTGTGCTGGTGCTGAGCATTTTTGGTGTGCTATGGTTTCTATGCAGATTGTTGGTGTTGCTATACTACATTGTTGGTGCAAAGTTATACTGCTTATCAACTTTATAGGCTCTAGGGCTATAAAAGCCATTTTACGCCCTCTATCGAGGGCCAATAAACAATTATGATTCCAAAATGAAATAAACAATTTTAGATAATAGCGTAAATAAATCTAATTTGCTTGTAGTAAATTTTTGCGAGCATGACTGTACGTGATTCGTTATTCAGAATTAGGTGATATTGAAAAAAATGGTACATAGTTTCTACAACGGTGAAGTGTTTTAACATTGAAAACGAATTGGAGATGTGACACTAGTACGGTGCTCTTTTAGCGATTTGTGTGACGCTTGGAAAATGCTCGTTTTCGCGAATTTTTGCAGGTTGTACGTATTGTAGCTGAATGTCGTTGGTGTCATTTTGAAGATCTCGTCAAGGGCCAACTTTCTGGATAGGTTGTGAAAACGTAAGATTCGAGGGGGCAAAAATACGGGGGGTTAAAACGATTTTTTGAACACGAAAGCGTTCGGTGCTGTTACATCGCATACTTTTTTAAGATCCAAATGTGATTTGAGGCTAGTTGGAAAGAGGATGAACCAACGCTCACCGTACTGGCTGGTTTTTGGGGTCTGCGATGCACGGGGGCGAAATTACAGGAGTAGAAGGCTGAGGTACAGTTGTAGCAAATTAGATATTCGCATAAACAGGAGTATGTGGATGAATCTGTGGGTTTCTAAGAATTTTGCGGCACAGGTTCATTTAGGGGTTGCAAAATGGGAAAAACCATTATAATTATCAGAAAAATTGTAAAAATAATATTTGTGTGAAATGCGCTGGCGATTTTGTCTTTTAAGAGAATTTGGGAGGTGGAAATTTGGCGGCCCAGGTGGATTTGGAAGTTGCAAAATGAGAAAAACGTTATAATTATCAGAAAAACCTTAAAAATTAATATTTCTGTGAAATTCGCTGTTTGGAGGCTTTCTACTGTTCGAGTGTATTTTTTAAGAAATATGGGATGTGGAAATTTTGCAGCCCAGATAGATTTGGGGGTTGCAAAATGGGGAAAACCCTTATAATTATCAGAAAAACTTGAAAACTAACATTTGTGTGAAATTCGCTGTTTGGAGACTTTCTATTGGTCAATTGTATATTTTAGATGAGTTCGGGATGTGGGAATTATGCGACCCATGTGGATTTGGGGGTTGCAAAATGAGGAAAAGATTATAACTGTCAGACAAACCTTAAAATCAATATTTGTGTGAAATTTGCTGTTTGGTGACTTTATACGGGTCGATTGTATTTCTTAAGAGAACTCGAGATGTGGGAATTTTGCACTCCATGTGAATTTGTGGGTTGCAAAATGGGGAAAAGATTATAACTATCAGAAAAACCTTAAAATCAATATTTGTGTGAAATTCGCTGCTTGGTGACTTTATACGGGTCGATTGTATTTTTGAAGAGAACTCGGGATGTGGAAATTTTGCAGCCCAGATGGATGTGGGGGTTGCAAACTGGGAAAAACCCTTATAATTATCAGAAAAACTTAAAAATTCACATTTGTATGAAATTCGCTGTTTGGAGACTTTCTATTGGTCAATTGTATATTTTAAGAGAATTCGAAATGTGGGAATTATGCGACCCATGTGGATTTGGAGGTTGCAAGATGGGGAAAACATTATAACTATCAGACAAACCTTAAAATCAATATTTGTGCGAAATTCCCTGTTTGGTGACTTTATACGGGTCGATTGTATTTTTGAAGCGAACTCGTGATGTGGAAATTTTGCAGCCCAGAAGGATTTGGGGGTGGCAAAATGGGAAAACCCCTTATAATTATCAGAAAAACTTGAAAATTAACATTTGTTTGAAATTCGCTGTTTGGAGACTTAATATTGGTCAATTGTATATTTTAAAAGAATTCGAGATGTGGGAATTATGCGACCCATGTGGATTTGGGGGTTGCAAAATTGGGAAAACATTATAACTATCAGACAAACCTTAAAATCAATATTTGTGTGATATTCGCTGTTTGGTGACTTTATACGTGTCGATTGTATTTCTTAAGAGAACTTGGGATGTGGGTATTTTGCAGTCCATGTGAATTTGGTGGTTGCAAAATGGGGAAAACGTTATAACTATCAGAAAAACCTTAAAATCAATATTTGTGTGAAATTCGCTGTTTGGTGACTTTATACGGGTCGATTGTATTTTGAAGAGAACTCGGGATGTGGAAATTTTGCAGCCCAGAAGAATTTGGGGGTGGCAAAATGGGAAAAACCCTTATAATTATCAGAAAGACTTGAAAATTAACGTTTGTGTCAAATTCGGTGTTTGGAGACTTTCTATTGGTCAATTGCATATTTTAAGAGAATTTGGGATGTAGGAATTATGCGACCCATGTGGATTTGGGGGTTGCAAAATTGGGAAAACATTATAACTATCAGACAAACCTTAAAATCAATATTTGTGTGAAATTCCCTGTTTGGTGACTTTATACGTGTCGATTGTATTTCTTAAGAGAACTCGGGATGTGGGAATTTTGCAGTCCATGTGAATTTGGTGGTTGCAAAATGGGGAAAACATTATAACTATCAGAAAAACCTTAAAATCAATATTTGTGTGAAATTCGCTGTTTGGTGACTTTATACGGGTCGATTGTATTTTTGAAGAGAACTCGGGATGTGGAAATTTTGCAGCCCAGATGGATTTGGGGGTTGCAAAATGGGAAAAACCCTTATAATTATCAAAAAAACTTGAAAATTAACATTTGTGTATAATTCGCTGTTTGGAGACTTTCTATTGGTCAATTGTATATTTTAAGAGAATTCGGGATGTGGGAATGATGCGACCTATGTGGATTTGGGGGTTGAAAATCGGGAAAACGTTATAATTATCAGAAAAACCTTAAAATCAATATTCGTGTGAAATTCGCTGAAGATTTTCAGCTGGTCGATTATATATCTTAAGAGAATTCGAGATGTGGGAATTATGCGACCCAGGTGGATTTGGGGGTTGCACTATTGTTAACCATATGCTTCTGTAGATGTTCATTTTGGCCTGAAGATGAGACCAGTCTGGTTTTGAAATATGTCGCCTTTTTAATAAATTTACGTGGAGAAGACTACTGAGTTTTATTGCTTCGTATGGGGAAAACGTTATAATTACCAAAAAAACCTTAAAATCAATATTTGTGTGAAATTCGCTGTTTGGAGAATTTCTACGGATTGATATTCGGGATGGAGTTTTGCAGCCCAGGTAGATTTGGGGGTTGCAAAATGGGGAAAGGCGTTATAATTATCAGAAAAACTTTAAAATTATTATTTGTGTGAAATTCGCAGTTTGGAGACTTTCTACTGGTCAATTGTATTTGTTAAGAGAATTTGTGGGGTGGGAATTTCGGGGTCTAGATGGATTTGGGAGTTGCAAAATGGAGAAACGTTATAATTATCAGAAAAACCTTAAAATTAATATTTGTGTGAAATGATCTGCTTGGAGACTTTCTACTAGTGTTTTTATCTTTTAAGAAAATTCGCGATGTGGGAATTTTGCGGTCCAGTTGAATTTGGGGGTTAGAAAGTAGGAAAAACGTTATAATTATCGAAAGAACTTTAAAATGTGTGTGAAATTTGCTGTTTGGAGATTGTATGCTGGTTGATTGTATTTTTAAAGAGAATTCAGGATGTGGGAGTTTTGCAGCCCAGGTAGATTTTGGGGTTGCAAAATGGGAAAACGTTATATTATCAGAAAAACCTTTTTCTTCTTCTTCCTCTTATTATAAGCCAGTGGCCTGTTTCAACCACAAAGTGGTTCTATGAGTGCTTTTTGCCCGTAGGCCGGGTAGGTGGCTAGTCTTGCCCGCTGAAAGTGAGGAAGAGTTTCCTTGTTTAGGGGTTAACGACTACCACAGGTGTTAGCGTGGTAGCCGGGGAGCGTGCGATTTTTAAAATCCAATTAGAGTCCGCCGGGATTCGAACCCGGGCCAGTTGCCTGAGGGGCGAGCAGTTGCTCGCGGAACCATCCGCTCACACCCTTAAAATCAATATTTGTGTGAAATTCGCTGTTTAGCGATTTTCTACTGGTCGATTGTATTTTTTATTTGCGCAATTTTTAAATAAGAAAAATGTGCAATGTTTTTGCTGGCCCTTTGTAAAATAGTAAATTGGTAAGTAAATAGTAGATAACGTGTCGGATTGTATTTTACTCTAACATGAATGATATTACGTGGGTCAAGGTCATTGCCGCACTGCACTTGTTTGCAGAATGGTAGTGGCCACTGGCAGGGTTGGGATGTTAGTGTCTGCTGCCAAGGGGTTTACACGAAACTTCCCTAGCGCGAATTAGATCAATTTGAAACTTTAAAAAAATGTAGCCCGCTGGGGTTTGAACTCCGCCGCATCTGCGTAGCGATTGTAACAGCATCGACTTATCGTACTGTGCCATCCAGAATTATTGGAGCGGGTGCGGCGCGCGCCTCTATTAAACAGAACGGTTTTATTGTTGAAACGTTTTGTCTCTTTTGTGACATTATCTTGTATATGTTGAGTCCTATTTTCGACAAATGTAAAGCCTGACCTATGTGAAAGTTTTTAGTTCCATTTATTTGAAAATTAATTTAAAAATAACTAAAACTTTAATTTTTTAAGTTGCTTACCCTGTATATGTTTGTCTGAAATTTTCTCGGTTTTATGCCACGTAAATATATAATCTGCATGAAAAATATCGTCATTCTCCAAAAAATAGTTTTTGAGTTATACCGCCAACAGGCAGACATACAGACAGAGAGACAGGCAGACGGACAGACAGAATTGGGAAAACCTGTTTTTCGTCATCTCTCTCTTCAACCTTGGTCTATCCACTGTTGGATATAGGTCTCTTCCAGCTTCTTCCACTTCTGTCGACCCTGCGCTACTTGAAACCATTTTTTTCCTGCCGTTTGTTTGATGTCGTCGATCCATCGTCTTTGCGGTTTTCCTGCGCTCCTCTTAAATAATCTTGGTCTCCATGAAACGATTTTTGTGTCCCAGCGATTTGGATCTTGACGAGCTACATGTACAACCCATTGCCATTTTATCTTTAATATTATTTCGGTTATATCGGTCACTTTTGTTTTGCTTCTAATTTGTTCGTGTCTTATTCTGTCCCGAAGACTCACACCTAATATTGTTCTCTCCATAGCTCTCTGGGAAGTTCTACATTTAATCATGCTTTTCTTGGTAAGCGTCATTGTCTCTACACCATATGTCGCAACAGGAAGTACACAGGTGTCATAAACTTTCCTTTTCAGGCATAGAGGGAGATCAGGATTTCTCATTATGTAATTTAGTTTCCCAAAGGCTGCCCAACTCAGGCTTATTCGGCGTGAAACCTCGGCGGTTTGGTTTTCTTTTCCGTGTTTAATTTTGTGTCCCAGATATATGTACTCCTGGACTGTCTCTAGAGTGGTGTTGGCAATGGTAATGTTGACTTCTTCTGTACTCAGGATTTTTGTTTTGTTGACGTTCATTTTCAAGCCAATATGTTCTGCTTCTCTGAGTAACTCGGTTAGCATTTGTTTTAGTTTCTCTGGGTCGCTACTTATCAGAACAACGTCATCTGCAAATCGAAGATTACTCCTATACGTTCCATCAATGTTCAGACCTTTTCTTTCCCACGAGAAGTTTTTAATTAAATCTTCTAATACGAGTGTAAATAATTTCGGCGAGATAGTGTCGCCCTGGCGAACGCCTCTTTTAATTTCAATTTGATTTGTTATTAAATCGTTGTTGATTTTAACTCTCATTTTAGCGTTTGTATAAATGAACGTTAGTAGTTTTGAGTATCTTGAGTCGATGCGAGCCTGCAGGTGATTTGTGGTGCTGAAGTTCCTTCGAAAGCCCGCTTGCTCTGTTGTTTGATAAAAGTCCAACCTTGATGTTAATCGGTTATTGATAATCTTTGTCAACAGTTTGTAAAGGTGTGACAGTAAACTAATAGGTCTATAGTTTTCTAGATCTGTGTTATCGCCTTTTTTTAAGAGCAAAATAACCTCTGCATTTTGCCACGAGTTAGGAATTTCAGCGTTCTCGAGACATTTATTTAGAAGTATACGGACAGATTCTAGTAAAGCTTCTCCGCCCATTTTTAACATCTCGGCTGTGATTCGGTCTTCCCCTGGTGACTTTCTATTTTTCATTTGTCGTAACGCCGACACAAGTTCCTCTTTGTCGATATCGGGCATATCTTCTGATCCCGCATTTATGATATCTGGTTGTTGGTATATACAATGTTGAGATGTAGTATTGTATAGTGATTTATAAAAATCCTCTACAGCATTTATTATTTGTTTCTTGTCTCTTACAACTATCCCTTCTCTGTTTTTTTTTTTTGTAGATAGTAGTTTGACCCTTAGCCATCTTCGATTTCAGTACTCTCATATTCGCGTTGTCTTCTATCACAGACTGTACATTTTTTGTATTATATGTTCTCAGATCTTTTCGGATATGTTTGTTTATAGTTTTATTTAATTCTTTATATTCTTCCGTGTCTCTGTTCAACATTTTTCTTTGTTTTATTAATTTAATGTTGCTTCACTCAATTTGTTGTTTTCCTGTTTTCTTTTTGAGCATATAGTTTTTGTAGCTATTTCAATACTGGATGTAATTCTGTCTGTTAGTTCATTTATTCCTAAGTTTTTTAATTCATTAACTGGGCCTAATTTATTTTCAATGTGCTTTTGATATTTTTGTTTATGTTTACTTAGGTGTTGTGTTGTAGGGAATAGATAGTTTTTCTGGATTAGTTTTTTTCTCTCGTTTCTGATGTCAATTTTCATTGTTGCTCTAACTAACCTATGGTCACTTCCGATGTCGAATTTGTTGAGGACTGACACGTCAATGCAAATATTTTTATAGTTGGTAAGTATATAATCGATCTCATTCTTCGTAGTCCCATTCGAACGTCATCTAGAGGCCCTAAAACGTAAAGATCTGAAGAAATTTCGAAAAGTGATTTTTTCATGTTTAGAATACTCCCTTCGTCTTTTAGATGAGGAAAGTAAACATTGATGAGGACTTTAAAAATATAAATACATACGTACAGGGCCGTTACTAGGCAAACTATTATTGTAGGCAAGCCAATATTTTAGCGCCCTTCAGTACAAAAACCAAATATGTGACAAAAAAATATTAATAATACTGTATGACTTCTACATTTATCTCCGGACATATGATGTATTCAAACAAACAGGTAGGTATTCAACAATAAATCCAACATTTTTTATTCAAACATTATAAAAATAAACAACTAAATGTTAAAATAAGAAAATACAACACAAATAAAATGAGAACAGAACACAAGATTAGAAAACACGATTCTAAAAAAACAGTACATATTAATATGTAGTCAGCAGAACATTTTACAAATCCCTATATAAACATATGGTGCACCCAAAATCGGAACGCCACTGCGTCGTTTATACCGCAACAATAAGCATATGCATTTATCAGTGAACACGGGTTCAAATCCCAGTGGCTGCAATATTTTTTTTTATTTCCAAATTCATGTAATTCGCTTTACTAAGTGTTTCTGTATTATTAGTAGCATTAAGGTATTTTTTACCTATTGTGTAGAGAATTTTGAAGACTTCAACCATAATTCGATCTAGCAAAATTTGTTTTTCTTGCAGCGCGCTTTCTGTATTAAAGACGTTGAGAACATTTTCTTTTGTAACTTTTTTATTTTAAACATGCAAAAATTATTTTAATTAGAATAAGACAACCTATGGGGTGCTTTCAAAAGCTTTAAAGACATATCAATATGTTAAAATAATACAATATAAACAAATAATTATATATTATTATGCGTAGTAACATGTGAACGTAGAATAAGGTTCTGTATTCGCAACCACACTGTTACACTGTTTTGTAATAATCAATATATTTAAAACGCAAAGCTTTTCTTGTCGGCATGATAATTCTTTTTTTAAAAATAAATTTACCATCGTGTAGGGTCGCAGAAGTGTATTAAATTGAACAAATTCTACCGGAAAAGTGATTGTAGCGAAAAATACTATAGTAGTGGAACAAGTAAGCTCTCAAAATCGGTCTGTGGCATTCTGCTGATTGTTACAATGGACGGCTGTATCAGCGATGAGCCCAAAGCAGTGAATGTATATGTAATATCAGTGGTCCTGCTCCAATAGTTGTTAAAAATTTAAGTTAGTTTGTCGCCACTGTTGTATTATATTGTTTTAAAAATGGAAACATTTTTATATTTTGAATAAGGCCACTTATGCGGTAGGCTAATAAGCTAATAATTCTAATGTTTTGATTGATATAGGTAAGAACTATAAAATAAATCTGGTAGACATATAATATTTCTTTTGCAAATTGTGCAAGGCAATGTAATGTATCGACCAGAGTGGGCGCAATTCCCACTATTATAATTAGCATTATTTGGACTTAAATCGTCAATATTGCAAATTAATTTATTTGCAAAATTGGCCACTTGCTTATTTATTTTTTATTAGTACGAAAGAACTTTTTTCAGTGCCATTTTGGCGCCCCTTGCCGCTTGCGCCTGTAGGCGGGTGCCTACTCTGCCTATACCTAGTTACGGCCCTGCATACGTATACATATGTATTGAGGTGGAATGATGCCTTGTATTAATAAATGGTTTAATTAGAATGTGAATAATTAAATAGAGCAAATCACCACACTGCTCAGGATATTTTTATTGTGTAAAACTTTACCTGTCAGTATTTTAGGATAATCAAAATGAAATGTATTTATTATACTTCAATAAAAATGGTTAACTGCCCCTTTCTATATTTTATTAAATTGCTATAATATTCATGGCTAGCTCCGGCAAGAACACAAAGCTACTCTCTCAGGTTGGGTTCAAATTTGAGTTTTATTTGAAATTTTGTTTAGAATATTTGACTCAGCGTAGCTCATATACGCAATTTTAGTACAACAGCTCTACTTGATTCGGTTACTCATAATCTCACAAACTTGACATTTACTACAGAAAGTCGTTAGTGCATATAGCGTATATTTAAATATTCAAAAGTGAAATTCTGCAAGGAAACGTCAGGTAAATTGAAGCAAACTCTCACCTAGCAACAACTAATTCGATTTTGTTTCAGGTATGACATCAAACGACGCTAGCTGTCTTTTGTTCTTGGCTTCCTATGACGGCCTCAAATTCTTGCAAAAACTGCAATTTCTACTGACGCCATTCAAATTACTCAAACTGAGACAAATCTGGAGGCTTGGAAATACGATGGACCTCTTTCACAAAGTGTAATCTAGCAATTTACTAGCTTTCCCGGCAACCAAACAATCAAAACATGGCAACTCCTACCTTTCAAATCTGCCTTCTTTCGCCACGGAGATGGTTGCAGGTAACGCCGAGGTCCTAACTCGCTTGAAGTCGCTTCCCTGGGAGCAAATCTAGTTCAGGATGCTCGTACACAACTCCCTGACCTGTTTGACTGGCTTCTGCAGCTCAACTGGATGGGTGTCGAAGTTTGAAATTCTTAGGTGTCCGCTGCCGTTGTTCAGCCGAAGTTGGTTACCACAGGTAATGGGTATAAATAAATGGTACACTTTTTACTTGGTAAAACACTTTTTATTATATTAACACATTAATTTAATGGAGCACAATTTTGCCCTAAACTAGTCAATTTACAGCAATTGTTCTTCTCGTTTGACAAAACAGCATTGCGTTGCTTAGTGACCGCGACGTGTAATTGTTTATAGCAAATTAGTTTTAGTTACAATTTTACATCAAGGAATCAAATTTGATAACATGTTTCTTAAATCTAAAAATTGTCTTTATTTTTTATATCTAAAAATTGTCCTTTCTCGTCACATAAACGTTTTTATAATTACTGCTCTGCAATAATCACTTAGTTTTTACAATGCACTGCCACTTGAGTTCAATTTTAAACACGTCACTGGATTTTCTTCAATTCAATTGCCCTCGTTCTCTATTGTTCTTTGCAAATCTTATCTTATCTTGCTTCGATTTTCATCTACCTTTCAGATTGCTTGCTTTTCACTGACCTGTACGTTTATTAATAACTTTAAGCTCATATTATGCACATAACCAACCCTTTGTATCATTTAATTTTATTTGATCTGGCTTCAAATATGCTCAAACCTATCATATTACTGATATTATATTAGCCATCTTAAATCTTTCTTTTACTCAAACTTCAAATTCAATCTCTCTGAAATCTGCTTTGCTTATGCTTGCCTTTATCTCTCTAATTATGCCTCTTGCATCTCATTTCCAATGCATTTAATAACTTCAACTACTGTTCAGATTGCAATTAAATAAAATATTTCAACTCTGTGCTTTAACTGACGTTGTTCAATATTTTTCACTGCATGCAGAGCTAAATTGTTAGTTTTAAACCATCTCATTATTATGTATGGAAAATGTGTTCAAACTATTTTTGAACATGAATTTTAGTGAATAACGTGAAATAAAGTAAATGCAGAAGTTCACGCAATTAGCCTACAAAAACTGCATAACTTGCGCCAGATAAGATATGGGTCAAGTTTCTGTGTCGCGATAACAACTAAATGTAAACGACACACGCAACAAGCGCCAGTTCCTTATGTTTCAAAACAGACGTTGCAGGTTTTAATTGTGTATTATATCGTATGTCAAAGGCACAACGCAGAAATTTTGTAACTAGTGGGCCAAAATAACAAACTTAGCGTTTAATATTACGTTAGGTTACACACATATGATTGTAATTATTAAAAGTAGGGCGTAAATATAGCATACATTTACTGTATAAATAGCTCTGTGATATGTATTAGAATTTAATATACGTTTAACCACGAATGTATATTCATTGATGGGGATGATTATAGGCTACAAATATTCGTAAAGAGTTGGCAAAGCCTGGCCTTCTCACCCTATCTCTTAACAACAAAATAAACTCCATCTCCTGTCAAATAAAACTAAACTGGTTTTTAGAAACAAATATAAAAGGTGCTAAGTTCCAATTAATTTTGGGACGCAACTCAAACATTGGTCCTTCGAGCCAACAACTCCCCGATCACGAAGAAGCCGGAATTTGGAGAAGACATTGGTCCTACAAGCCAACTACTTCCCGGACAAGAGGAAACTGGATTTTTTGGGTATAAATCCTCAAGCCAACCAATTGGAGGCTGAAAAGAAGTTAGTGCATCAATCAAGAGTCCTGGACACGCGGAACAGATTCGAAACTCTGGGCAAGTAAGCAACTAGACCGGATCTGCCATATCCGTAGGAAAATTTTGGAGGACTCGCAACAAGATTGCTATGTACTCTTCTGTGTAAAGATTAGGGAGAAGTTTAAATTGAGCCGTCGCTAAAGAGAAAACGTCCTACGACTCAATCAAAGGAATTCCGCCAAAGGAAAAGGCGAGAATTAGTGATAGCAGCATAAGTCCTGCTAGTAACTTTCAAGGGCTTCCGCCGTGCAGCGAGAAGAATCTTCAGCGGCAATCGATCCGCTAAGAACTTGGAAAATACGTAAAGTGGTAAGATACTACTTATTAAGCCAGTTTTAGTACCAAAACCATTAAAAAGGCCGCATCGACATGGAGTCAATTATAAAGCAGCAGAAGCAGCTGGTGGACAAAATGTGCCAACTGTTCACAAATATGAAGAAAGATTCCGGAAGCAGAAAGAATCAGATGTACCTAGCCAAGAAAGAGGATGAATTAGAAGAATTGTGGAAGGCATTCGAAAGCGGTGACATGGAACTACGGAAGCGACTTCCAGCGGATCATGAATACATAAAAAAGGATTTCTACAGCCAGGTGAAAGAAAGATTTCAAATAACTACAGATTACATACACGAATGGCAGGAGAAGCTAAATCCAGCTAGTGAGGAGAGTAACGGCTTAGAAATCGAGAAAAAGGGAAACCCCATCGAACAAGTAGGCAGACTCAAGAGGCAAAAAATTAAAATGCAGTTATTTAGCGAGGTACTTGACGATGCAATGTTAGCATTAGAACAAGTCCAGACAAAAATGTTCTATGAGTATAAAACCAACAAGATTTCCGACCAGTGGGAGAATATTACGAGAATGCATAAGGAAATCCTCGGATGTGAGCAAGAATTTGCGGAGGATTACTTCACGGATGGTGTTTACAATCAGATGCGAGAGCGTTACAATGAAGTAATAGCGCAAATATTTAACAAAATAAGTAGCATCCCGAAAAGTGAACAACCACTAGCACGAGAAGAACTGGCCATCCCACTGCCCAAAATCACAATGCCGATGTTTGAAGGAAATTATGAGAACTGGACCACGTTCCACGACATTTTTGGTCGACTCATCCACAACAATGCCACATTAGGCAATGCAGAGAAGATGCAGAGTAGAGAGAAGTGGATGGTTCAGGAACCTCCCCCCACCACTTGGCCTTGAGTTCAAGGAAAGCCCACGTTCAAGCCCAAGGTCACATGCAAGGCGAGGCCACGTGCAAGCCCAAGGTCACATGCAAGGCGAGGCCACGTTCGGAGCGAGGTCACGTTCAAGGTCAAACCCGCGTTCGTGCTTAAGGCTACTTTAAAAAAATTCAAGGTCAAGATCGCGTTTACGGCCAAGGGCATAGAAAGAGTTAAGTAGTGCTTAGAACAGACTGCGCTTAACATATTTATTTAAAAAAAATTAGGCATGAAGTAAACACCTAGAATACTTCATGTCTAAATTATGACTCGACTAGGATTCGAACCTAGGTCTCCCTGTATATCCGCAGCGCAATCTGCAGCCGAGGGTATCTTTACCTCTAGACCATCGAGTCTGATAGAATATTTGGTTACTCATCCAGAGTACCTTCGTAGAGTGAAAGATACGCATAATTTAATAAAAAGTTATATATAAGATGCACATACAAAGAGTAATTACAGTAGTGGCTAGACTAAATGATTATAATACCAACAGATTAAGAAATACGTTACAGACATACACATTAGAGCGAATAAAATAGTGCTTAAAACAATAGTAGATATACAGCAGGAATTATCCGCGGGCGAGAGCAGCTTCTTCAAGACATCAGGTTTATTTTTTAGCAAAATCGTTTGCCAATTCGTATCTACCGCATATGAAGGGAAATGGTATTTTATCTTGAACGTTAAAACGTTATGTTCAGTAAAGTTGTTCACTTGTATTTTAAAAACGGAAATAGTTGTCAAGGAACTGGTATCTATTTTACGCCACGTCACGTTGTGCACTCCATCATTGTAGGCGGAAGAAGCTGAACTGCACCGCGGCGGTTGAAGGACGTAGAGAATCCCATCATGAACTGCAGCGAGAGCAACCAAAAATTGTATTGGTAGCATGTTCAACAAGTCGATGGCAACTAGTGAATGGTTTGGCGCCGCACTTTGCATCACTTATGACAACAGCAACCTTTTGTTTTGTCGGCCGCACCCGTTCCATTGTTGCCAGCCACATCTACTCCGGGGGAAAAATGCAACACATCGATAAGTTGCATAGTCAAGTCTTCTATGGTTTGTAATTGCTGGTAGACCTTGGCAATTTTGCAGTTGGGTGACCAACGGAGGTGTTCAGATAGGGGTTTGTCATTGCGCTCCCAACCATAAATTTGAACTCCGCAGTAGAAACACTGTACACACTGTTCGCCGAATGTTCGTAGCCGTTTGGAGTAGCTCCCAAATTCTGGATAACGAGGTTCTGAGCTCATGATGGCAACTAACTACGCACACGTTTGTGAAAGTTTTATATTCTACAATTCAAGGTCACAATCTCGAAACTTTAAAATAAAACCACAGAAATATTTCTAGATATATTTATTTATTTCCAAGTATAAGTTATATATGTAACTTCCCCATCCTCCAGTAGGCCTAGGTACCGGTCCACTGGCTTGAAAATGTTGGTCTGCCACCACACAGCTGACGATCCTTCGAAGGCTGCAGGCCACGTCCGTAAGGTGGTCGTCTCCGCTAGGGTCTCTCCTTGTAGGTTCAAGGCGTACTCCATTGTGACCACTGCCTGGAGAGACCGTTGAGAGGATGCTGGAGGGCAACTAGCCAAAAACCGAAGAAAATGACGGTAAAATTGTTCTGCATTCTTAAAGTTAGTTGCCATAGCTGCTTGATGATTATGGTAGGTGCTGGAGGATTATGATGACTGTTACAGAAAACAGGCAACTTAATATAGGAGCGTAGTCAAGGATGGGAACGTAGAAGGTCAAGGGTCTTACCTTGAGATTCACATATAAAGCGTAACGTTTTTCCACCACAGCTACCAGTCATCATGCCTGATATTGTTGTTGATGCACTCTTTGAAGATGCTCCCACATTTTACAAGGAGTTTGAATACTTCATCACCTCCAAACCGAGACCTCCATCAGCTCGTCAACTCCAGGCTGCCGTAACAATAGACTATTCCATGAGTCTTGGAAGCGAGCGCCTATGGCAGTCGACCCTCCTGAGGACGCTACCCACCACATACGAGGGTGACCCATTCCTGTGGTGGCGGCGGCATGTAGAGGTCCCCATCCAGCACTTTCTCACTCGGCTAGCAGATGAGGATGTAGTATGTATTACTTATTGTTGGTTTGATTAAATATATGTATATAAAGGTGTCTGTGTTTTTATTACACTCCTAGCGACGTCTATGATTATTGATATTTTATAAGTAGAAGCCCACGCTTTCGGTATTCATATCCAGTTCGACGCTTGAGTAATACCTATCGATAAATTTGCATGCGAATTCCACGTCACACCCGCAGGTGTTTGTGGTTGAAGAGCTAAGCGAGCCTTTATATTATGAACGAGATTTACAACTAGATCCATTGCCGTCAATGATGATAGATGGTACATCCTAGCGCATGGTGACATCGAATATACTATTCCCTTCCGTGAAGCTGAAATAACAAACGTCTTACTTTATCCCGAAAATACCGAAATTTATATCAACAGGTTGGGGTCATATAAATTACACGAAATGATCGGGAAGACATTAAAAAAGAGTGATATGCTAAAATTTTGGGCAGTCAAGCCAAATATGTTATATGTGGAATTTCAACTCAAGGTTCCCATAATTGTTGAGTCCAAAAAGGTAGTGCAGTAAACATGACTTCAAGGTCAGCGTTTACGGTCACCTCCTACCACATGTAACCTTGGAAATGTGAAAATAAAAGCGCGTAGAAGAGTCTGCAAGGGTAGTAGCATCCGATAGTCGTGCAGAAATGGAAGCCTTGTTGAAAGCTATCGAGGTAGTTCAGAGTAATAAAGCAAGAAAGCCGCAACCACTGCTCTGTCCAGAACTTCTGAATAGCAGGACGTACAAATTAAATAAATCAAGTTCTAAGTACGTGAGTGTAGGGTTTGATTGGAGTTCGCAATTTAACCCAAGTATTATAATACGGGGTGCCAAACATGACTGGGTGCAGTTAAATGAATGGGAGTGGACAGCCCTGATTGCAAATCAAGGAGTGATTTCCAACTACTTCTATTCTCTCGACGGTGAGTGGCCAGGTCTGGAAATAGGAAAGAAGAGGATTGTATTTGAAGCGATCCAGACAAGGAAAATAATCAAATTGGAGGAAGTGGGCTTGTCAGAGGTGCGTTTAGCGAGCGAAACTGTAGAAGAATTGTGGCGCTTGCAGAAACTCGTAGAAGTGCGATTCGCACAATTAAAAGCGCTACACTTTGAGAGTTTCTATAAAGAGATAGTGAACGGTGTAGCAAACCTTTGTGGAGACTGTTTAGTAAATGTATGGTCTGTAGTGGATCAGCTGGAGGAGAACTCTGAAAAGACTGCGTGTATGGTGGAAGTGCTAACGTTCGCGAGTTCTATGGTAAAGTGCGACATCGAAGTGGAAGCCCTGAGTCGTCAGTTGGCAGTGTAGTCATGTGGATGAATTATAGAGAGGCTGCTCGACCGGCTGCAAGAGACGTACCTAGTGCGGTTGAACGATTAGTGAGTTCGTTAAAGGATTTAGCTTTTGAAGCGTCGCACGAAGTCATATATGGGTTAGAACGTTCCGGATTCAGTGACGAAGAGTTGTATAAAAAAGAAAAACAGTACAAAAACGGTGCTGCTGTCGGTCAACTATTCTTAGACAGAGCCATAAATGAAGGCCTCCTTGTAGATTTAATGGATAGTCTTGGCCTAAAATGGCATATGTGTGAAGTAAAAGCCTTTATAGAGAGAAAGGAAAATGAAGAAGAGCGTGCAGTTTGACGACTCGAAGAATAAGATTTATAATTTGCATACGTGGACGTATGCTTATCGAGAAGCTCGAAAAGGACGGTGGGAATGGGCAGGTGTGGATAGGTTGCGGTTCCATCGGAGGATACTTACTATGGATGAAGTACTGCGAGACGTCTTGTGCGCCGAACATAGGCAGACAATTTATGTAGAACGATTTTCCACTAGTACGTAGATGTTTAATCCATGTAGTTAAACTATATATTGTAAACAAATAAAAAACAATAAAAATTAAAAAAGGTTGTTTTATTCCATTATGTAGTGATTATAAATATGATACACGTTAGATAAAGCGCAATAACAAATCGGTTTGGAATGATATAAACAAGCGGGTTGTGATGGGGTGAGGGCCGGTCTTTCTTCCACTTCGATGATTGGGATGGTAGTAAAGCGGCGTAGAAAAGTTGCCTTTTCTCGACCTTTCACATATACTTCGATGGCACCTTGCAGAAGACGTCGCAAGATTGCAGGAAACATGTATGCTGGAGTAAATCCCTCATTCCAGTCGATGCAATGGTGATTAGTCATTACCCAGTGGGCTTGTTGTTGTAAATGAGGTGTTAAGGAATGGAGGGCGAAAGGGGGTTTAAAAATGTGGTGAGATACTGAGGTACCGTCGTAGGAGGCCAATTCTTTTGGGCTAAAGTGCTTAGCGGACGTCTTAAAACCTTGAATATCGATAATGATCTTCATCGTATTAGGTATAGGAAGCACGGTCTAGTTGCGCTAGAAGTCGAGGTGCAACTGAAGTGTTTTGCGAAATTACAGTTGTTTAACTGCTTTTGACAATGCGTTGTAAGTAAAAACCCGATCGTGAAGAACGAGACAATAAGCAGTTGTGTTGGCTGGCACGTTAGCGGAAGTTTCAAATTCAACACGAAAAACGACAGCGTTTGCATGAAGGTAGTCTTTTTGATGGGAACAATCGATTATAACAATGGGCGCCTTGTCTGCAAAGTCATGGCGGGAGAAGAAGGGCTCATCGATTTTGCTATAATAAGATGATTGAAACTTGGAATACATGTCGTATAATGTTGCGTAATGATTGAGTGCATAATTGTTATGTAAATTGTCGTATGGAAATCTTTCAGTGTTCAGATAAACTCGGAAATTAGTAAGACCAATTTTATCGAAATTAGCATTGTCCTTAGCGATTAGCCCCGAACGACCTGATTGAAACCCTACGATGACATATCTGGGGGTTTGTAATTTTGTGCTTGTAGCGATAGCGTGAGAATGTTGAGTCACAGCATGAACACCGGGTATGATATGAAGCTGCCAGCTGCGAAATGCGACTTGAGTGTCAATATTTTTATCGATGTATTTTTTCAGGGCTAATTCTTGAGCAAGACCTGGAGTGATATGAGGAACCTTCCAATATAGTTTGTCAATCGTAACTTTAGCCGTCTCCCCTACGGTAGCACTGAATACGGCGTCGGCATCGGTATTGCTGCGAATTAATACGAGTTCTTGTCGGATGTTAGGTATTACTTTACCATAATCTTCGGCGAATCCTAACAGCATTCTCAACGGTATGCAGGCACTAAAGTTACCTTCCTGATCGGTAATGGCAGGATCGCCGCCGGCAAACCAACCTTCATTTTGAAGCTTTTTAACGTCAGCGGAACTGTAGGACACATATCCCTTAAGAGTAGACGTAATACCAGGTTTGGTGACAGAGTCGACAACGACGCCATTGATTTCGTATCGGATTTCGCTAAATAAGTGAGCCAAACCATTGTTAAGGAATTTAGCCGTTGTAACTTCACCGTTTTCCTTCCGCAACTTTCCCTCTAGGTACAGATAGCTCAGGCCGGGAAGAGTTGACATATCTTCGGGAATTGGAATTCGAATTTCATCGTTATAGTCAAAACGGTTTGTATACGGTTGATGTGTGTGCAATTGATTGCTAATGATAGAAGTGTCGACGAGGACTCGCTCTCCAATATTTAAAATACTCATTACACTATTGTAAAGCCTAAGGACCGCAAGAAGTCTCTGTTTGCTTTAGTTAGCTGCGTGGTGGACGAAGCCGTACTGATCTTACGAGGGTGTGGGCGACGATTCTTATAGGAAGTGAAGCAGGGGCGGTACGGAGTGGTGAATCGAAAACCCATTACAGTTTCTTTAAATGTAATGTTACCGTGACGGTCTCCTTACTAAAACTGACAGGATTATCCGATTGGTCTAGTATTTTAATAGTTAAGTTAGTGATCTGTTTCGTGCTGATCGGTAGATAGATGACTGGGTTAGGGGTTTCCACTATTTTGTACTCGGGTGGTACTATGAGGAAGAATTGGTGAATGATATGGCCGGGCCGACCATTTTTATATGAACCAACGGAGATGTTGCAATGAATAAGAATCGAGTTGATGTTCAAAATTTTCGTAACATGTTCAGCTGTGTGCCACCTATCTGCAGCATAAACTTTTTTCTCAAAGCCTAACATGTCCCGGATAGTATTGTCGCTTTGAAAGTCGATTGGAACGGTGGACTTTATTTCGGTTTTTAAGGTGCTGTTGTTTTCACGTAGCAGTACCTGTTTAACACCCGCATCAGAATCGAGTTGGTTATGTAAAAATTCAGCAATGTCCGTAATTTTATATGCTCCCTCCGGTATAATAATAGGAGGTTCTCCAACAAGATGAAATTCATTGTTGGGAGGTCTAACGTTTGGAATAGTATAGTAGGTTTCGAAACTTAACAATCCCAAGACGTATTCGCTACCATCGACTAAGAAAATGGGAGGGTCAAAATTTGCAATAAGAACAGATGAATCTCCCGTAAGAGTGAATATACTGGACATGATGAAGCGCGGCACTTAAACTGACGACAAAAGCGGTTTCGCAAAGTTATATAAGAATTTGAGACACAAATGTCCGCATGTGTATGATGCGAGTTTTTGATATCTATTAGAGTTGTACATAATTGTGTTGTTGCTACCATCGCTGCGAAAGTAGTTTACTAGTTCGGGAGGAGGTTGTAAGCGACCTATGCTATCGAATTACAGAACAAATCGATCAGCTTTAACGTAGGCTGTCCAATGTGTGCCAGGTCCAACATCATCGTCTAAGTTAGTAACACCACATTCTCGTTGACGAATTTTGTCGGGTAGGGCATCTCGCATAAATATCCCCCTAAAATGGGGAATTTCTAAGCGTTTAACGTACTGTGCAATATCGATGTTCGTCAACGCTCGGCGTGGTAGCTTCAACGGTAGTTTTTTAACTGATACGGTCGTAGATATAGTCCTTTTCCTCGAGCAATAGATTCCATAGCTTTGTTATGCCGTTCCTTTTCCTGGAGATCCTTTTTAGAAGCCTTTGAGTCGCCAACCGCTTTAGCGACTGCTGCAGCACCGCCTCCGAGGGACCCCAATGCTTCTAATGCAGCAAGTATAGGTACAAGCGGCAATATACCTCCTCTCTTGAGAACAGGTACTACTCTAGAACGAATTCGGCGTTTCCTTCGCGATTTAAAAACGACCGCGCCTCCAATACGTTTACGCCTACTACACCTTGTACGCTTCCGTTTTCTAGATACCCCCGTACCAAATTTTTGCGCAATACCGACAATAGGTAGTGCACGCTTTCGTTTCCGGGAGACTCTCACACCAACAGTGGGTTGTGTACGCTTCCGTTTTCTAGATACTCCCGTACCAAATTTTTGTGCGGCAATAGGTAATGTACGCCTTCGTTTTCGGGGGACCGTCACACCAGCAGTGGGTAGTGTACGCTTCCGTTTTCTAGATATCCCCGTACCAAATTTTTGCGTTGCAATAGGTAGTGTACGTCTTCGTTTCCAGGGTGTTTCCATAACAGCAATGGGTTCTGTACGCTTTCGTTTCCGGGAGACTCCCATGCCGAGTTTGGTTTTCCCTTTCATAATCCCTGTAACAGCAAGAGCTGCCGCTCTTTCTCCAAGAGTAGTCTTTTGCTTTAACGCGTTCCCAAGCTTTCTGTGCAAGAACTTTATCCGCCGCGTGACGTGTCGAAAGATTGCTAGATTGTGAGTATGCGATGTCGTGTTGCTTGCAAGCCTCGTCCAGAGGGTTTCTTCCTCGATCACCCCGAGAAAGCCGTTTGTTTAAACGAGTGCCAGTTCCGCAAAACTTGTAACCTAGTATATGTAATTCGAAGGGTAACTTTGTTAGCTATATTTATCTATAAATTTCTTTACCTACCTTTAGGTCATCGCTATATCTCTTAGTTAACAATCGATCACTATAAAAGTATATTTGAGGCCCGTCTCTAGCATCAGTGAAGACGTCGCGGATTCTAGTTTATGATGTTATAATTGGCGCCAACAAGTTAAACTCAAATATACTGATATAAGCCAAGAAACTTGTAACTTCACTTTCTATCAACTAATAACAATACGATTATTGAACTCCCTATCAAAATGAAAGAAAGCAATACTTGTAGCTAGTTTTATTACTATTCGAACCTTACTACCATCGATCAGACAATTAGCATCTTTAATATTACTACCTCACGCAGGGTACCCTAAATAGCGTAAATTAAACCGCTCGTAAGTTTAATGGTTACACAGTTTTTATATGCAAAAATATCATCAGATTCTAGCTAAAACACTTATCTTTGTGCCGATATACTCGCAGACATTTAATACGTCCCGTTACTCCTATCACATGTCAGCTTGACAGGTTCCAACCTCGGCTGTCATTCGCTATACCTCGACCCCCAATACTGCGGTAGATTAGCTTTCCAAGATTTTCCGCCTAATAGTTGTTGCTATAAATCGAATTTCCAGGTAACAAAAGGCAAATTTCACATTAAACTACATACCCTGTTCACAGGCAATAAACTTCGCAATCGTTGTATTCGTGTTTCCCAGATCGCTTCACAGCTTGAATATAAATATTCATTGGAAAAATGACATCTGCTTATTGATCTCCCTTACAGGAACGGCTGGCCAGTAACCCAATTCTTTACTATCACCAAACCAAATTAAATGGCGAGATTGTCATTTACACCCCACAAAAACTCTTGCCTTTTTTTAAAAGCTGATATACAATTTTTTTCACAAACAAACCAACCTTGTTATTTTTTTCTTCCCTAGCAACGAACAAAGCCAATCTGATATTAATTTTATCGCGTCACTCTCACTAGATTCCTCATTCAACACTAGTATTAATATCAAATGCTTTTGACACGTAACAATCTCCCCCCTTACCAGAAAGGAAAAATTTCAACGAAATTTTTAACTAAATAAAACCTTTATCCTAAAAGGATACATACATATACGCTAGAGAGTCAGTAAACCGTCTGGCATAAAACGTCTCTAACAATTAATCTAAAAAAAAAAACCCAATACCCACACCACAAACAAGCAACTACACTGTAGAGACGGTGATGACCCCAGGAGGAACCCAGGACCAGATCAACCGCACGACAAGGATCAAGATTGTTCGTCGCTGCTGGATGTAAATGCTGCGCCGGTGAACAATCCTGTAACAACCTGTCGTGAAGAAGCTCCACCCCCATGAACCCCACAAAATCACTCCAAATCCCACAGCGTACCCCCCCTGACAACTTCCAATAAACCCCCGAGGCGGAAGCACACCTCCACACAGTTTCAGGTACTGTCAGACCGAAAATAGTTAATCCAAAACGAAGAATAACCAGGGTTTTCCTTTTGACACGCCTGGGGAGGAAGTAACCCCAGTGACAGAGGGTTAAAGAAATCAGAAAAGTGAGAGGCAAAAGCCAACATCCACACAACTCTCATACGCTCCGACGGAGGGATCCTTCAGCGCCCCGAACGGCCTGAAGAAAATCCCCACCAATCTTCATCTCACATCCAACACTCACTCATCACCAGAGATTTCATCCGCACCAGATCAAAGAGAAATAAAAGAAAACAAATTGTCATTCATCTAAGTAAACAGTTCATTCAAAACAAAATCGACATTCACTACATTACAAGAGAGAAATATAGACAAAGCTTAAGAAGAAAAGAAGGCGAAGAATGAAGGGACTGGTCATCTTAAAAATTTTGTATTGTAGGGAAACACCCTATATCCCCAAACCCCAAGGGATACCTAAAAGAAACGAAGAAGTTGTACTTCTTTAACGATTAATCTCGTTACCCTTATGTCCCTTAGGAAAAGCAGGATAACGTAACGCTCTTCCAATACAATCAAAAAGAAAACCATCCTTTAACATTTCCCAACAGGGAACTCCCTATACGTTATACCCAAAAGAGGGAAAAGAACAAGATATTAAAGTTTCCCAAATAGTGTCCTTCCCGACTGTGCCCTTCCAACCACCCTATACCTTAAAATGGGGAAAGAACAAGATATTAAAGTTCCCCAAAGAGTGACCTACCCTACTGTGCCCTTCCAACCACCCTATACCCTTACAGGAGGGAAAGCAAGATAAAAATGCTCCCTAAAGTGACCTTCCCTACAATGCCCATCCAACCACCCTATACTTTACACAAAATTCAATAACAGCTAGAATAACCAATCACAGCAGCAAATCATACCAAAGACTTCATTCGGCAACAACGGCTCAAAAGGAAACTAAAGGACATTAACTCGGGGACAGAGGCAGGTCCCATAAATCCGGAACAAGCCGATACTCTAAATGAGTAAACGAAACCGTTCTCCAACTCCAAGCATGACCAAAAGCGAAACCAAAACAAGGATTCGAGACTCACTTGTGGATCTAAATCCGCGTAAGCAAAATGGATACCGAAAAAAAACTCACACAATACACATAGCTGAAGGTAACCATACAACAACAGCTACGCCACCAAAATCCCAAAAAGGTATCCAACAAAACCCAACAAGCTAACTCAAACCTACACTAAAGCGAAAGATGAACTTCACTCGACACGAATGCAAGTCAAACCACACAATAAACCCAACAGCTATCTGCAAGCTACTCCAGTGTTATTATAGGAAGAACTAGATGAAATAGCTCCCTACAGTGACCTTCCCTGCAATGCCCAACCAACCACCCTATACTTTACAAGAGGGAAAGCAAGATAAAAATGCTCCCTAAAGTGACCTTCCCTACAGTGCCCAACCAACCACCCTATAATTTACACGAAATTCAATAACAGCTGGAATAACCAATCAACAGCAGCAGATCATACCAAAGACTTCATTCGGCAACAACGGCTCAAAAGGAAACTAAAGGACATTAACTCGGGGACAGAGGCAGGTCCCATAAATCCGGAACAAGCCGATACTCTAAATGAGTAAACGAAACCGTTCTCCAACTCCAAGCATGACCAAAAGCGAACCCAAAACAAGGATTCGAGACTCACTTGTGAATCTAAATCCGCGTAAGCGAAATGGGTACCAAAAAAAAAACTCACACAATACACATAGCTGAAGGTAACCATACAACAACAGCTACGCCACCAAAATCCCAAAAAGGTATCCAACAAAACCCAACAAGCTAACTCAAACCTACGCTAAAGCGAAAGATGAACTTCACTCGACACGAATGCAAGTCAAACCACACAATGAACCCAACAGCTATCTGAAAGCTACTCCAGTGTTATTATAGAAAGAACTAGATGAAATAGCTCCCTACAGTGACCTTCCCTGCAATGCCCAACCAACCACCCTATACTTTACAAGAGGGAAAGCAAGATAAAAATGCTCCCTAAAGTGACCTTCCCTACAGTGCCCATCCAACCACCCTATATGAAATATAAACCCAATCAAAAGAAAGGAGAAAATATTCCACAACCGCAAGTTCACACAAAACCACAATCACACCAACGATCCAGCTGAAGGCTGACCGACACCAAAAGAACCAAACACCAATGCACTGCTAGAGCTCCACACGACAAGAAAAACCGAAGAAACAAATTCTATCACCACACACAGAAACCACCAGAAGATCGAAAGCGGAAGAAGTAACAGAAAAAGAACCGATTACATTAGTCGAAGGAAGGGACAATGTATTGAGAAAAGAATTAAGTTCCAATTTACCAAGACAGCCAGCAACCCAATGACAAATAACCAGTCACAAAGACTCCGGGAAATCGTCCCATAACAGTACCCAAGACCCAAAAATCCGCATACCAACGGAACTTCATCAGGTCCAAATAACAATTCACCAATCTCTGAAGCTAAGGGATAATGGTACACACAATTCAAAGGTATGCTGTCGCCATTACATCACCAAACCGTTTTCTCAAACATGTCTTACATCGTTACACAACAAGGAACGATAATCACCCCCAAGAAAAATAGATACCACTCAATTCGGGGACACAAAAACAGCCACCGAAGGAACCACCACAAACCTAATCTCGATAACTAAAGAGCTAATCGACGATTCAGAAATCACAATCAAAAACCTATCTTACCCAACGGGCGTACTCGAACCTCATCAGAAACAAAGGAAAATAAAATTGAAGATCCAACAAATAATAACTACCATAATCAAAACTAGGAAGATGGTTTGAGAGACGTGATATCTGCATAAGCAAAATCTCCCAAACACACTAACACCAACCCACGTTATCTTACCACCAAGCCAGAAGAAGATGAAAGAGCCAATCGAAGAACTGTATGCCAACCCAAACTAAGAAGATGTACTGAGAGACCTAAAAATCATCAAGGATTAAAAAAAAGCCGCAGAGCGAATCCCTCAGACACACCAACATCGAACCCACATCACAATCAACACCCCAAAAAGAAAAGGAAAAGAAGCAATCAACTACACCACACCAACCTAACTAGAAGGAGGCTTATAAATCCCGCAAAAGCAAACTGCTCCAAACACATCACCATCACACTCATAACAGAGTTATCACCAAACTAAGAAGAAGACACAAAGAAAATCTCAAACACACTAAACCTTTCACACATACATTCAATTAAAGAAAATCAAGCACATCAAACCACCAGGACTCTAACATTCAATGAAGAAAAACTCAAGCACATTTGGCCAGCATATCCTCGAGGTTCTGTCAATGAAAATCGCAATCGTTCAATGAAAAACTCTAAAAGATAATTCATCATGATACCTGAATAGCGTGATGTCTTCACCATTCATACAAATGAAAATAAAACCAGCCTTTATAAACATACACACAAAGCTCCTAAATCTAACATGCAACACACGCACTCAATCAAATAAAAATAAAACCAGCAAGGATTAAATGTCCAATTATAAAATATCCAAATAAGATACTACTTCCACAAATCAATCAATAAATCGACAAAGGCTATCTCTCTTATTTCACCTACTGCAAGGTATTACCTACATAAGCTTAGTACTACTACGTGTACTATACTTGATAAAACCACAAATAAACAAATCACATTAATCCAAAACAATCCCGTATTAAACGCAATCCCTAAAATTTAATTTCAATCTGATTAGCCAAAACAAACTACTCAAAATTTTGCCAAGTATACCATTTTATGTATTATTCTCAAAGTAATACTTTGGTTTGTCACGTTCTGACGATATTGTTCCACTTACATAAACGAGTACACAAAGTTATGTATAACTATTGTCAGTATTGCTCCTTTCTATTATAGTACGACCTAAAGGTATATGTTCCAAACTATAGCCCCTCGTTAGCTCTTCAAAAATCTTATTTAAGCCCCCGTTGGGTGCCAAACTTGTTAGCTATATTTATCTATAAATTCCTTTACCTACCTTTAGGTCATCGCTATATCTCTTAGTTAACAATCGATCACTATAAAAGTATATTTGAGGCCCGTCTCTAGCATCAGTGAAGACGTCGCGGATTCTAGTTTATGATGTTATAATTGGCGCCAACAAGTTAAACTCAAATATACTGATATAAGCCAAGAAACTTGTAACTTCACTTTCTATCAACTAATAACAATACGATTATTGAACTCCCTATCAAAATGAAAGAAAGCAATACTTGTAGCTAGTTTTATTACTATTCGAACCTTACTACCATCGATCAGACAATTAGCATCTTTAATATTACTACCTCACGCAGGGTACCCTAAATAGCGTAATTTAAACCGCTCGTAAGTTTAATGGTTACACAGTTTTTATATGCAAAAATATCATCAGATTCTAGCTAAAACACTTATCTTTGTGCCGATATACTCGCAGACATTTAATACGTCCCGTTACTCCTATCACATGTCAGCTTGACAGGTTCCAACCTCGGCTGTCATTCGCTATACCTCGACCCCCAATACTGCGGTAGATTAGCTTTCCAAGATTTTCCGCCTAATAGTTGTTGCTATAAATCGAATTTCCAGGTAACAAAAAGCAAATTTCACATTAAACTACATACCCTGTTCACAGGCAATAAACTTCGCAATCGTTGTATTCGTGTTTCCCAGATCGCTTCACAGCTTGAATATAAATATTCATTGGAAAAATGACATCTGCTTATTGATCTCCCTTACAGGAACGGCTGGCCAGTAACCCAATTCTTTACTATCACCAACCCATATTAAATGGCGAGATTGTCATTTACACCCCACGAAAACTCTTGCCTTTTTTTAAAAGCTAATATACAATTTTTTTCACAAACAAACCAACCTTGTTATTTTTTCTTCCCTAGCAACGAACAAAGCCAATCTGATATTAATTTTATCGCGTCACTCTCACTAGATTCCTCATTCAACACTAGTATTAATATCAAATGCTTTTGACACGTAACAACTTGTCAATAAGGGTGTTCAACAAACCGCGACCTTTCCGTCTTACGATTCGACGACGACTACGAGTTTTACGACTAGTATAACTCATCTTAAATAAACGCTCGTCGAAGAGCGACTGACGATGTGAAGCTCAAAGGGGTAGATATATACTTAGCACAGCGCGGTTAGAAGCTAGTTCGTCCCCGTCCGAAAACGATGAAGAACGTCAAACTTGTGAAACAAAAATGTTCGCTGCCGGTAGTAAATCATACAGTAAATTCCATGTCACAGAGGCACTTTACTGGGTATAGGATGTAAAAGGGGTTTGATCATTGGTCCTTCCGGCTCTGGGAAAACCAATGCGATGATCAGTCTTTTGGTGCACCGCAATTGGGTGCGGTTTCACAACTTGTATTTGTATTCGAAAACCCTTGAGCAACCTAAATACAAATTTCTGAAGATACTTCTGAAGTCACTAAAAGAAATCGGATTCTACGAATTCAGCGAGGGGTGTGAGGTTATCAAACCACACGAGGCGAAAGAAAATTCTGTTATTGTGTTTGATGATGTGGCATGCGACACTCAAAGCATAATTAGAGATTATTTTAGTTTCGGACGTCATCGAAATATAGATTGTTTTTACCTCTGTCAGACTTACTCATCAATCCCGAAACAACTGGTACGAGATAATGCGAATATCATAATCGTATTCCGGCAAGACCACACCAATCTTAAACACATTTACGATGATCATGTAAACACAGACATGTCATTCGAAAAGTTTAAAAACTTATGTTCCCACTGTTGGATCAAAGATCACGGATTTTTAGTTATCGACAAAGAAAGCGAAATCAACGCCGGTCGTTATAGAAAAGGGTTGGACAGTTATTTCACTATATAGGCATGGACCACTACTGTACAAATTATTAGTCTACGAACAACGACAGTAATAGCAACATGGACAAACGGTTAGTAAGCGATCTTATTAAAGCTAGAAAGGCTGTCAGGCGGAAATATGAAACCTTAAAAGCAGATATCGCCGAATCGCAGACGGCTCTTGCGGAGCAATTTAAACCAATTTCCCAACCACTCACGGAATTGCTAACATCCATTAAACAAGAAGGAGGTCAAACAATACAGCAAGAAATAGGACCTATGCTGAGAACCATCAAACGACTAGTGTCCACACCATCTATCCTACCCCGTCCGAGAAATGGCAAAACCCCCGTACGAGCGTCAACCCCCGACATTGCCATTCCCGGACCGTCGACTTCAGCGTTGGTAACATCCACACCTAGATTTCTTGACAGAGAAGTATTGTATGAGAGTTTACCGGATGAGGAGCAACAGGTAGAAGTTCAAGAAGAAGAAGCGGCAATTGAAAGTTCAGTAGCAGAGGCTAGGGAAACCGTGCGACAAATGATGGAACCGGAAGTTCTAGGGGAATACCTGGAACAGTTCTCAGGGTTAGCTAGAAAATATATCGAGGGAATGATACGAGATACAGAGAGCAAGTACGATCTCCACTATGGAGTTCGATGGGACATAGACACTGATAAGTTTGCAATTGGGAATAAACAGCTTACTTTTGAGGGTCAGGACATGGTTATTACAGATCACGGCAATAGAATAGTATACAAAGGCACCCCCGGCTTTTACGAATTAATGTTCTTAAAGAAACCGATGACTTATACAACCAAAGACGGTGAAAATTACTATGACATAGTGAACCGATCCGCCGCAAATCGTAAGAACTACGATCCAACCCAAGGGATAAGCGGCAACGCCGGCGCAAAATATATGAAAGTAGTACGCCCCCTGGCTACATCCTCCGGCATTAGACAACCTACCAGAGCCGCATCGAGGGTGCAGCGTACCGGTAGGGGATTATTAACAGTAACCAATAAAAAAGTGGAATTTGTTCCTTGGAAAGATCCAAATTCATTAGTGGATCGTCTGCGCATATTACTAGCCTCTCAGGTAGCGGGGCACACCGGCCATTCTAACGAAATCGTAAGCATCACCCAAGCTCTACGAGATGCAAAAATAATTCACTAAGACGAGTACAAAAGCAGAGGACCTATTGAATTACGATCAGAAGGTGTTAGACGATAGAGTAATGCCCATAGACAAATTTGGACGCGCGCTACGGTTCTCATCGCAAACATATCTTTATGAAAGTTCAAAATGTAAACCGACTCCATATAGAGGTACCACTGCTGCTAGTGGGGCGTGGTTATGATGAAAGCGGATATTCCAAAATTTTCGGTAATAATGAGTACATTTTTCCGTTAACGATCGGTGAGATCATAAGTGTTCAAGTCAGCGGACCTTTGGTAGTATCACACATCAACGGCATCAAACACGACACGCTTGTCGGTAAGACATTGCGGCGAGAAGATAAACTGCAATTCGAATCCATAAACACTAAGTTATACGTGCAACTGCTGCTTAAATGTCCCATAGCAGTCGATACAGCAACATTCGGCAATGAGTCCTAAGGAAGATCTAGTTGCAGAACTTTACAAACCAGCGCGAAGAAATTTCAAGAGACGACGGGTGATTCTCAAAGGATTGCATGATTTACTACAAGCGGATTTGGTGGAGATGCAGCCATATGCACGAAGCAATAAAGGTTATCGATACATTTTAGCTGTTATTAATGCGTTTTCTAAATACTTGTGGGCTCTCCCGGTAAAACGGAAAACGGGAAAAGATGTAGCGGCAGCTATGCGAAAAGTTCTTGCTAATATGAAGGTATCTCCTAAAAACGTACAAACCGATTTGGGAAAAGAATTTTATAACAGCGATTTTCAAGCATTGGTGCGACGTTACAAGATAAATCATTACAGCACGTATTCAACTATGAAAAGCAGCATCATAGAAAGATGTAACCGCACCCTTAAGAACATGATGTGGAAGCAGTTTAGTTTGCAAGGGTCCTACAAATGGTTGGACATTCTGCCCCAACTTTTAAGCAAATATAACACAACCAGGCATAGCACAACAGGTATGAAGCCGGCTGAAGTTAATCTTAAAAATGCCAAACATCTGTTACACACCGTGTACAGCCACACAAAAACTGTAGATCCAACACCTCAAAAGTTTCATAAAGGAGATTCTGTACGCATTAGTAAATATCGTTCGATATTTAGCAAGGGCTACACACCCAGCTGGAGCAACGAAATATTCAAAATAGCCACAGTGCGACTTACAAATCCTACCACCTACAGACTCACCGATCAGGAAGGGCAAGAAATCAAAGGTGGATTTTACGAGCACGAATTACAGAAAACCAAACACTCTGACGTATACCTGGTAGAAAAGGTGTTGAAGAAGAAGGGTAATCAGCTTTACGTAAAGTGGTTGGGATTCGATAATCGCCACAATTCCTGGATATCCAAAAACAATGTTGTATAACTTACTATGACTCTATAGAACTCTTTCAATAAAACACTTTTTTGTTTTACTACCATTTATTTTCCTTAAATAAAAACTTTTTATGTTTTACAGTAATTTTATTATTGTAAATGCTGAACATGAGTGACTACAGTGTTGAATAACAAATATACTTGGTAATGCGGACCCAAACAATGAGATTTTTTGTAAAATTTAACTTACTATCTATATCGTACAAGCTAGTGTTCCTAAACTATACTATAATTGCTATATATACAATAACTAAACCTACAAAGTACAAGAAAGCTCCTGCCGTGTAGGACCTCTGCTGTTAAGTAATAACGAATATTGTTCCGCGAACATATTGCTACACCATCGTTTCGGCAATGCGCAGCAAGTTGTCTAGAGGACTGTTATCATCATCATCTATGTCACGGTGACCCCACGCTAAGGTTTTGGTAGTATTAGGAATAAGGAAGCGTTTATCATCTCGCGAAGAAAGCGCAACCTTATTCTTTAATTCGGTGTACATAGTGTGTAAACGGGAACGAAACACATACATCTGACAAAATACAACTTCCCTCTTGTTTTCGACTACAGATTTATAAATTTCGGTGGTGAGGTGATTCCGAACAGCACTCTTTCTAACTCCCTTCGCCTTTTTGGCTTCCTTACCAACAGCGTTTACACAGTATGTTTTTGCACCGACCCCGTAATAGCTACACACAGCCACCCCCGCGTACTCATCCTTAAATTTGCCAACAACAGACTCGGTTCTCAAAATTCCGTGCAGACCATTCTTGTAATTTGATGTATCAAAGAGATCAAGGTGCTCTTGCATGTCCGCGTAAAAATTTTCAGTAAAAATTTCCAGGATGAATGAGTCAGTGTCCGAATAGAGTAGAGACACATTAAGGCCGTATTTATGCTTTAAAAATGTGTAATAAAAATCGTACATTACCGTTTTCGAAAGATCTAAAACTGAGAAACCAACATAAATGGGTTTGTTATATAAAACCGATGTTCTGTTCATTTCCACTGCTATTAAATTTTCCCCAAACCGAATTCTATCTTTAAAGTTAGGTTTCGATATCAAAGCTTCTGCCCCCATGCTATTACCAATTTTCTCCCAATGACTAATTAACTTTACAAAAACCCTTTTGTCCACGTTTTCCATGGTTTTACCAAAGACGCTATTGTTAGCTAGTTTGAATGAATTTCGATGAAATTCATTGTCAGACTTGTTACGTAAATTTGTGTTTAAATCGATGTAGGATCTGAGCCATGGAGATTGTCTAAACGTAAGTATTTTATGCGTTTTAACCAAAATCAAGCCGGCCTCTAAACATTGCCTCAAATTTCTGTAGTGAATAATATAATTGTTTGTCATACAAATTTGGAATTGATTTTGCATTTTTAAATTTTCCCTGTGGAGGCACCAATAGCTCGGGGCAAAAGGGAAAGTCATTGTGATCGTCATGTAAATTTTCAGGGTACCGCAAGTCAACTTCCAACACGTACCCAGTATCTAAGTCGTCCAAAATTTGAAATACGTCAAAACTATCAATTTCGTCGTCAGTCAACCAAACAAAACCACCTTGAGGTAGAAACTGCCTCATACTATGCCCGTATAAGTTGGTTGAATCTAAAAAAACAATAAAAGAAGTGGGTTTTGAAGCGTCATAGTTACCCGCAAATTTATTGTTGGCAATAGCCTTTCGCCCGACACAAGTACTGACTCCCCCACGAATACCCTTTCTAAAGAAGTGAAACATATCCATATCCGTCAACAGTTCCAACTCAACCCCCGTATATTTTA
This sequence comes from Agriotes lineatus, assembly GCA_940337035.1. NCBI lineage: Eukaryota > Metazoa > Arthropoda > Insecta > Coleoptera > Elateridae > Agriotes > Agriotes lineatus. Next base: position 55,552 of record CALNHX010000088.1, read on the forward strand.
ACAAGGCGTCCCAACTTAAACCGAGGGCGGTGAAGTACTGCGCCGGATCTAAATTATATTGATTTAAATAAAAATTTCGAAAGTTTTCGAAAACGTCTGCCAATATAAACACGTCACATTTGAGGTAAACATCGGAATAGTCGCCCAACGTTTGACATTCGAAAGTTTTCCAGACCTTAACGGCGCGCTCGTAATCGACCTCAGTAATATGCGTCTCGGTTAAATGATCATAAAACTGGGCGATTGTGGGCAACGCCGGCTCGTCTAATTTTGTAAATGAATCCAGATACGAATAGGGAAACACACCTTTCTGTCTCATCAGTTCGAATTTGATGTCATGTCCGAATTGCTTATGAATTTCAACACACTGATCATTTGATAACGTGGCGGCCAGCGATGCTAAAGAAGAACTTAAAAATCGGTAACTATCTAAAAATCGAATTTGCATATAAACGTTTTTTCGTTTTCCGTCAACAACGACTTCATCTACCCAAAGACGTTTACCAAATGAAATATATTTTTCCTTATTTTCCGGAATGATATCAAGCTCCTCGTTATTTTGAGCTAACTGTTTGACAAAAAGGTGGGAATCGTAATTTAAATTGTGAAAAAATACGGGAATAAAATTTGGAAGTTTATAATTCAGATTGCAATTGGAATGAGCAGCTCCCCGATATTCTCCGGTCAAATGGTCGTGATCGCGAACCTTTACGTCTCCCTCTCCAAAAGGACGATTGCAAATATGACATGAAGCAGCATCCTTAAAATTTTGAATTTCTTGCGGAGCCAGAGGCTTGAGGGGTACAACATGCTTCAAACTGTTGGAATATAGCGCGCGAACGTCTCTGTCTCGACGCTCAACAAACACGTCCACAGCATCGTCGCCCCTATAAATTTCGAATTTGGATAGAGTATCATCAAAAGAACATTTCAAATAATACGCGAAAGAATACGGTTTGTGCTCGCACGTTTTGATCGTATATGGTCTTTCGCGATCTGGCTCCTGATTCCCACCATCGACATGTGATAAAACGGTCTCGAAATCTGCATAGCATATATAGGGCACTTTCAATTGCTTATGATAATTATCAAATTTAAGAATGTTCTGGGGCTTCACCTCCCCACACTTATCCGTGATCGGCTCTGTCGTAGGCAACTTGGTGCACACATGATTACAGTCAAAAAGCTTATGGTTCTCCAGATGGGCATCGGTGCGAAAGTAATTTAGACAACCATTACAAAAATGTTTTGCATTGGCCCTAGCCGTTATTTGCCCGAAACTAACCTAGACAAATTGGTGATCCAACAGTAGTGGTTATTATTTTCGCCGTCTGTTAGAAGCAGCAAATTTATATGTCCGTTTTTTATACGTGGCGAATAGTACCGAGGTCCCACAACTTCATATATGGTAATATCGTTTTGAAAAGTCTTTTCCAACGCGTATACATTTATAGAAAGTTGAGGGTTATTTTTTTCAAATTTAGAAATATCGCGCAATCTAACAGGGAATTCTATGTCCTTAAAATTTAAAAACTCGCTGCAATCTGGATACGAACTCGTTCGATTAGACGGTCCATCCGGTTCGCAGATGGCCGAGGTTACCGCCCACCCGAAACAACACTCGTCATCGACGTTTTGGACGTTCACGATCGCTTTCTTGGACTGAATCTGCTTCGGGAGCGGGATATACGAAGACGCCCGAAACGGATTAAATTTATTTATATTTAATTCTAGGTACAGCAACTGCTTCAAGATCCACCCTGTAAACATTTTGCGGATAGTAACATTAACAAGAATTACAGTTGTAATACACACCTGAATCACGTTCCTCAAATTCGGACACCTTCTGGTCCAATATCCCCGTTAAATTATCATATAATTCGTTCAAGTCTGTACCGCGAGTGACCACCTCGTTAGTCGTATTAAAACTTTTGACGTCTTGTACATCTTGAGTCTCCAAAATAAAATACCCGAAAAGTTCGAAATTGAATTTTATACTGTTTAATTTGGTCAGTTGCCCTTCTATAAGACCTATAATTTTGTCTTTCAGTTCGGTCATATATTCTACAACACTTATATGATAATTTTCCGTGGACACCCTGTAGCTGGCAACACGGGACTTGAAGGCGCTTGGAAGGGCCACCACTCCTTTCCCCAGGTGGACGACATCACACCGCCTCGTGTGACGATTGCTCCTCAGGTGTCCAACGAAACAAGTCCGAGGAACATTTTCATCACACACGTCGCAGTATTGCGTCCTGGGGAGCTGTTCTGTTAAACCAAACGTTAGAAAACATGAAACACTACAACAGAGACACACTCACCACCGCTGGAGTCATTAAGTCTCGGGCGTTTACTCGCCGATGGTCCCTCACCAGCTGCTACCGAAGCCTCCATAGCGTCACCTTTAGGAAACACACAATTAATATAATCAGCAGCAATCAACACGTTTCCACTTACCACTCGTCGATGGGTGGCCAACCTCGTGGCGACAGCTATCTCTTCGATGGCGAAACAAATTGTCAGCTCTGGTGAAGGACTTTCCACAAGCAGTGCACCTGAACATAATGGCAAATTAGTCTCGCGCAGTCGGTTAATATACTAATTGCGCGATTAGCTACCCAGCTCGAGGCTTACTATCCACAAACGAAATGAACACCTTTATTTCCAAACACTGATTAACAAATTAAACCTCGAACGGAATACCCAGGTTTCACCACGAGGAGGATTCGCTTTGGACACCCTGGAGAGGATAGGGGGGAGGTTATTTGTGTTAGGGGTGTATGATATGTTAAACGATTATCTACTCGTTACTTAGCCTTTTTATCGAGCTTCTGACGTCTTGCACGAATCGCACCCTCCACAGCTAACAGATCTTGGATTAGCTCTAGCCTTGCTAACGCAGCATTCTTAAAAATGTCCATGTTAGTTGCGCTGTGGCCGTGGCGGATCTTAGGTAAAGCAGCTATGCTTTTTAGGTACTCATCGTGCATCGTCGCTTCTAGGCTGGCGGCTCGAATTTCTAGGGAGCTAATAACAATATAAGCTATTAAACTGGGAAAAGCACGTTCTGAACACCTTCAATGTTAAATAACATATATGGATAGAAAAATAATATCTAATATCTAATATCTAATATCTAATATACCTTATGTAATGCTCACCGCTGCTAAGATCGGCCGCTTTAGCATCTATTGCATTACGATTAGACACGTATTCACGTTCGGCACACTGGGATGGCGACATGTCATCAATGTCTTTCTCCTGCGGGGTAGACGTAATCGACACCACAGTGTCGACTACGTTACTCCCAGTGGCTGACGACATGACGACTGCATTGCCCGAAACCGGAGACTGCACAATTACAGACGGTGCTGTGGTCACATTTTCCGAAGGTTGGATTGTTGGCTGCTTCGAAATTCGACTGGTCGGTCGACTTGAGCCGGAGTCGATCTCCAAACCATCTACAAGGGCTCTAAACTCTTGCGCCGCACCGTCGCCGGAAGCCACCTTTTCCAATGGAATGTCGTCAAAATCTAACGTTTCCATAAACATTTCCGTTTGCGATAAATTAGGAGAAGACTCATGTAACATATTTTGGATTTTTGCCACAGGAACATCAGTCTCCTCATTCATACACTTGACATATTTCGCCAAATTAAATTTTGCAGGACTTTTCCTTTTCTGATCTTTCTTTAAAGCTGATTTTAAAATTTTGTAAGAACCTTGACTACTACTTTGAGAAATGGTTTCGTTAGCAGGCGCAACTAGTACGTCACTTAAAACCTTTATGGTGACTTGCGGCGATGTCTGTACGGAACCGCTTGGTTCCGTGCAGGCGCAAAGTTTAACGTTACCCGTTTTTTTCAAACTGAGCCTATTAAATTTTGAAAATTTTTTCGGTAAAACCGCACCCTTGCAAATCGGACAAACACCGCTGTTGCTAGCCATCGCAAACACAAGAGAATGGTTGCCCCTCCCCCACCTCAGCCAGGTGTATTTATACGACATGCAAAGGACGGCTTTAGCACTCAAACCAGTTGAAATTGAGTTCGTTGCAATCTACATTTTTTCTTACCTCGGCTCACACAAAGGAAGTTAGCCTTGAAATATCTTTAGGTTCGTTGCATGCCTACATTTTTACAGACGGCAATTCAAGTTAACATTAAAACACATTTTTCCAGACAGTTTGCCTAGATAATATAAAGTACGAAATTACTACACCAGCTATTTGTTGTTCTAACATGTTGAAATGTTTAAAAATATTTCACACATACATTTGGCAAATGGTGTTCTAATATAGGCTTATACATGTAATATTTTTAAAGCGCTTAATAAATTTTGTGTCACTGCTGCAAATATTTATATATATATTTGGTTGTGTGATAGGCTTAACTAACTGCATTAATATTAGAATTTGTATTCACATTAATAAAATGTGAGGTTTCAAACATGAAAGACAAAATTTTATTTATCAAAAACATATATGTGTAATCTAGCACATGCAATCAAATCTATTTAAAATTGGCAGTTTAAAATGCATACTGTATATGAGAAACTTTCACTGCTAATATCTAGCTTTCTAATGGATTCCGACACTGAAATGTGAAATATTTTTATTAATAGGTTGAAAAATATTTCACATTTCAGCAAAACACTGTTGCTAATGTTTCTATTTTCAAATTATCATTTCCTACCGCGAGTATTTTTATTTGCCATAGTTCTATCAACAAAGGCGTATTTATTACTTCAGATGCGGTACACAAATAATATTTTAAGTTCATGCATAGGCAATAATATGCGGAACTAACTAATTTTCAAAAATATGGACGGTTTATTTTAGATTTTAAATGACAAGCAATATAATACGAAACTACTGGGAAAATTGTTACAAAAATTGCTTTTAATACTTACTTATAAAAGACATGACATGCATACTGCACACATGTTGCGTTTTAACCGGCCGACTTTCGCTTTTTCGTATTTTAGACCGTTTAATAAACAAACTGTTGTTTATAATCAAATGATCATTGAAATACTTCTTTCTATTTTTAATTTAGAAATATACCTTGTTTGAATAATGGAATATTTTTAATGACAATAGCATCTGCAAAAGCTATTTATCCACAATCTCAATGCCGTGTTCGAAAGTCACTTTCAGTTGATCTGGATTTGTAAGGTGAACGTGGATTTCCAAATATAGAATGCTGTTTTGGTCAAGCGACAGTGTCGGCTTGGCGACCTCGATTCGCGAAGACTGGAACAAAGAAAAGTTGTTTTCTGCACGTACATGCTTTCAATAATTCTCTGCTTGAATACGCTAAAAATTTAGATATTATAACAGCTCTATTTCTAACGTCAAATCAAAAATGTGGTAGCATGCTACACTCTACGCATACATTAAAAAATAAGGCGTGTGTGTTTTAACTCTGGTTTAGTATCGTGAAATCGAATGCATACAAAACATCACCACAATAAATCGAGGTTTTTACTTTCAATGGAAAACTTACAAATAACCACATCGCTTCTAAACCCTACAGATATACAATGCATGTGGTTAATATTCCTAACACTAATGCAAAAATCTAGGAGCACAATGTGCTGCGCCCTTTTAAATTATATGAAAAACAGCAACACTTAAGGGAGTCTTATTGTTAATACTTCTGCATAAATACACTTGGGAAATAAAAAAAAAACTGTTGTTCCAAATATAAGAAATCAGTTTCCATTGTCGCCTAATAATCTAAAACTAGTGGCAAACGCTGGAGTTACCTAAATGACTATCAAACTTTTTACGTCATACAACGCATTGCTATTCATCTATTCCAAGCAAACCTAGGGAATACGTGTAGTAGATCTACTTGCTTATTAAATGACTGTCTAATTAATCTAATTGAAAGCTTATGAAGTTATCGCTTTAATAAAAAAAATAACTGATGCATTATTAGAACAACCAAATAACTATAACTATCTAATTTCATCTAAAAACTAGGTTGTGTGGGATTAAAATGTTCCTTTTTTAGCCTACAATCTAACGACGTTAGAATTAGATTTCTAATTTTCATAACAGATTATATAGACGTAGAATTAGGTTCTGAGAGTAAATTTCCAATCCCTTTCTCTAAAAACATGAGGCGCTCCGGGGGGATTGGATATATAACCAACTCGCTTTTGGATGCAAAATCACAGTCCACTGCAACTACACTTCAGGTAAGATATTGTTGTAAATATATGTTTTTATCTTATATGTCCATATCTGTACTTTGAAAATGTTTTTGTAAATATATGTTTTTTATCTTATATGTCCATATCTGTACTTTGAAAATGCGTTTGGACTCAGTAAAAGAAAAATTTCTCAAAAAACAACGGCAAAATGTCGCACACGAAAGTTCTTTTTTTTCTAATACTTTTCTAATGTAATCTTAAAATGCTCATATCTCCGTTGTTTATTGAGATATTTCTTTGCCGTTTTATGCATTGGGTTCCTACCGTCATGTACTACATTTTAAACATTTCTAACATTTTTCTAATGGTGTTTTAAAATGCTTGTATATTCTATATTTATTAAGATATTTGAATGCAGTTTTTTGCATTGTGTTGATACTGTCATATACTACATTTCAAATATTTTTTTTCCAAACCTTAAAAACGCTCATATCTCCGGTGTTTATTAACATATTTCATCGGAATTTTTTGCATTATGTTCCTACTGTCATGTACCACATTTTAAACATTTCTAACATTTTTCTAATGTTTCTAAGCAAACTCTTAAAATGCTCGTATCTTCTATATTTATTAAGATATTTCATCGGGATTTTTTGCATTGTGTTTCTAGCATAATCTACTTTGCTATTTTAAATTTATAATATTTTTCAGATTTAACATAATGGGTAAGACGCTTATTTTTTTTTGTATTCTAAACAGTATACATATAAGCAATTTACAGAAGAATTTTTAAACTCGATCGTCATTGGACCGCCCATGTCATCTTTTGGTAATTTTGAGTTAATTTTAATAGTTGATGTAATACATTTTTATACTTTTAGAAAAACAACTAATGAAGCGTGTCATCGAAAAATATGGAACTGTAAGAAAAAAAAATATATAAATTTGGTTCACAATACATTTATTTTTAGGACGACATAGCCTTGGTTAAAAACTCAACCTACATCCCGGAAGCCACCCTTATAGAGTCGGGGTGGTTTCTGGGATGTAGGTTTAAAGTATATAGAGACCTCGAATTACCAGACACGCTGTGGCTGATCTATGTGAGAAAAGTTGATTTGCTTCTTTGAAGAAACTATTTAAGTGTTCTTTTTACAGCTATTGTAAGGCCGCCCACAGCATCCTAGGTTAGGTTAGTTTCTAAGTTAGTCAGTAAGTTATTTGTATAATAAACGTTTTAAAATTTTTATTTTTTTATTACATCGTTATAACTACATGATAAACACTTATTGCTGATGTGCGTATTTTTTGAATGCAATATCATATGCAATGATGTCCGAAGCAAACTTTAGCATTTCATACATGCAGCGAACATTCTCGGATTGGATGGGCGGCAAAGACTCTTCGATACTCCTTTTAAAGTCACCGGGTAAATTCCAAACACCTTCGATTACACTGCTGTAAAATTGTTCAAACATCTGACTTTTTACTAGTTCAGCTTTAGATTGCAGCAACGACAAGAAATCCCACAATTCTGCTACAGACTTGTTTCCGAGATAAACTTGGGATCGCTTACGTTCCTGCAGCACTATCACTTTTTTGTTTCTGATTTTTTGGAAATATATTCTTTTGCCAGGACTTATATCCACCGGTTTTGGCTTTCCATCTTCATAGTTAAAGTGCCTATTTATCACATCTTTATTTGCAACAAAGAGCTGCCACTCTCCTTCGTCTAACAGTATAAAATCTTTGTTAATCCCACTAATTACCACTGCCGGCACAAACGATTCATAACAGGTCAAGCCCAAACTCACAGTTTTATTTCTTGACTTATTCAGCGGATAAGTTGTTGCGTTTAACAATACTGGATATGACAGTTTCACGTTTTTGTTTGTCACTCGCTGCTTCACAGTTTCACCAACCTTTTGTACTTGCTCTATTGTTTTTGCTAGTACAGCACACGATACACTACTGAACACAAATTACATCTCCTGTTATACTCATTCTTCAAGGTTACTGTCGGTGGCCTCGCTCCGAACGTGGCCTCGCTTCTAACATGACCTTGGGCTAGCACGTGGTCTCGCCTTGCATGTGGCCTTGGGCTTAAACGTGGCCTTGCCTTGAACTCAAGGCCAAGTGGTGGGGGGAGGTTCCAGAACCATCCACTTCCCTCTACTATGCAGTACCTCAAAACTTACCTCAGAGGCGAGGCAAGTAAATTAATAAAACATCTCGACGCATCGGACGCTAACTATGAAACCGCATGGGACCTACTACAAAGCAGGTATAATAACAAAAGAATTTTGTTTTCTAAATTTTTAGACAACATATTAGAACTGCCCAACCTGAATTGTGAATCAGCAGCCAGCCTAAAACTGCTGCATGATACCACATTGGAAAGTTTACGTGCCATATTCAACATGGGCGTGAATACTGAGTCGTGGGGACCAATGATAGCACATCTGCTGGCAAAGAAGCTAGACAAGGATACAAAGAAGTTATATGAACAGTCGCTGACAAATTCTCGAGAGATCCAGGATCTGGCAAACTTGTTGAAGTGTTTGGAAAAAACATTCCAATCACTGGAGGCAATTCAAGATTCCAAAAGGAAGCTGAAAATCGCAAAACCAATTAAAATGTCAGAATCAACAAGAAAACCATGGCAAGTAAGGAGTTATCAAGCAAGCATCAGTAGATGTCGGATCTGCAACAACAGCCACAAGATCACAGAATGCCCGAAATTCATTTCCATGAGCAGTGACGATCGATACCAAACCATCAGGCGTCATCGGCTGTTTGTGAGAAGTTTAGTCCACAAGGAAAATAAAAAATGTTATAAGTCAAACAAATGTCAAAACTGCGACAAATGGCACCATACTATGCTGCATAAGGAATGGAGCAGAACTCCGGTAAGATGTCCTCAACAGGTAATTGCAAAACCTCAGCAGGAGCCAATTAGAAAGTCCCAAGTGGCCTCCACCTCCGGACAAACAGTGGAAGAAGTAAGCAGCCTAGTTAGCAGAAAATCGAAAAATCCCAACCAGAAGGAAGTTCTGCTAGCCACGGCATTTTTAAAAATAAAGGCAGCCGGAGGACATTATGAACTGTTGAGAGCTTTGGTCGATCCAGGATCACAGGCATCATTTATAACTGAAGAAGCAGCACAACTATTGGCATTACCAAGAATTAAAATCCAAGCAGACATCAGAGGGCTAGGAAAAAGCGAAGCAGGGAAATCCAAAGAAAAGATTGAAGTAGAAATGAGACCACGATTTTCCAGCAACTTCCGAATGTATGGGGATCTGCTTATAATGGCAAGATTGACAAGAACGTTTACAAGGAATACGATCGTGGAAAAGGACGCATGGGAACACTGCCTACTGGCCGATTATACCTACAACATGCCAGGTCCAGTAGATATCCTGATAGGAGCCGATCTATACAAGGATATGCTCCTAGAAGGGGTCAAGAAGACACGACAAGGGATGATGGCGCAAAGGACAGAATTAGGATGGATCTTATCTGGGGCAGTAGAGGCAGCAAAACAACCCAACATGAGAGTGGTGAGCATGGTATCTAACCTAGAAGAAGACCACCAACTCAGAAAATTCTGGGAAATAGAAGAGGTCTCAAGGGAGAAACCTATCTCTCAGGAAGATCAAGACTGTGAACAGCAGTTCGAGGAATCCCATTTTCGGAAGCAAGATGGGACCTATGTGGTAAAAATACCATTCAAGGAGGACCTCAGTCATTTGGGCGAATCAAGAAGAAGAGCAGTTGCCAGAATGCTGCAGATGGAAAAACGATTCGAGACTAACAGAAAATTGGAGTCCGAATATAAAGAGTTCATGCGGGAATACATTTCCTTGGGTCACATAAGGAAAATTGATCAAGATGAGGATCCGAGAGGAGGATACTACATTCCTCACCAAGCTGTCATAAAGGAAGACAGTGATACAACCAACTTAAGAGTAGTCTTTGACGCTTCATCTAAGTCATCAAATGGGAAAAGCCTGAACCAAATGATGTACACTGGGCCAAGGCTACAACAAGATTTAACAGATATCCTTCTGAGATGGAGGAAATACGGGTTTGAATTAACAGCAGACATTGAGAAGATGTATAGAAAAATACAGATAGCTGAGGATGATCAGCACTTCCAGAAAATTGTGTGGAAGTTCTCGCAAACAGAACCACTCCAAGAGTATCAGCTAACCACAGTGAGTTATGGCACAACCGCAGCTCGTTACCTGGCAGTTCGGACTTTGCAGCAGTTGGCCAAGGATGAACAATTCCGATTCCGAAGAGGTTCTCAGATTGCCATGAGGGACTTCTATGTAGACGATCTTCTAACAGGAGCCAGTTCCAAAGAAGACGCAAGGAGCATCCAAAACGAACTAACCAAGATGTTGAAAACTGGAGGGTTTAATCTCAGGAAATCAACTACTAACCTTTCAGAAGCTGAAGGAAGCACCAACATCATATTAGGGGACAAGGAAGATGCTACTAGGAAGACACTGGGAGTACATTGGTCACCAACACTTGACGTACTACAATACAAAGTCAAGCAGCAACCAGAAGGCGAAATAACGAAAAGGAAGATCCTTTCAGAGATAGCACAAATCTTTGACCCATAGGACTACTAGCACCAGTTATAATAACTGCTAAGTTATTAATACAAGAAGTATGGGTCGGACAGTATTCATGGAATGAAGAATTACCCAAGGATATACAAGACACATGGTCAAGATTTAGGCAAGAATTACCGAAGGTAGAGGAAGTGCACATACCAAGATAGATAAATTATGGAGAGGATGGCCACACAGAGATGCATGGTTTCTGTGATTCCTCAGAGCGAGCTTATGGGGCGGCGATTTACATAAAAAGATCTTCACCGTCAGGGACCACGACAGTGACGTTACTCACAGCCAAGTCAAAAGTGGCACCCCTCAAGATGAAGAAGACACTGCCAAAACTAGAATTATGTTCGGCTGAATTATTAGCCAAACTAATAAATAAGACCATTTCAACCATGGAGTTAGCCAACATTGAAATCTATGCCTGGACAGATTCAATGATAACTCTAGCCTGGATAAAAGGAAGTCCAGAGAGATGGAAGAATTTTGTAGCAAATCGGGTTGCTACAATTCACGAGTGCGCCGGCAAGCAGTGCTGGAATCACGTCAAGTCGGAAGATAACCCGGCAGACATGGTCACAAGAGGAGTACAACCTTCCAGATTAGGTGACTAAGAGTTATGGTTCCACGGCCCTGAATTGTTATCAAAGGAAGATAACCAGGAACGAATAAAGGCCCAAACAACAGTAGAGAGTACTACTGAAGAAGAAAGAAAAAAACCTCGGCAGGTAGCAGTTCATGCAGCAGTCAGTGAGGCAGCAGATGACATGGAAAGATTCTCATCATTCAACAAAATGATAAGAGTAATCGCTTACTGTAAGCGGTTTATGAAGAAATGTAGGAAGGAAGTAGTAGCGGTCCAACAACTAACCACCAACGAGCTACGTGATAGCCTAAAGTGCATAATCAAATCAGCACAAAGGCATGACTTCCCAAAAGAACATCACATACTACAGCAAGGCAAAATGGTAGACAGCAAAAGTTCCTTGTTCAACTTGTACCCATTCCTAGATGGAGATGGAATTCTTCGAGTGGGAGGAAGGATACAGCACTCGCTGTTACCTTACGATGAGAAACACCCCATCATCATAGCCAGCAACAGTCATATAGCCAAGCTGATCATCAGAAACGCGCATCACCAAACGTTACATGGAGGTAATCAAGCTACGTTAGCCTTCATAAGAAGAAAGTACTGGATAGTACGTGCCAAGCAGGCGATTGCCAAAATCATCAACAGATGCATGACATGCGCAAGGGTTAAGGCGGCACCCATGCATCAGCGAATGAGACAACTACCCCCTGCACGAGTGACCCCGTCCATTCCATTTACACACACTGGACTGGACTACGATGGACCAATCCAAATTAGAGTATCCAAAGGAAGAGGCAACAAGTCCTACAAAGGATACATCGCCATTTTTATTTGTTTGGCCACAAAGGCCATACACGTTGAAGCAGTGAGCGACATGACTGCTAATGCCTTCATAGCAGCATTCAGAAGGTTTACTGCAAGGAGAGGAAAATGCGCCCACATTTACATTGACAACGGTACCAACTTTGTGGGAGCTAGTAAGCTATTGAACACCCAAATACAGGACAAATCAGGCACCGAAGCAGTCCAGTGGCATTTCATCCCCCCGGCAAGCCCCCACATGGGTGGAATCTGGGAAGCAGGGGTGAAGTCAATCAAGTACCATATCAAAAGGGTCATCGGAGACAATACACTCATCTTCGAAGAGATGACAACCCTGTTGTATCAAATTGAGGCTTGTCTGAACTCAAGACCACTGACACCAATGAATAACGATCCAAACGACATGTCAGCAATCACCCCAGGACACTTCCTGATCGGACAAGCACTCATCACACCAGCCGAACCAGACGACATCATAGTCACTGACAATCATTTAAGCAGATGGAAACTGCTACAGAAAATGAAAAAAGATTTCTGGAAAGCATGGTCAACAGAATACCTATCCAGGTTACAGCAACGTGGAAAATGGAAAACTCCGAGACAGATCATAGAAATAGGGGATTTGGTACTCCTCAAGGAAGACAACATATCGGCAAACAAGTGGCCGTTAGCACGAATAATTAATACACATCCAGGAAAGGATGGATTAATAAGAGTAGTGACAATCCAGGGCAAAGATAGAAGTCAAATCAAACGACCCATAACAAAGGTTTGTCAGCTACCTATAAACAACGAGGGCAATCCAGTGCACACAAGGATCAGCAGTTCCAGACCTACCACAAGGTCGGCACGGAGTCATGATATGAAAACACACGCAGCAGTATTTATATGCATGCTCATGATGTGTCACGTAATTCCCGGCAGTATAGCGAACTATACGCTGCAAAGCTTACAACCCGGTATATACGTGGAACACGTGGGTAATTCAAAGCTCGATAGAGGGATAATTCGAATAGGGATGGAATATTCGATATCTGCCTTCATCACGGACGAGCATGGGATTAACGCCACCACTGAACAATTTAAACAATTATGCGACAACAGCAACGAGATGACGGAAGATCAATTTTGCGAAGAACTCATGCACCATATAATGGAACAACAGATCAATATCCTGTGGGACAGGAGGAGCATCCGGACAATAGCTTCACACCGAACACGAAGAGGACTACTAGGGAAGTTCCTGACATCAGTGTTTGGAGTAAACGAAGAAGTGTATAAGGACATCGCTGATCTAGACAAGAATCAGCAGGTACTAATCGACGCTTCCGGTCACCAAGCAAAGTTGATGTTAGCAGCAATAACTACGGTGAACAATACAGAGAGCAGGATCACAACAAAGTTAGAAAACTTCCGGGTAAAATTCAACCAAGGAATTCACCTTATTAACGAAATGAAGGCCTGGTACAGATCCATTGACGCCAATAAATTAAATGTTCACGTGTTATCAACATATCAAGTTGCCAGCAACTATTTGCAGGAAGTGGCAGAAAAATACAAGAAGTTGCTTGACGCAGTGTTCAAGCGGAGCCATTTATTTGAGTTCGTATCACCAGCTGAAATAGCAACAATAATAAGTCAGCTATCCTTGAAGCTACCACCAAACTTACGAATATTGCCATCGCCAGTGTACAAGATGGAGGTGGGACAAACCAAGGAAGCCATTAAGATATTTGGATACTTCCATATCACCGAAGTAACCAAATACGAAGTTATCAAGGTCACCGCCATCCCTAGAAAAATAAGAAGCGGAGAGTATGCAACAATCGCAGTCAACCCGTATTTCTTAGCTGTGGACTACAACCATCAGCAGTACTTCAGCATGCCACCTTCCAAGTTCGAGATCAGCATTCCAATAAAAGAACACACTTATTTATGTACAGCTACTGTCATAAATAGTGTCGAGAAAAACCCCAACTGCATCATCGACGAGATGTATCAACGCTTGGACAAGGTGCCATGTAGCATACAACGCTACTATGTCACCACAATAACATGGAAGGAGCTGTACAAGGCAAACATGGATGTTTATAGCCAACAAGGCCACCAGTGCAGCAATCATCTGTAACGACGTACGAGAGAAAGTGACTCTTGAAGATACCGGAGCCATCCAGATCGCTCCAGAGTGCTATATCCACACAGGACAACACATTCTGTACGCACGATCATTCAGTACGATCCCGGTCGTTGCAACATTTAATAAAATTCTGCAAGTCAACATTACATCACAGGCAGGATCAATGGGAATCGAGTATCCAAGCTTAGCCGAAGAACCGAGCCTGGAAACATCAGGTCACGTAAGCGTGCTGCTAACTCGACAGCAGCAGATAATACATGACCTATCCACTACACACTGGAGGCACCTATCCATTACGACAGGGTCTGTCAGCAGTATAGTAACAATACTGGTCATTGGCCTACTGTGCGGCATCAGCTATTGTGTATGGAAACACAACTGCCGGATCAAGGGACAACAGAAGCCCAGCGCCGGCCAAGACGACTTCAGTTTGGAACCCTTATACGCAACACATCACGCCAAGGGAAATGTCCATGAAGCAGCCCCTGCAACAGACATCTAAACCACACCAACCCCGATTGCTCACAAGCGACGCGGCCAGAATGTTCAAACTATTTTTGAACATGAATTTTAGTGAATAATGTGAAATAAAGTAAATGCAGAAGTTCACGCAATTAGCCTACAAAAACTGCATAACTTGCGCCAGTCAAGTTTCTGTGTCGCGATAACAACTAAATGTAAACGACACACGCAACAAGCGCCAGTTCCTTATGTTTCAAAACAGACGTTGCAAGTTTTAATTGTGTATTATATCGTATGTCAAAGGCACAACGCAGCAATTCTGTAACTAGTGGGTCAAAATAACAAACTTAGCGTTTAATATTACGTTAGGTCACACACATATGATTGTAATTATTAATAGTAGAGCGTAAATATGGCATACATTTACTGTATAAATAGCTCTGTGATATGTATTAGAATTTAATATACGTTTAACCACGAATGTATATTCATTGATGGGGATGAATATAGGCTACAAATATCCGTAAAGAGTTGGCAAAGCCTGGCCTTCTCACCCTATCTCTTAACAACAAAATAAACTCCATCTCATGTCAAATAAAACTAAACTGGTTTTTAGAAACAAATATAAAAGGTGCTAAGTTCCAATTAATTTTGGGACGCATCTCAAACAAAATGAAAAGTTACTTAGTTTATACAATGTAAAAGCTTCCCAAACAACAACTACTTTTAAAATATATTTATTGAACAATTAACACAAAACTAAAGATACATATCGACTAAACAACTCAAAGGTCTATTCCCTTTTTCACACTGCCCCGTTTCTCCTAATAAAAGCATCTTTGCTCCAGTTCCTATATTTGCTATTAATGAACGTTTCATAAGTAAACAAAATAGACTATAAACAATAATATGTGGAGCCGCCGATCGGGTGGCTTGGAATTCTCAGAACTCCTTTAAAACAGCTAATAAATGTAATAATAAGAATAACTTATATAAGCAATACATCTTCAAAAGTTATATAAAAAACTTGAATGTAATATCTTTATCTAATTGCAAATTAATATTATATTGTACAAGATGCAGAAAAGGATCAAAACTGTAGTACGTATTATTTATTCATGATCTGCTATGCAGTAGAACTTCGCAGTAACTTTTCGCGTGGCGTATAATAAACAATAGTAATACAGATGTGAACAATTTTTTTTTTTTTTTAAATTTCTATCCATTTTAATTTCTTCAGGATTTTATGCTAAACTTGAAAAGTAGCAAAATTCATTTCCAATGCATTAACGAAGGTTGGTAAATTGCAACTTCTGTAAATTTTTCATAATAACTCATTATAGTCAAAATATCCGTCAATTCTAGTTAAATATTCAAACAATTTACGCCTTTTCACATAAAAAGGGTAATCTTGTGTTCAATTATAAAGGAATTAATACCAGATTGAGTTAACAAAAGACATATAATCGTCAAATATGAATACAGATTAATTCGATTGCTATTTTAGTGTTCGAAGCGTCTCTGCTCGGATTCTATCCATGAATGCCCCCGTCTCGATAATGCCAGCCCAAAGCCGGGGACTTTCTTGCCTGTGTCGATCTCGTAAAACAGAGCCCCATTATTCTTGCCCTGGCGCCGTTTCGGATGGCTGACACTGCTGACCCTTAGCCCCAGAAAGGAATTTTGGGAACAGCTCGCGGGGGCAGAAACGTGCCCAGTAACCATATACTTCACATTTGTGTGGAATCGCTGGAAATAGTAGTTTTTGGGGAAATTGAACTCAAAGATTGGAGCACTGGAGTTGATTAATAATTAATTTTGCCGACTTTTATTCATTAAAAAAACTGGTTTAAGTAATCTCGTGACTTCTTTAGCAACATAAGATGGGGCATCATCGTGCATAAACCTCATTACTCGTCTGTTATAAAGGTGTGTCATGCAAAAATAACAGGCACATAATTTTCTAAAAAATTCAGATAATGTCCATTTAAACTGGATTAAAACTAGGATAAATAATTATTAGTCAACTTGATGTTGTTCGGTATTAAGCGCAGAATCTTAGGCCAATTACACACTGGAGAAACAAATTTGGAGAAACTCGTTACATGAAACAGGAAACTTGTTTAATTAACGCATAGCACGTGTATCCAAATGAGATGATGCAGACAGGTGTTTCTGAAACAGGAGAGCAAAAATTGTTGCATATACAAGTTGAAGGTAACAGAACATGCTCTGTTTTATGAGATTTGCTCCGCAAGTTAGTTGAGTTTTGCTGCTTCTTATAAGGCCGATTACACACTGGGGAAACCAATTTCGTGAAACTTGTTGCATGAAACAGGAAACTTGTTTAATTAAGGCATAGTACGTGTATCCCAATGAGATTATGCAGACAGGTGTTTCTGAAACAGGAAAGCAAAAATTGTTGCGTATACAAGTTTCATATAACAGGACATGCTCTGTTTCATGATAGTTGTTTCGGAAATTATTTGAGTTTTGATGCTTATAAATAGTGGCAAAAGTTTGGCTGGCTTGTCCTTAAAAATTCTTTGAACTTCTCAGAATGTTGCAGCAGTCCGTTACCAACAACAGAAGTAACATGTTGAAACCTGATTAGATTGACAGGATGCATCCAAAATAGTCATTTTTTTCTTAATCCATTATTCCGACGGTTTACTCATCATAACAAAGCTACAGCCTCATCGGAACACATATTTGCATACTACAATGTCGAATTGGCGAAACAATTCAATGTAACAAGTTACACGAAATTTGTTTCTCCAGTGTGTAATCGGCCTAATAGTGGTTAGTAGTGTTAGCAGGTATAAATACAATAATTTTGTAAGTACAGGAATAAGTAATTAGACTCCCTATATTTTTTGGAACATAATTTAATACTAATAAAAGTATGTGAATATCTTTTCTACAGGTGAAAATGGCGAAGGAAGGGTACGATTTCTATGTAAAACTCGCAAAAACTGTGGAACAGCATCCATGTTTGTATAACTTCCAACTACCATAGCATAACAAACGCGAGGTTGTAAGTAATTGGCATTCTTTTCCATCGATTCGATCACTGAAGTTTGTGCCCTGGGCACCTTTTGCTTCGTTCATCTTTGGTTATAGCTGATTCTCATAGTTTTGAGGGATATGTGAGGCAAGTGACCTTTAGAACGCCTTGGGAGCCTTTGTGTTTCGCTGCCAGCGTTTGCTACGCTATTAGTTGCGGTTTTGATGGGCTCTTCTCAGATCGAACGGAGAGTAAGGTGTTTGTCACCACTCGCAGGTTTATTTCGACTTCCTTTTTGTTGTGCGGTTGTGTATCTGGAAATTTGTATTTTTAGCTTTTAATTCTACGCACTGGAATTGAGATTTCCAATTCTACGCCATAAAAATGGGCTTTCACTGTACGCCATGGAAATTGAGTTTTACCTCTGCGCCCTGCGAACTGGGTGTTATCGCTTGAAGTTTTGGTGTGGTTTATTCTACCTGGGACTGGTGGAGCCTTTACGAGCCGGCGTGCCGCCTATCTGTTTCCCTGCGGTCGCCTCATTGCAACTAACGAAGCTCGTCTGCTGCCCGTTACGAGGCCGTCTCCTGGGCCAGTGATCTGCCTGGTTGCTTCGTCCACCAGCTCTGCACCACGTGCCGTGGGTACCTAAGAGGTTTTTAAAGCAATTTAGATATTTATTGTTTGTAGATTTGGTTTGTAGGTATGCTTTTTTAGAATTTCTATTATGGTATTTTGTGTATTATGTTCTGTGTGCTTTATTTGCGTAACTAGCTGTGTGATTAGATTGATTTACTTACCCGGTACTACGTTCTAGACGTGTTAGTCGGCCGGGGCTGCGGCAAACTCGCCCTTTATTACGAAGTTCATTATCCGCCATTTGCTTGTTTGTAAACTTAATAGTAAAGTACGTTTTTCTCCTATAAAAATTTTGAAGGTCAAAGAATTTAGGGTTTATGTTTGCATTACTTTGATTCCTTTAAAAAAATATGTTGGTAGAATTCGTTTTAGTAACTTTTTAGAACTAAAAATTGGTGGGAAATTTAAAATCTGGCATTAAAGGAGTTTTGTTTTTTAGGTAATTTTTTTTCTGGCATGTGTTACGGTATTAAATGCTCAGATCGACATTGATCAAGAGCACCGTCAAAAATCGGGTACAAACTATAGGGTTCGCCGGTTTTCCCTAGAAATCACAGATCTTAATGTCTTGGAGCAGATTTTGTTGCTCCGGTTACCTGCACTTAGCTCAGACGGGAAGGCGTGGTTCGAGAGTACAAAGAAAAACCGACGGCACTTACCCTAAAGATTGCTTAAAAGAATTGCCTAAGGACGCCACTCGTTTTGATAAATGAACGGCCCTCGTGATCCAAAACGAGAAATATCACAGGGCTCTACTGAAGATGCGCTGGGTTAGCTGCACGCTGCGAAGCGTCGTCCACTAGGTTCCCTCCAAGTCGGGCGGTCAGCACCAGGTGGCCTTAATGACTTACCGTATGACCACCTCCCTAAAGGGGCTCAAAAGAATTTACTCAAGCCAAAAACTGTATGGCTTTTCCAATAAAAGCACGTGTTCTAGCTTCACATTTGATTACACTTGGCTTTTCGCCACATTAGGATTGAAGATCCACAGATTGCAGGTTTAAGTCAATTAAACAAACTAAGTGTGACTATATTATTGTTTAATGAATGAAAATCGACACACACAGGGCCACAAGTTGGCCATAAGAAGGTAACATACACCCTAACTGAAAATTGTCGGGGTTCCCAAGCAAAAGTTAACTTAATGACAAAGTACAATACACAAGTTAATTGACGAAATTAAATTCGCAGGCGCAAAGTCCTACAGCATGCGAGGCACAATAAACCTACAATTCGGTAGCACTTCCGCGACACATTAAATCAGGAAGCAAGACAAAAATTACATTGGTAGGTCCTACCTTTTATAGTTAGAACACCTACTGCGTTGACGATGACCGAAGGCTGGACCGGATCCTGGAGAAGCTTAGTGGCCGCTTGCAGCAATACAGCTCCCCAAAGGGGTTGTTGAAGGGCTTTGCCAAAAGCCAAGCGGTGACTGCAGAAGGTCGAGGACTGCAGAAGATGGCGTCCACAAAGACCCAGGTTACGTCTCGCAGCTAACGTAGAACAGGATTGCCCAAAGGGGTTGAGCGAAGGCAGTGGCCAGCGGGCCGAAAGAGTGTTGAATTAATTCGAGGTGAAAACGGTAGTCCCCGGGAACGCAGAAAATACTTTGGGTTCGGCACGACGTGGTAGAATTTGCAAAAGCAGATATTTCCCACTCACTATGAGAAAATTATGTAGGCTTCATAAGGCGTCTTGGATTATCACTTAACGAGCTATCTGCTTCGAAGCCTGCGGCAGAACTTAAAAACGCACGAAAAGCTTCCCTCCGAGGCCACTAACAGTGCAGCCCCGGAGGCAACACAAAACCATAAGCGTCCGTTGTACTCACAGGCTGGCTACTTATTAATTCGAAATCGCGGAGCTTAAAGATTGCCCCCGCGCTAAAGAAGAGTCCATCTCACTTTTACCAATCCAAGCTGAATCTTTCGTCTCCCTGTTGCAACACGAAAGAAAACAGTGTATCATGAACTCAGGGGAAACCCCGATTAAAACAAGGCACAAAGAAAGCGGTTCCCACGCACTTGCCACGCCACGTACAGAAATTCCATAAGCTTAAATATCAGATTGCAAGGACAACAAGAAGCAATACGCGGAACTCGAAGCGTTAACCCGCATTATCGGCAATACGAACTCAAAGAAGGAATTCACGGTCACGAGCATCTAAACGCTGGCTAAAATGAATTTGAATATAAGCTAGTACAGGGCCGAATCCAGTGAAATTTTAAATAGAATAATTTCAGCTTAAAAGCACTAATAACACCCAATCGTGGGATTGATGACAAGGATAGCTTAATGACGTCAAAATCACTTAACACATGTTAGGCTGCAGATCCAACAGTTCCTCTGCACACTTAAGAATTGCTTTTTTTACATTCAATTTTAAAATATTCCGTTTTTTCGCGTTTTCATTTTCAAAAAAGAAAATCTGACAATTTAAATTTAAATGTCAAAATGACACAAGTCGTTTACAGAAAAACCTGATAAAAATAAATTTTCTAATAATTTAAAAAAAGCAGTTTTGCCAATTTTATCTTGACCTTGAATATTTTTATAGAAAAAAAACGTACTTTACTAAATTAACGGCTGTGTCTAGGAAACCGAACCCGGTACTCTTTTGTTCGATTTCAAGTTTCCGTGATTCGTTTGCGCGATTTTAAATATGTTTAACAATGTAAAGGGCATATTCAAGTAGATTTTGGAGCGTTCATTGACTTACCTGATGTCTTTGCAATAGAAAACTACCTTGAATCTATATGGCCATATAATTGTCAGTGTTTTCGCATCGTACAAATTTTGAATATTATTAGTCATTTTGAGCTGGCACTTGGGGTTAGACGTCAGCTGCTTGCTTGGATAGCTCTGTTCTGCCACACCCTGCCTCACAGGATGCTTGCAGACTATTTATTTACTCAGCTAGTTTATTGTTAATTTTTTTCTATTCGCGAAACGCCATTACAGGGTGATAAGATTTTAATTGTTTATACCGCGCCCAACTAATTATTTTAAAGTGTTTGTTTTGTCATAGCTTGCCTTGATATATATATATATATATATACTTATAAACGGTATGCTGTTGAGCCCGATAGGTCTTCGGGCCGCTGATGATCCCGGCCTAAGGAAACAAGCTAGAAGAGAATGGGTTACATATTTTTGTTTCGTTGCATAACACCAGTCGAGGCATTCACAGAGGGGTAGAGATTTATAAGAAATGCAGATTTTAGGTATAAACGTGTCCCTGTGAATCCCAGATATAGAAATGGTACTTTATGGAGCCCATTTATATATTTAACTATTTTAAGCGTACGTTAGTAAGCCCGACACCGTTGCCAAAATCTGTGGTGCCGGCCGGGTTCGCGCCTAAATACCGGATAACGAATTGCTGGCTGGCCCTTTTCCATATTGCGTATTTAGTAACAGTGGGCTTATATTAGTCAAATTAATATATTGCTAGGTTTTAAAGTGTCCAGTAATCGTGCGGAAAAATTCTTGCTCTTGCTCTAAAATTATGCAAGTGATATGCTACACATTATGTTATTATTAATAAAAATTAATATCCTTATAAGCTGGGATGTTGCTGCGCTCCTCAAAGATACTGCATAAACTAGACTTGTGATGCAGTTAATTTGATTAAATGACTTATTCTATCTCAAGTTTTTATTAAAAAAATATTATTTTTACTAAGCAACGAAAACATCCAAAAAACCGGTAAAATATCAATTATTTTCAAATCAGAGCTCGATATGCAGTTGCAAGATATACTTTAATAATAATTAATACTTTACTTCAGTTACTTAGGGATGTTTTGGTAGGATTAGTGAATATTTTGCCGCTTACGAAATTTATTTTTCTACAGTATCTTTAATATTTTTAGTGACCTTTATTCCAAACCTATTCATAATTTTGATTGAAATTTGTAAATACAATGACGGCAGTGTGGTCGTGTTTCAAATTTCGCCAGTGATTTTACTTGAGCAAGCTAACCCCTGCGCGGTTTTTTTATCGAATTATTGCACACTTTATCAAGTTGTTGCGGTTTTGATCGGTTTATATGATTGCTACACGTACGAAGAAAATAATTACTTATTATATCCAAAATGCAAATTTTTTATGGGATATTTTTACTAAGCAACGAAAACCTCCGTAAATGTGGTCAACTATAAATCAATCTCAAAGAAAAGTACAAAACTAAAGCGAGAGATTTTATTTAATAATAATTTATTTTGTGATCTAGTAATAATATTGATCTTTGAAGTGAATTTGTTAATATGTTGCCAATATTAAAATCTTATGGAATGGAATTGACTACACTATCGTCAATAGTTTTAATAATTTTTGTTTCAAAACTACTCATTACTTTATTTACAATTTGGAAAATAAAAGTTGATTTTTATTTATCTGGTTTTGTTTGTTGTCTTGTTGGGAGTGTCCATGTTACATCTCACCTGTGACCTTACGGGCTAATCACTTTGCGGTTCTTTTATCGAATTATTGCACACTGCATTTATTGTTTCATTGTTGGCGTCTAAATTCCAGATAACGAACTGCACGGCTGCCCTTTTTGTGCTCACTTAGTAATGGTGGGATTATGGTATACAAATAAGAACTTTTTATGTTAGTCTCTTTCTTACTTATGCATTCTGTTTGTTTTTGTTCTAGCTATCTCATTGCCGTTATATTTAATTATGGGCCAATCGGTATAATGAATAAAGCTTTATACCAAAAGAAATTACATAAGAGTTGGCCATGGAAAGCAAAACTAAAGTCAACAGGAAGCTGTAGAGACAGCAAACTTTAGAATTTCCATAGCAGATTAGAATATAAACTTATGACAACAACAATGACAGTTAATGAATTTTAAAGCTTGCTGTTTGCATTACTTTTAGTTTCCATGGCCAACCCTTATGTAATTTCTTTTTGAACACACCGTATTATCCCCATTCTTTTCAGCAAATTTAGTTTTTTCGAATTTATTAAATACTTACAGTAGTTTTAATAGTAATAAGTAATAATAAATATATGCAGTATTGGTGATGTGTAACACTAAGAAATTTAATCGTTTACATTAAAAATTTAGCATTTGATTAGCAAAGACTTATAAACTGAAATTTTGAAATAAACTAGTAGATCTAGGTTTGAGCGTCATCTTCTATGTGATTGATTTTACTTGGCACAGTAAAATTCTACTTACCTCGTACATTACGTGACTGATAAACTGCTAACTCACTTTTAAGAAAAAATGTATCATTTGTGTAAATAATCCCACCGCCAAACAAACCCAAATAGCTGAAAATCATAAATTGGAGACTCATTTTTTATGAAAATACCTGGCATAATGTGTGCATTTCATCACGTTTATTTAGTGTTTAAATAGTGCTCGTTTAGAATAAGTTATTGTTTTGAAAATATCTGTAAAGGGCTTTACTCAGAACTCTCGCAAGTGGACGTTGCCACACTAAATAGTTTTTAAAATCAAAGGAAACTAAGGGTAAAAATGCATTCACGTTTCTCATAATACTGAAATAACAAAAGAAAACACTTGATAATCCAAATAACATCAATTTTCAAATTAAAAGGAAAACTACCGGCGGTCGATTCGAACGGCAGCGGCTGCGAACGCTATTCTAATGTTTGGAAGGATATTGCAAGCACATTTCCCGTTCCCTACATGCGCCATGGAGTACTCCTAGCGTCATTGCGTGGAGGCTGTCTTAAATATAATGCATTTTTCGTTGACCCCTTTTTCTGTTTTGCAACATTTATCCTGCATCTCTTAAGTATCACTTTCGTCAACGGTAAAGCCTGAGGTATGTGCATATTACTACTTTGATGTATTTCTCAGTTAAAAAATCTGCTGTGATACTCACTCAACTTCCTTTTACAGTGATGTTATAATTAGCCAAAAATTTGATTTTTAATTTCTAAGCATTTGTCAAAAATTTTCGAAAAACTGCAAATTCTTTAAAAACGGTACAAAATAGAGAGTTAGTTAAAGAGACAATTTTTTCCTAGAATTTCAAGCTGAATTAAAAAATGTAATAATATACCGGGTGTTGTATATAAAATAGGAGTTAAAAAAATTAAAAAAAAAAACAAGAGAAACCCATTTTAGAAGTATTCAACTGGAAAATCACCTATCTCAAATCAATACACATTAAAAATGTAATAAAAATATGAAGTTTGAAAAAAATAGTTAGAGCCGTTTTTGAAAAAATCGAAAAAAATTGAAAAATTGCAAGAGTAAACACCTACTTCCGGTTATGCGATTTTCTTCAAAAGCTTGCTGTCTCATCTACATAGTACATAAAACGTATATATGAAGTTTCAATGCTATACCTCTTTTCGTTTTTGAGATATTCTGTTCACAGGCATACAGACAGACAGACAGACACAGATAGACGGACAGACCAATGTAAAAAAATATGTTTTTTGGGATCAGGGGACTCTAAAACGTGAAGATCTGTTGAAAACTCAATTACGAATTTTTGGGGTGAATTCAATACTTCCTTTATCGTAAAAGGAAGTAAAAAAACTAAACAAGATTTTAGATTTTAAGGTGCTCACCTGTATTTATTTCTTCGAAATTTTCTCGATTTCATTCCAGGTAGACATATAATCTGCATGTACAATATCGTCTTCCTCGTTCCTAGTTTTTGAATTATACAGCCAACAGACTGACAGACAGACGGAATTGAGAAAACCGTTTTTTCATCATCTAGGAACCCTTCGTCTGTTAGACGAAGGTAGTAAAAATCTCAAATAAATATACAGCAAGTAAGATAAAATGAACGCTCTCGTATGTTTGAATATGTTTCTTAGCTAGAAGTCAACATCGTCGATTTTAACAATACCTACTAAGTTAAGGGTTCAGGTAACCTAAAATTATAGTATGTAGTAATAATGCTGTATTTGCTTATAAAAAGCCAGTTTTAAAATTGAAAATTTTATTAAAACCATTATTTTCTGCAAATCAATAAAAATGAAACACGGGGTGGGCCACCACACGATCTTATATTACTGCTTATAAAAATTTAATTTTAAAATTTTTTCAAAACTATTTCCAAAAACCTTTTTTGAGAAAACTTATAGACAATTACGTAATTTATGACACTTTTTCAATAGATATTGATATAAGAAGTACAGCATGTAGGGCATTATTTGACGAATTTCTTTTATAACCAAGCGAGGTCAGTAAAGAGGACGAGTCATAAGTCATATTATGTACGAGTTGTATACAAAGCTTTATGTTCACTTCTAAAATCTAAAAAAGTCGGGTTTATAGATTTGATGTCTATTCTGTGACAGAAAAGACTTCACATTAGAGTACCTTTACAGATATTGAAAGGCATATATTTTGACATTGACAACTGATGTAATAGTTATTTATGGTTAAGCGTGTTATATTACAAATAATCCACGAGAGAAAAGAGGAGCCCTCTAGGCCGCCAGGCCAAGAGGTGTCATTTCTCGAGTGAATTATTACAAATATACAAAATTTTATCCAGCGCAATAAATATCTAAAAAACAAATTTTTTGTTGACAACCGTGAAAAGTCATAGTGACAAATTGAAAAGTACCGAGAGGTCAAATACATTTATAATTCGAATTGCGACGTAAATGATTCAACTGTGGATAATAATAACTTGATCGTCCTGTACAATGCAAAATTATATTCAATTCTTATAATTACATTAACCAATAAATACCTTAAAAAACATACATTTTATACTGGCAGCCATGAAAAGTCATAGTGACAATTTGGAAAGTGATTTGTGTTATACGTTTGGCAGTATTGAAGTGTATTGTCAGTCTATGTCAAATTCGAGGTTAGCAGTGAATGACCTGGCTTTTATTTCACTAGTGGGTTATGATTTAACTCAGTAGTGGGTTATGGGCTACTTTAGAGGTCTAAAATTGATCTAGTAATAGTCTTATAACTAGGAGGTGTTAGATAGTACTAGTAAGATAGAGTACGTACTTTTATAGTGCTAGCAAGATAATATAGGTAAACTTTATTTTACTAGTACTATATATAACTACTTTATTGCGGAGAAATTATGTCATAAACAGTATCTTATAATACTCGTACATAAAACATTTTATTTTCATTAATTTTTGGCCGTTTATTTATAAAAATTAGGTTTTGCGATTTTTTCAAAATCTATCCTTTTTCCCAAAACACCTTTTCAACAAACGCTGTAGATAATTATATAATATGCGATGTTGTGTCACAGAATTGTGTTTTCATACCACAACTATAAAAAATTTGAGAACATATTGTAAAAATATAATTTTGCGCTTTTTTCAAAAAAACTTTTTGAACGAAAAGTGACAGATAGTATAATATAGGCTCTTGTTTTAAGAAATTTTGTTTTAATCCAGCAATTATAAAAATGTTGAGCAAATTTTTCTAAAATTTTAGTTTTGCTCTTTAAAATTATAAGTACTTTTCACAAAAAATTTAAACAAACGTTAAACAAAAATTGTATTCAATGACAATATATGTTATTCTAAAAAATAGTGTTACCAAAATTATAAAAATTTACTGGAAACGGAAAAATGCTTGACTAAAGTACCACTTTTGTTAGGCTGAGTTTATCAAATATTCACTGTAATATCCGAAACTATTTATAAGAAACGCAGATATATTTTCAAGCCGATCTATTATACCGTCTGTGCTCTAGAGAGAATACAAACAGATTCACAGACAGAAATCACCTCGAACACCACTTTTTCTGAATCATAAGAGACGAAAACGGATATTTCCGCAAAAATCTCGAGTGTGAAATTTTTGATGATTACTATAAAATATCTATTTATGCAATAAGTGCTAAAAGTCAACGTTTATGCACGAGACATGAAAATTATGAAACGAAGCCGAAGGCTGAGTTTCATAACATGTCTCGTGCATAAACGAGTTTTAGCACGAGTTGCATACAATATTTTATCTACGACCTTAATTTTACTGTTATTAATCCATAAATATCGATTTAACAAAGGTTTTCATCTACGGCACTTCTAATTTATGTCATAATAAACAGTAGCCCATGCGCGGGCGAATGTTTGCGAAGCCAGTGCTTAGAAGGTCAGTTACGAAATGTAATTATTAATACTCCACATCTGAGTGTATTTAATACATAACGCTTTAATTATTTCAAAAACACTTTACCTGTAACGCAAGAAGCAACTAGAATAAGTTTACAACTTCACTTCCAGTTCGAAATTGTAGTTTTATAACCTCACTTCACTTTTATCACTAGAGCTAAAAGTAAACAGCTGATTTCTTTAACCACGGTAAACTATAAACCGTCACTTTTAGTGAAACAAGCTAGCGCTAAAAGGCTCACTTTTAGTAGTGGTCGTAGATAAAGTCAATTATTTTTATTTACATCGTATTAATGTTTTATGTAGGTATGTGTATGAATACGTTTTCAAGCCCATTGTGTATATTTATTATATATATCAATTCGTTGTGAAGCCCAACAGCGTTGTGACATGTCGGGCTTAATAACGAGCGTTTACATATTTTTATATACTGTATATAAAACATTCCAAAAGCGCCCCCTACACTCGATATTGCAGAACTACTCCATGTATATCGACCATGCTACCGGTCATTACTGAGCCCACCGCAAAAATTTGTGTACTGCATCTTTGAGGCATTTCTAACCAATTGGTGATGATATACACTGGGGTACGTTGTTGAGCCAAACGCGGGCTCATCAGCGTTGAAAATGGCTTAACAAGATACTATTCATATATTCAGCGGGCCTAACTATGACGGTTTATAAGTCTATATATATATATATATATATATATATATATACCTGGTTTGGCACATACGACGATTTTCTAGTGTATGTAACTGGTCTAACGGCGAGTTTTCGGACCTGCGACGACTTCGTCGGAAGTCTTGCACTTGTAAGGGTACGTACAACGACTCGATGAACGCGCCCACTACCGGCATGCGCCAACGCCGTTTCTTAAGAACTACGTGGTCGATTTTTGTGCGAAGTTAGCCTCGGTTGCCTATACTACAGCTCCGAAAATAACAAAATTCGTTGAAGGTTGCCTATACTCAAGCTGGGAAAATTTCAAAATTCGTTGAGGGTTGCCTATTACCTGTTATTTATATGGTGAATTTCGCTCGCTCTGGCTGCAACATAATCTGTTTTGTGAAGATAATCTCGTAAGCAAGACGTCATCGGCGCAGTCAGCCGAATTCGCTATTAATAAAAACGTTTTAAGAATTAATTACAAGTTCTGTCCTCTGATGTCTTTAATATTTAACCATTTTATTACCTTAAACATTACATTTATTTGTATTTACCGAGGTCGTAGTGGCATTATTTCAGTAGAATAGAATTTTTAAACAAATAGGAAAGGTTTGTGCGGTTATGAGATCACCTATTACCATCTAATAATCTCTTTCTTTGGTTTTTAGGTGATCTAAAAATTATTGTAAACTACTTGATTTGGAAGTTGGGAATATTTATTATTAAAGATAATCTTCAAAATACTCGATTACTTGGTCTAAATATTATTAAAATGCTTTTCGTTGTATTTCAGGTTCGTACAGTAGAAAATTAATTATACAGCAGATATACTATATTCAAAGTAGTGTAAAAGCCAAATCCAGGGATGCAAATATTACCAACTACATTAACGAAAGTATACAGTGTGTTTGTAGATCGCTAGACAGCTCGTAACTTCGTTAATAATAGAGATATCGAAAAGAACTTTCTTCTGTTTTAAATGCCAGTATACAACCTAAAAATTGACGTTAACCAATTTAAGCCATAGCCTCCTATTTTTACGTGGTGATACACAACTTTGGTTTTTTAAATGGAATACCCTGTATATTTTTAGATATTTGAAATCAGCACTAAAAGCGCTTTATAACAGCATTCTTAAATTTAAATTTAGGAACTTATTATTTTTCAAAATTAAAAAAAAATTTTTAGTCAAAGTAGGCCATGAATTACGCAAAATCAATAGCAATCCAACAAGAAATGCAACACAAACTCCAATTGACTCTAAAAATTCCTCATGACCGAATTATAGCACCAAACGTACTAAAACAATTGATAACTATGTTTTTTAAATGGAACAATATGAGTTGTTAAAGCAAAGAGCGTTGTATGACCGATTATATGTAATTTAGCAAAGAGCGTCATATGTGCCATTGCCCATATAGCACAAAGACGTGCTGCGCAGCAAAACAAAGATCGTTGTATGACCTATAATATGTAATTTTGCCATCCCAAGAGCGTCATATGTGCTGTAGTACACATTCAATATTTCTATTATAGCCCATGCGGCGAACCGAGTCGTGCTGCGCAGCAAAAAAAAGTAGTCGAGACAATGATTACGTTATTAGCTGACCCGGCAAACGCTGTTCTGCCCAAAAATAATATTGGTCTGTGACCGCCACTATAGAGTTTTAATTTTATGTCATGTCTACCGTCTTTGACTTAAAAATAAATGCCATTTTCGCAATCAACGTCCCAAAAAACATCAATAACGACACCCATAACGATTTTTAAGCTTATTTACCCCATTGCATCCTCTAAGAGGTTGCTTTTCAGAAAATCACGAAATACGTGTTTGATTATTTGTTTTTAGGAGTGCTCCTACTAAGTATCATGTCGAAACGTCTATTTAATATTATTTTTCCGTACAAAATTGGAACCCGCAA
The DNA here is from genome assembly GCA_940337035.1 of Agriotes lineatus. Lineage (NCBI taxonomy): Eukaryota > Metazoa > Arthropoda > Insecta > Coleoptera > Elateridae > Agriotes > Agriotes lineatus. The sequence continues at coordinate 85,714 of CALNHX010000088.1, forward strand.
TTTAAAGTGATTATTAAGTACATCGATTCCTTTAGATTTACTTTTAATCGAGTTTATAATTCCGACAATATCCGCAATATTAACACTGAGTTCATTTAGTTTGTGGTTTTTATAAAAATCTAATACATTATTGTTATCATTGTTGACGTTTGGTACATTATTTATGAAAAAATTATTAATGAATCGGGTTCACTTAAATGTTCTGGTATGGTATTGTTGTTTTTAATATTGTTCACACACAAAGATTTAATTTCCCTCCATATGGATTTAGTATCATAGCCATCAAATACAAAGTTAAAATACGCTTTTGTCTCCTTTGTAGCTAAAGTCACAGAATTTCGTATCGATTTGCAATATTTGCAATGCGCTAATGATTTGGAATGTTTATACCTATTATATGCCTTATTCTTTAAGTTTATTACAATCTTGATAGTCTCTGTTATCCATGGCTTGCATTTATGGGTAATTTTAACTAATTTTGAACCAGAATTTGCAGAAATCACTGGAAATTGTGAAAGCATATTTTCTTGGAAAATCGGGACATTTCGGGAAAGCATTTCGTTGTGGGACAACTAGTTCCAAATCGGTAAAATCACGAAGGTATAATTAAACCAATTAATAATATAATATTAATATAAAGAAAACTAATACCTACGACTTGGTACAAAGAAATACGATATAAAATAACACGGCGACCTTGGGACTTTTGTGCAAGAACGGAATGCCATCCGACGTGACGTATATATAAACAGTGACCCAACAACAGGATGCAAATTCCGCTGCATTTGCTGGTCTAACTTTAATTTCTTTGTGTGTGTTAAGCCTTAATTTTAAATGTAAAATTGTTAGTAGCACACATTTTCCAATATGAAAAGACCACTTGTCGTTAGACTTCAAAACATTTATATTCTTAGATTTTTACTTAATATCGCAAATTGCAGGCTCTTAGAGAAAGCTATTTCTTTATATTTGGCAGGTTTTAAAAAATATATATCATTATCAGGTGAAGCTAAAGCTGTTAATATAACTAATACGTCTATATTCTCTGAGACTATAACTAAACCTGTCTCTTTCCAATCGAATATCAGGTGCAGTTTTCGTCTTGAGCCATCGGGATTTATTCGATGTTTCTGATGATCGACAAAAACAATTGCTTTTTTCATAATTACGTACAATAAAATTAATATAACTATTTAAAATTGCACCATACTGCTGAACAAGTTGCCATTTGTTTTTATATAATAACATTCCTCCATCGGCCACAACTAGCAAATCGTTTAATTCAGTAATATATTTTGGTAATTGTACAAAGAGGTCGTAGAAAATACATTTTTAGGCGTTCGAATTTATATGTTATAGTTAAATGTATTTAATCTATTTAACTCTGAGTTAATATAACAATTTTAGAATTTTATTAGTATATAATGTTTATTAAATAATAATAATAATCGTACAGAATAAAAATTAACCTCTTAATGCTATATTTATAATAAGCGTGTCCAAAACCCCTAGATATGAGGCAACGCGCGAAATTCAAAAATGAAGCTATTTTGCCACTTTAAAGACGTTATTTTCCATTTTTGATAAATTTTAACACAAAATTTGAGATCAGCGACCAAAAAAAACCCTGTATACGAAATAAAAACCGAATAAATGTTATCAAGTGTCAGGCAATTGTTTAAATAAATAAAAGAGTCATTTTTTTAATTAAGACTGTATTAAAAAACACTTACTTGTTAATAACAATTGAAAAAATAAAAAGCACACCTTCTCACCCGTGGGGAACTTTTCTATAAACTTTTCCGAAATTAAAAAAAATATATCAAAATCGGTTTTGAGTCAACGAAGTTAGAACTTTTTTCCTTAGTAAATGGACTACAGTGCAATACGGTTGCTTATATAAAATGAGAAAATATATGTGGCGGGATTTGATACGCCTCAAAACACTTTTGGTTTAATTTATTTGAAGTGACATTACGTTTTTGCTTAACTTGCTGCTGGAGGCCAATCTAAAAAAATATTACGCGATATTATTTTAATACCCATGTATGACGCCACAAAATTATTTGTCCCATTTTCTAATTTCGAAAAACGCACCCAGTGAATTATATATAATTCACCTAGCTTTAAATTTAAAATATGGTAACAAATCGAAGTTAACTTTGGTAATAAACGTCCAATCTTCGCCGAATTTTAAACAGCTTTAACCAAAAAGGCCCCGAACAACTTAAAACCGTTTGGAAACATTAAAAGTCACCCCCCGGATAGAAAAAAAATATTAAAGTTTTACGTCTAACGACCGTAAATACACATTTTGGTAAATATCTTGACTCCAGCCCCACCTACCGGGTTCATTTTTTGTATAGGCATTTCTCTCTAAGTAACCAACGTACATTCCGAATATGAGCTAAATCGGACCCTAAATACACATTTTGGTAAATATCTTGACTCCAGCGCCACCTACCGGGTTCATTTATTGTATAGACATTTCTCTCTAAGTAACCAACGTACATTCCGAATATGAGCTAAATCGGACCGTAAATACACTCTTTGGTAAATATCTTGACTCCAGCGCAACCTACCGAGTTCATTTTTTGTATAGACATTTCTCTCTAAGTAACCAACGTACATTCCGAATATGAGCTAAATCGGACCCTAAATACACATTTTGGTAAATATCTTGACTCCAGCGCCACCTACCGGGTTCATTTATTGTATAAACATTTCTCTCTACGTAACCAACGTACATTCCGAATATGAGCTAAATCGGACCGTAAATACGCATTTTGGTAAATATCTTGACTACAGCGCCACCTACCGGGTTTATTTTGTGTATAAACATTTCTCTCCACGTAATCAACGTACATTCTAGATATGAGCTAAATCGGACCATAAATACAATTTATCGAAAAATCTCGACGACATGCTTGAGCAGTGCGTACTCGAACGGTTTCCAGTCTTTCTTCCCGTTGCTCATCGGTATCTGAAACTCGTATGCCCTTTGCTTTTGTGTTGCTGAAGTGTAGATCGACCAATCGCTTGTCGTTTGGGTGGCATAATTGCTATATACGAGGATAAATTTAGTATTCCTTTTTGTATGCTAGTGTACGAAAAAATATTGTACGATGATCGACAAAAACAACAATTGCTTTTTTTCATAATTACGTACAATAAAATTAATATAACTATTTAAAATTGCACCCTACTGTTGAACAAGTTGCCATTTATTTTTATGTAATTACATTCCTCCATCGGTCACAACTAGCAAATCGTTTAATTCAGTAATATATTTTGGTAATTGTACAAAGAGGTCGTAGAAAATACATTTTTAGGCGTTCGAATTTATATGTTATAGCTAAATGTATTTAATCTATTTAACTCTGAGTTAATATAACAATTTTAGAATTTTATTAGTATATAATGTTTATTAAATAATAATAATAATCGTACAGAATAAAAATTAACCTCTTAATGCTATATTTATAATAAGCGTGTCCAAAACCCCTAGATATGAGGCAACGCGCGAAATTCAAAAATGAAGCTATTTTGCCACTTTAAAGACGTTATTTTCCATTTTTGATAAATTTTAACACAAAATTTGAGATCAGCGACCCAAAAAAACCCTGTATACGAAATAAAAACCGAATAAATGTTATCAAGTGTCAGGCAATTGTTTAAATAAATAAAAGAGTCATTTTTTTAATTAAGACTGTATTAAAAAACACTTACTTGTTAATAACAATTGAAAAAATAAAAAGCACACCTTCTCACCCGTGGGGAACTTTTCTATAAACTTTTCCGAAATTAAAAAAAATATATCAAAATCGGTTTTGAGTCAACGAAGTTAGAACTTTTTTCCTTAGTAAATGGACTACAGTGCAATACGGTTGCTTATATAAAATGAGAAAATATATGTGGCGGGATTTGATACGCCTCAAAACACTTTTGGTTTAATTTATTTGAAGTGACATTACGTTTTTGCTTAACTTGCTGCTGGAGGCCAATCTAAAAAAATATTACGCGATATTATTTTAATACCCATGTATGACGCCACAAAATTATTTGTCCCATTTTCTAATTTCGAAAAACGCACCCAGTGAATTATATATAATTCACCTAGCTTTAAATTTAAAATATGGTAACAAATCGAAGTTAACTTTGGTAATAAACGTCCAATCTTCGCCGAATTTTAAACAGCTTTAACCAAAAAGGCCCCGAACAACTTAAAACCGTTTGGAAACATTAAAAGTCACCCCCCGGATAGAAAAAAAATATTAAAGTTTTACGTCTAACGACCGTAAATACACATTTTGGTAAATATCTTGACTCCAGCCCCACCTACCGGGTTCATTTTTTGTATAGGCATTTCTCTCTAAGTAACCAACGTACATTCCGAATATGAGCTAAATCGGACCCTAAATACACATTTTGGTAAATATCTTGACTCCAGCGCCACCTACCGGGTTCATTTATTGTATAGACATTTCTCTCTAAGTAACCAACGTACATTCCGAATATGAGCTAAATCGGACCGTAAATACACTCTTTGGTAAATATCTTGACTCCAGCGCAACCTACCGAGTTCATTTTTTGTATAGACATTTCTCTCTAAGTAACCAACGTACATTCCGAATATGAGCTAAATCGGACCCTAAATACACATTTTGGTAAATATCTTGACTCCAGCGCCACCTACCGGGTTCATTTATTGTATAAACATTTCTCTCTACGTAACCAACGTACATTCCGAATATGAGCTAAATCGGACCGTAAATACGCATTTTGGTAAATATCTTGACTACAGCGCCACCTACCGGGTTTATTTTGTGTATAAACATTTCTCTCCACGTAATCAACGTACATTCTAGATATGAGCTAAATCGGACCATAAATACAATTTATCGAAAAATCTCGACGACATGCTTGAGCAGTGCGTACTCGAACGGTTTCCAGTCTTTCTTCCCGTTGCTCATCGGTATCTGAAACTCGTATGCCCTTTGCTTTTGTGTTGCTGAAGTGTAGATCGACCAATCGCTTGTCGTTTGGGTGGCATAATTGCTATATACGAGGATAAATTTAGTATTCCTTTTTGTATGCTAGTGTACGAAAAAATATTGTACGATGATCGACAAAAACAACAATTGCTTTTTTTCATAATTACGTACAATAAAATTAATATAACTATTTAAAATTGCACCCTACTGTTGAACAAGTTGCCATTTATTTTTATGTAATAACATTCCTCCATCGGTCACAACTAGGAAATCGTTTAATTCAGTAATATATTTTGGTAATTGTACAAAGAGGTCGTAGAAAATACATTTTTAGGCGTTCGAATTTATATGTTATAGCTAAATGTATTTAATCTATTTAACTCTGAGTTAATATAACAATTTTAGAATTTTATTAGTATATAATGTTTATTAAATAATAATAATAATCGTACAGAATAAAAATTAACCTCTTAATGCTATATTTATAATAAGCGTGTCCAAAACCCCTAGATATGAGGCAACGCGCGAAATTCAAAAATGAAGCTATTTTGCCACTTTAAAGACGTTATTTTCCATTTTTGATAAATTTTAACACAAAATTTGAGATCAGCGACCCAAAAAAACCCTGTATACGAAATAAAAACCGAATAAATGTTATCAAGTGTCAGGCAATTGTTTAAATAAATAAAAGAGTCATTTTTTTAATTAAGACTGTATTAAAAAACACTTACTTGTTAATAACAATTGAAAAAATAAAAAGCACACCTTCTCACCCGTGGGGAACTTTTCTATAAACTTTTCCGAAATTAAAAAAAATATATCAAAATCGGTTTTGAGTCAACGAAGTTAGAACTTTTTTTCTTTAGTAAATGGACTACAGTGCAATACGGTTGCTTATATAAAATGAGAAAATATATGTGACGGGATTTGATACGCCTCAAAACACTTTTGGTTTAATTTATTTGAAGTGACATTACGTTTTTGCTTAACTTGCTGCTGGAAGCCAATCTAAAAAAATATTACGCGATATTATTTTAATACCCATGTATGACGCCACAAAATTATTTGTCCCATTTTCTAATTTCGAAAAACGCACCCAGTGAATTATATATAATTCACCTAGCTTTAAATTTAAAATATGGTAACATATCGAAGTTAACTTTGGTAATAAACGTCCAATCTTCGCCGAATTTTAAACAGCTTTAACCAAAAAGGCCCCGAACAACTTAAAACCGTTTGGAAACATTAAAAGTCACCCCCCGGATAGAAAAAAAATATTAAAGTTTTACGTCTAACGACCGTAAATACACATTTTGGTAAATATCTTGACTCCAGCCCCACCTACCGGGTTCATTTTTTGTATAGGCATTTCTCTCTAAGTAACCAACGTACATTCCGAATATGAGGTAAATTGGACCCTAAATACACATTTTGGTAAATATCTTGACTCCAGCGCCACCTACCGGGTTCATTTATTGTATAGACATTTCTCTCTAAGTAACCAACGTACATTCCGAATATGAGCTAAATCGGACCGTAAATACACTCTTTGGTAAATATCTTGACTCCAGCGCCACCTACCGGGTTCATTTATTGTATAAACATTTCTCTCTACGTAACCAACGTACATTCCGAATATGAGCTAAATCGGACCGTAAATACACATTTTGGTAAATATCTTGACTCCAGCGCCACCTACCGGGTTCATTTTTTGTATAGACTATTATCTCTAAGTAAGCAACGTACATTCCGAATATGAGCTAAATCGGACCGTAAATACACATTTTGGTAAATATCTTGACTCCAGCGCCACCTACCGGGTTCATTTATTGTATAGACATTTCTCTCTAAGTAACCAACGTACATTCCGAATATAAGCTAAATCGGACCGTAAATACACTCTTTGGTAAATATCTTGACTCCAGCGCCACCTACCGGGTTCATTTTTTGTATAGACATTTCTCTCTAAGTAACCAACATACATTCCGAATATGAGCTAAATCGGACCGTAAATACACTCTTTGGTAAATATCTATAGCCCCTATATTACAAATAGTAGCGACATCATGGGGCAAACCTGATGCAAACATGAAAATACAAAAAGTTACTAAACGGTAAATTTCAGTGTAAACAGTGAAAAAATAACAAATCTGAATACCTGAAATCCTTTTCTGCCACTATTTTTACACTTATCGACACAACACCCTACCATTTCCACGTCCTCGACTTCAAATTAGCCCCCGAAGAGAAAAATGAATAAAAACACGACAACTGTCAATGTCACATTTTAATTTACTTATGCAACTTCCTAGGCGATTTTTAAATATGCTAGGGACTTAAGGGATACCAACGTGATTTTGCCCCAGCGGCAACATCAATCGTTGTCGTTACTATATGTAAATATAGGGGCTATATAAATATCTTGACTCCAGCGCCACCTACCGGTTTCATTTATTGTATAGACATTTCTCTCTAAGTAACCCACGTACATTCCAAATATGAGCTAAATCGGGCCATAATAGTTGTTAAGGTACCAAGTGCATTATGAGTAAAATAAGAGCCCAAGATTGTTAGTGTACTAACCGAGGGCTTTGGCCCGAGGTGTGTACAACAATCGCGGGCTCTTAGCTCATAATGCCCGTGGTGCCTTCAAGGTTTTATGTCCTACCAATTTTCTTACCTAATTCATATTCATAATCAATTCATTAGCTGAGCTGTCATTAATTTTTATTGTGACAGTGGTGCATAATTTTGGAAATAAAAGTTGTATCCATGGAAACAAATACTGTTAATTTTTCATAATAACCCTAGTGTTCTTATGAAGAAAATAATTGCCCTGGAGCGTTATTTTGTATCTAAAATACCTTAAAATAGAGTCATTAATTTCAATTAATGTATTGGTAGGACATAATAGTACTTTATGTAACTAGTCCTCAAAGCAAGGCTTTAGGGGACGAGTCGTAATGTTTCCGGACGAGGCGGAGCGAAGCGCAGCCGAGTCCGTAATATGAAGATGAGTCCTCTAAAGCCATTTGAGGACGTGTTGCATACAACGTTTTTTTGTATTAGCTCTCCAAACATTATAATATGAAGTTTCAATTACCATTAACGTGGCATTATATTAGGAGGCCGCGCGAACATGTATTTTTCGCTCCCCAAACTGGTTACTTTGGAAACTGTCTAGGATCCTCAAAATGGCCATTTAGAGGCCTTGTACTTAAAGTCGTCATGGTAACTAATGTTTGAGTCCGCTAAAATGTTGCCATGACGACTTTAAGTACAAGGCCTCTAAATGACCATTTTGAGGATCCTAGACAGTTTCCAAAGTAACCAGTTTGGGGAGCGAATACAAAAAATACAATTTATCGAAATATCTCGACGACATGCTTGAACAGTGCGTACTCGAACGGTTTCCAGTCTTTCTTCCCGTTGCTCATCGGTATCTGAAACTCGTATGCCCTTTTCTTTTGTGTTTGAAGTGTAGATCGACCAATCGCTTGTCGTTTGGTTGGCATAATTGATTTGACAAAAATTCATGCAATTCGTCGGCTGCAAGCGGCATTTGAAGGACTATTCAACGAACAAAATTGACATTTCTTAGTAATTAATCAATTTTATCACGTCCTCTTTGAAAATAAAAATCTGTTGACGTAAAATAAATGGTTTGTCAAATTTGACATTTCTAATATCATATTTGATTAATTTTACAGGAAGTTAAATAAATGTCACAGGAAGAGAAAAAAATTGCCATTAAAACTCCGCTAGCGGAATTGTTGCACAATTTTACGCTGATTGGTGGCAAATGACATAAATACTAAATTATGATTGGTGAATAGTTAACTTGAAGGGGGTGAGTTGAATAGTCATAAAAATTTAGGATTTCCATTTAAAAAAATTTGCTAACGTCATAACTCAAAACAGAAGACAATCTAAAGGTTATAATTTCAGTAAAATATGTCTTATTTAAAATAAAAATTGACGTGTTCAAAGATTTCTTTCAAAAACATTTGATAAAAGTTTGATTGCTGTTGACAGCCGGTTATTCCTGGAATTTTAAATGGCAACGTTGCTCTTCGCTTCAGCGTATTTCCAATGTGCAACTTTGCAATATTTTGCTGCAGCCGATTACGCACGTGATATTAGCTCAACTGCTAAACTATTGGGCAATGCGCATGTTCGTCTTATGTCTTGCTGTAAAACGAGGTGCGAGGTGCGTTAACCCCGCTGAGTTACATTTACATTATATATGGCAGTTATCCATTAAACTATGTAAGTAGTGCTGTGTTATATTTAATAAAAAGTTAAAATCTAGCTTCAAGTTTATTTAGTGCCTTTCTAAGACAATTACAAATCGATGACACAAGAATGAAACAATTCGAGGTTCATTTTGAACCCATTTTCGATGGTCACGTGGAGGTGCATCTAGAACCAAAGGACCACAGATTACGTAAAGGATAACTAATTCCATTGCCTCGTTTGCCAGCCATTTTGGATGAAAGTCGTTGGAACCAAAGAAGTACTTCTTTGGTTGGAACGCGAGCTAGTCATTGTTCGTTGTCCTTGAGTTTTCGCTGACCTCACGACTATTAGGTGTGTCGTGTCCATGGTCGTGTCAACGGACAGAAAGGTAGGATTTTTCGAAATTTTTAATTCAATTTCAGTATGCTCGAAAACTTTTATCCTCTAGAGGGCTGTGGAATTATTTTGTCAAAAAAATGTTTTGGCAGTCGTAAAGTCACATTGGCATTTTATATCTATCAGTTTAAGGTTATATTAGGAATGTGTTCAGTATTAAACATCATGTAAAAGGTAAGTGATTGTGTCAAAATTGTATAGGTTTTTTATTATTATGTACCTTTATTCATCACTGCCAACATACATTAAATTTTAAAAAAATCCACAGCCCTCTAGAGGTTAAAAGTTTTCGATCATATAGTATTTACAATGTCCATTTGTAGAGTCCGCTGTGCAACGCTATGACAAAATCACAGAGCTAAGATTATGCCGTAATTGTTTATCACATTCGGTATCAACTAAATGCAATTCTAGATACAACTGTAGAAAATGCAATAAAAGACATCATTCTCTGCTTCATTTTGACAATGAAATTTTAAGTACGAACGCATACACATACGGCAGTAAACGGTAACCTGTAGCTAGTTCTTCTGCCTTTGCAACTGCAGGAGCTATGCTTTTGTGTTTAACAAATAACGTACAGCATGTCTTATTATCGACGGCATGGTAGTACAGTTACATTAGGATCCGCCTGCCGAAAAAATCCAAGTGAGCTGAAATTTTGCATACACCTTTATTTTGACAGTAGAAATAATTGCTGCGTTCAGAAAGGTACCTCCGACAGCTCCGTTTCCGAAATAAGTTTTTCGCAAATATCTCGCTTGCTATGGGTCGTATGACTATTTTAGTTATTACAAAAAGTGAAGGCTAGGAAATTCTCTACAAAAAATATTATACAGGTTTTTTACGTACAACTAACCATTCAGTAAATAACACACTGTTAAGTTTTGCAGACGGGTTTTACTTCCTTTTACGATAACGGAGTATTGGATTTGCCCCAAAAATTCGAAATTGAGTTTTCAACAGATCACGTTTTAGAGTCCCCTGAACCCAATTAACATGTTTTTGCTCGTTGGTCGGTGTGTCCGTCCGCCTGTCTGTGAACATAATATCTCGAAAACGAAAACAGGTATGGCGTTGAAACTTCATATATGAGTTTTGTGTACTATCTAAATGCGACGGCAAGCTTTTGAAGAAAATCGCATAACCAGAAGTATGTGTTTACTCTTGTGTTTCAAAAACGGCTCTAACGATTTTTTTCAAACTTTATATTTTTCTTACATTTTTAATGTGTATTGATTGAGATGGGTGATTTTTGAGTTAAATACCTCTAAAATTCAACTGGAAAATCACCCATCTCAATCAATACACATTAAAAATGTAAGAAAAATGTAAAGTTTGAAAAAATCGTTAAGAGCCGTTTTTGAAACACAAGAGTAAACACATACTTCTGGTTATGCAATTTTCTTTAAAAGCTTGCCGCCGCATTTAGATAGTATACAAAACTTATATATGAAGTTTCACCGCCATACCTCTTTTCGTTTTTGAGATATTTTGTTCACAGACAGGCAGATGGACGGACACACCGACCAATGAGCAAAAACATGTTTGTTGGGTTCAGGGGACTCTAAAACGTGAAGATCTGTTGAAAACTCAATTTAGAATTTTTGGGGCGAATCCAATACTCCGTTTATCGCAAAAGGAAGTAAAACCCGTCTGCAAAACTTAACAGTGTGTTATTTACTGAATCGTTAGTTGTACGTAAAAAACCTGTTCAATATTTTTTGTAGAGAATTTTCTAGCCTTCACTTTTTGTAATAACTAAAACAGTCATACGACTCATAGAAAGCGAGATATTTGCGAAAAACTTATTTCGGAAACGGAGCTGTCGGAGGTACCTTTCCGAACGCAGCAATTATTTCTAATGTCAAAATAAAGGTGTATGCAAAATTTCAGTTCACTTGGATTTTTTCGGCAGATGCTGCGGATTTCCGTCTATTGTAACTGGACTATGGGTTAAAGTCACAGATATTAACAATAAATGGCACAATGTTAGGGCAGTACTAGATTCTGCATCCCAGGCTAATTTCATTACCGAAGATTTGGCAAATAAAATGCAATTAAAAGGACAAACGGTTGCTACTACAGTAGTTGGACTAAATTCTAACGCTTCGCAGTGTAGTTCCAGTAGTAACATTCATATAGCATCATTACACAGTAATTTTAATATAGATATGAACTCTTTAGTTATTTCAAAAATTACTGAAAATTAGCTCTCGTGTCGTTTGATCGATCAAATTTCAACGTACTTTTCTATGAACTATTGTGTATCGGCCAAATTAGCTTGGGCAAGAATCTGCCAGTTTTACAGAAAACCCTACTGGGTTGGATAATTTCTGTATGTATCAAACGAAAGAGGTCTACGGCAGTAGCTTAATTGGTTCACATTTAACCACGATGCTTGGGCATTTTGAAAAACGTAAAATTTGACGTATTGACGTTTCTTTATAATTTATTCAGTTAATTCTTCAATCAAAGAACGTTCTTGCAAAACACTTGTCTAACCAGATTTGTTTTTTTTTTATTTGCTATGATTGCTAGAAAGCAATTAAACTCGGTTAAACCCTTGGGAAAAAAACCCTCAAAGTTAAGCGTTCATGTCTTTACGTGAATTTCTTCTTGTTTAATTTAAGTAATCAATTGTTTATAAAATTGTAATCTTTCCAACAAGAGTTGAGCACTCGTGATTCTACGGTTGAAAAATACATATTAATATTTTATATAACATTGACGTATTTCTAAGTTTGATCATTGACTGAAAAATCCTGAAACATACTACGTATTATTGAGAAAAAGTAACTTACTGGAGTATCTTCTAGTATATATCGAATTGTCGATTTAAAAATTCATAGGGTTACTACATTAAAGTAAAATGCTATAACATTTACTGTACAATCTTGCAATAAAATATTTAATTAAAGTGATTCAATCAAAAAAGTTAAGTTGCAAAAAGTTATCCGAAGTGTATGTGTAATTTCTGAATTACTGTGTTTTTGAAAATCGGGGAATTTCTGCCAGTCTATTCCCGTTGTTTGTTAGTTTTTTATTTCAATAAAGAAAAGTGATGCTTATACAGTATCCGGTCAAAATTGTTTTTTTGTAACACTACACAGGGTGATTTATAAGGGTTGGGCACAAGCTTCGACAGATGATTTCTAACACTAATTTTAGTTGAGATCGACCGATAATCGGTATCGGCCATATTGGCTGAATTAGGTATATATCGATATCGACTAAAACACCTGTATCAGTCGATCCCTAATGTTTAGTAAAAAACTGTATATGGACCCATTAAAAAGTTGACACTGGAGAAAAAACATTTCTAGTGTGAACTTTAAGTAAGTAGCTGTATCTTCTTAACGAAACAATTTTACAAGATAGGTTGTATACAAGTTTTACTTACAATATTATCAGCAATTACTTAAATTTTGTTTTGAATTACAGCTAAAATTGTTTTTTAAATTAGTTACTAAATAAACAAATTTGCATTTAAGTCGTGTAATTGTCCAACAAATAAGCCTGCGCCAGGCGAATAGACACTTCATCTTCTCTAACCTAAAAGTAAAATATATTTGACCCAGTTTTAAAAGCAGCAATTTGTTCTTTCATAGCCATACTAGATAAGATTAATTTTTGATCATACATCAACACAGACTGCTACGTCTACGTAGTATTTGCAGAATTCTTTAAATTTTTATTTATTGTTATCGAACTGAAACTGTATATTTAACGTTTTCTTTTTGCAGGTCATCAAGTTCGTCAAGAAGTTTTAAAATCTCTTCGGCCAAAGAGACATGGACCATCAACCAGTAAGGTGCACTTGAATCCCTATGTAGTTTTAAATAGAGTTTCTGTTCCGAAGGGTTCCAGGGTTTCAAGTAAATCGTCATTTCTTCATCCCAATGTGTCACACCGAAAGAAACAAAAAATAAAGGGTAAGAGCCACATACTCGTTCATTTCTTCGTACTTGTTAACCTACTAATAAATTTTACATTCGCTAATGGGATATCTTTCTTTAGCCCGCCGTAGTCGATACGTGTCGCCAAAAACACCAGAAAATAACCTTGATGATTGGACAGAAGAACAAGAGAACGCAACGACGGAGGACTTTCAAATTGTATTCGAGCTAATTTGAGAAATCACATCGATTACGGAAATTTAAAACCAGATGTATGTACTATAATTTAATTATTTTATTATCTTATTAATAATGTTTCTAATCAATAGTAATATAACAAGGGCTAGACATACTTACCGATACTTTTGCACACGCGAAGGGTCGAGTGCTGGTTGCAATGGGAACTGTCCCGAAGGCAGTTTTCTAAGGGAAACCAACACGATGACTTTTGGCACTGGCAAAATTATATGTGAGTGTGTCGCCTGCGTTTATATTTTGAAGATTATTACACACAGCTGTCGCATGACAAATATCATCCAATGAGAACCATGCATTTTTGTAAAATCGACCAATCTCGAACTGATTTCCTGATGAGCTCCTTAGTGCTAATTATCGACCCCGTAGATGGTGTGATAATTAGAAATAGAAATGCAAGTAACAAGCAATTTTAGTTTTTTGGCATTAGATCAATTTTAAATCATAATTCGTATACGCGTTTTGTGTAATAATCTTCAAAATATAACCGCGGGTGACACACTAACATATAATTTTGCCCGTGCCAAGAATTATCGTGCTGGTTGCCCTTAGAAAACTGCCCTCGGGACAATTTTCATTGCAACCAGCACTCGACCCTTGGCGTATGCAAAATTATCGGTAAGTATGTCTCGCCCTTGTTATATTAATTACTATTTATTTTTACACCTAACGCGTATACAAATTATGATTTAAAATTGATCTATTAATGCCAAAAAACTCAAATTGCTTGTTTCTTGCATTTCTATTTCTAATTATGACACCATCTACGGGGTCGATAATTAGCACTAGGAAGCTTTAACGGTTTCCCTACAGAGCTTATCAGGTAATCAGTTCGGGATTGGTCGATTTAAAAAAAAATGCATGGTGCTCATTGGATGATATCTATCATGTGACAGTTGTGAGTAATAATAGTAATCTACTTAATGCTCTGGACCTCTTGAGAATTAGTATCACCGCTTAGTGAAATTTACTGCAAAACCTGCTTTTTAGACATTTGAACGTATTTAAAAATTAAACTAGAAATTTAGAATTTTTGGATGCAGAATTTTTTAATGACTAAATGTGTTCCAATAGGTATCCATTAAAAATTATTTCATCTAGCATGGCTATGGAATAGTTCCTAATTTATGAATACAACAACGTTATACTTAAAAGTCAAGTTTAACATTTGATTTTTAAGTGACTTATAGTTGCATTCAGAAATTAGGAACTATTCCATAGCCATAACTACTTACTTAAATACTTATGTTATTAACCGCTTTAAACATTTGTAGGTTTGACTGATAACGGTACTTTGCACTCCGAAGTTTTTAATGGCATTAAAAACCCCTTTTAGAGATGCCATACGACTGCGAAAAGTGCCATCGTTCCCGGAGATACGAGAAGCCAACTTGCAGTACCCCTCTTTGCAGTGTGAAACCTCGACTGTTATAAAAACGGCCGTGAGCAACATCATACAAAACAACAAGCGTTCGTAATCCACATGGTCATTATTATTTGAAAGTTGTTTTATTTTGGTTTACCGATATTGCTATTTTAAAATTATTGCATTATTTATGGTTTATTATCTGTTAGTTATTAAATCATGTTTTTATGTTTGTAAACTGATTTTTTCTACAACCGGGTCTAAAGTAGATACTTTGAACACGTTAGTTAGTTTGTAACGTGTCAATTTTTAAAACGCAGTGCATAAAAAATTCTTTACAAACCTTGGAGCGTAAAAGTAAGATGTATTTTGGGTTGCGTATGATAAAAAAAAGTGAAATGTTCGGTTGTAGAAGAAATCTAGTATGCAATAGTGTGTAAAAGGTCTTTTTTGCATAGTGATTGCAAAGTTCCACTTTTTTTAATGCAAAAATCGTGAAAAAAGTAGGCTTTTTTTACTATTTTATTGAAATGTCAATTTGACAGTTGTCAATTCCGAAGTCTTTTTCGACTAAATTTCGACCAAGAGATCACTATCCAAAAAAACTACGTGTACAGGGTGGTTGTTTTTTCATTGATATTATAGTGTACCTACTAAAGGTTAAGAGATACAAAAAAACTAGTATACGTGTCTAGTCCTCTTTTTTAGTGGTTAGTCTAATGGCATAATCAGAACTACGCTAACTAGATTTGTTTAGGAAATACAGGGTGATTCTCAAAATCTGCTGTTTTTTGTAATCTCTTGTAACTTCTTAATTAGCGGAGTTACAAAAAAATTGTAAATACAAAAAACATGCGAGTTTATACGTAGATCCAGCGGCGTACTTGAAAAAATTATAAGGGTTTTCATTTTTGAGACATTTAGAAAATTATCATTTTTTTAATAAGATCTGTATCTGGGTAGCTCATAAAATTACATTTCTTTTTACCATTGCAACGATATGTAATGCTTAATATTTTATTTTATTGTAAATAGCGAAAATACCAAAAAAACAAAAACAATTAAGATTTTTTTTAGTGGTCCATAGATTGAATCACCATTATTTTTGTTTTAGAATGACATTTTAACGTTTTTGTTTTAATGACAGTTAATACTCGTTTTATAATATTCTAAAATCGTAAGCCAGAATATCTTAAAATCAAAATTTTGCATAATTATGATTTGGAAAAAAAAGAATATTTGTCCCATATTATTTATGAATTAGAAAAAATTGGAGTTTTATACCACATCTACAAAAATCCTTTTTTGCTTGTTGACACTTTCCTATTTCGAAAAAAAAACGTTGAAATGTCATTAACAAAAAACAATTATGATTCAATCCATGGCCAACTAAAAAGATCGTATTATTTAGGGTTTTTTTGGTATTTTCGCTATTTAGGATAAAATAGAATAATAAGTATTATATATTGTTGCAATGGTAAAAAACAATGTAATTTTATGAGCTACCCAGATATAGGGTGTCCCATTAAAAAAATGATAATTTTCAAAATATCTCAAAAATAACCACCCTTATAATTTTTTCAAGTACACCGTTGGATTCTACGTAAAAAGTTGCATGTTTTTTGTATTTACAATTTTTTTTGTAACTCTGCTAATTACGAAGTTACAAGAGATTACAAAATACAGCCTGTATTTCCCAAACAAATCTAGTTAGCGTAGTTCTGATTATGCCATTAAACTAACCACTAAAAAAGAGGACACGACATGTATACTAGTTTTTTTTGTATTTCTTACCCTTTAGTATGTACCCTATAATATCAACGAAAAAAAAAAACAACCTGTACAACACGTTTTGAAAGTCCTCACTCGCGTTTTAATTCTACTCCACTCGTGCCTAAAGAGTAGCTTTACGCGCTTGTATCGTAAAACACTACTATAGAACTTCAATTCTACTTGCCTGCTAATCTAATGAAGGTATTATGTTTTTTAAGATATTTTTTTAGAAATTGTCAACTGGTAACTATTGCATTTGTTTTTTTTGGCTGACCATTATTTTTACCAAATGCTTTCCTGTTATTTGAATTTAACAAAAAGTTTTCAACGCCATTAGCAGTTTTGTTATTTTTTTAAATTGCTATTTTCTTATTGTATCGCTTTTAAAATATGATTTTGTTAGATTTTAGTTTGGATAATTAAAAATGCATGTGTGTACTTTTTACCATTTGAATTATATGGTTTCTTCACTGTATTTTCATATTTCCATTGTAAACATTGCCAAAGGTGTTCCATGTAATCTTTTAGATTATAAGTAAAAATACATTGAAGTGTACTTTTGTTATATTTTGTATTTGAATGTAAATAGGAAATCGCTTACTAAATAAAATATAAAAATGGATTTACTTGTTTCATTATATCTAGATATTTATTAATACGATGTGCTGATATTGGTTTTTTCTGAATAATTGGTATATTATGCTACTCAAGAGATTTCAATAGTATTTGTTATTTGTTTAATAATTAAGGGGTTAGAGCACTTTGAAATTGTGAGAAGTGCATCTAGTTGAAGGGAATACTCAAATTTATTAAAAAGGATACAACTGATTTTTATATAAAATCATTTTAATCATCTAATACTTAGAGCTTTAAAATTACTTAACTTTAGGCAATGGTAATTATTTTTGGCGAATTTGTTATTAATTCAATGGTGAAACTGTGATTAGAAGCTGTAAAAGTTTTATGAAGAATGCAGGGTCCACGAACTAGTGAGACCTACTTAAAATAGGTTGGTGGACCCTGTACAAGTTCATAAACACGTTTCTTCAATAATAATTTGTCTAACATTACCTATGCATTATTAATTTTAAACCTTAAATTAACCAAAAATTGTAAAAAAACGAATTTTGTGACAACATACATATTGTGACATATATTAAACAAAGGGGGGAGTGGAGACTAAATTAATTCATTCATTCATGTAGTTCTGCACTTCACATAACAAATTTTATAATATTTAACACCTGTTAGTTATGTATAAACAATTTCTAGTAACATTTTCCACATATTTCATGAATAAACTTAAAACTAAGATTTTCAATGCTTTTAATATTACATCCCGCCATTATTTTTGGCTCGGTTCATGCAAGTTAAACAACTGTTTTACCGACAGCTCACAACTATCATTTATTATGTCTATTAGCCCATACAACGATTTTATTTCCCGCTAAAACTCGCATCGTCGTATGGGATAAACGATGTATATATATATATATATATATATATATATATATAGATCCCTGTATCCTTCCTGAACCAATTGTAATTGCTAACAATTCTGAACCACCAGTAAAATTAATAGTTATAGGCGTATTTGCTGCGTATACATGTTTGCTGCCATCCTTGTTACTCAATTGTAAGAAGTATACACATAAAAGACAATGAACTAAATCGAATTTTTATACAAAATAGATGATACATTCCTGAGCCAAATGATTGTGTACTGTCCTGAACCATATGTATACACACTTTTGATACACGCCATACAATCCTGATCCAAGTTATTTTTAGAATGTGTATTTACATACTCATGCACATACGCAGTTCTGATTCGCTTTCTTTCTAGCATATTTATAATACTTACAAGTTTGATACATCCCATACTGCAATACTGATCTTTATTTTTAACCTACTCAGGAATGTCAGTAGAAAAAATTGTTTTTAATTAAGAGGGTAACCTAAATACGTAATTTGAAAAAAATATCCCGCATACTTACGATTTTTATAGCTAAATAATCCTCTTTAGTAAATCATTGGTAGCTTTATTTTTAACTTTAGACAGATATGTAATAAGAAAAAGTTGTTTCTCATTAAGCCGCCTAAATACGTAATATGAATACAATATCCCACATACTTATGAGTGTTACTTACAGCTAAATAATAGATACCTACTCTTCGGTAAAACATCGGAGTGAGAAAAATATTTTTTATTAGCTTTATTTTTAACTTCAGACAGAAATATCATTAAAACAACTTGTTTCTAATTAAGAAACTAGCTTAAATATGGACCTAATAATAATATTATGCATATCACTTTGATATGACAAGATGAAAATTAGGTACAGGCAAACATTAAAAGGTACTTTAGGTCGCGAAATCGGGTACTCTTGTATGAAGTCGCTAAAGCCAAGCCTTTGTCTAAAAATCGTCTTATTTTATTTAATTTTTAGATAACATATCAAGTAGCCATATGTGACTTTGTTCAGCATTTATTTGCCGTCCTGTCAGATTTTTGTTATTTTCAGGTGTAATAGATAATTCTCAAAATCCTACAACGCTTTCATCATAATATGCATAAAAATACGTCTATATCAAAGTACAGCATTTTCTTTATTTAAAATTGTCAACAGTAACATTAGAAAAGTTATACAAGAAATTATTCTAAGATTAATAAACAAATAAACAATCATTAAATGAAACATGAACATAAAACAAAACTGAATTGCGGTCCTATTTAATTTTTAATTTGCCGGTGTAAATATTGTAGACCACTGCCTTGATGGATGTCCATTTTCTTTTTTCAAATAATATCGGATGTAAATCTACAAATTTCTGTACTTCGAATTGTTTCGGGGGTTCTTTTCTTTTAATATGTCCCGCAAAGTGTTTAGAAATTATTCGTTTCTGTTGAACTGTTCAAGATTGCCTTTGTATTATCTTATGATTGTTAACCTTTTTATCTTCTTCTTCAGCGGGGAGAGAATTACCTTCTAAATCTATATTTTGCACTTCCTCCATAGATTGTGGAGGGTCTTGGATGAGTTCTTCAAAAACATCTTGATTATCCTCAATAGGCGTCAGTTGAATATCGATATCGTCTAATTGTTTTCCCTTGAAATTTTCAGCACCACCTTCCATCATTAATAACAGAAGCTTTGATACTTTGGCGGTTTGATAGATGTTGTCCGACATCCTGTACACATTACAATGTGTTCTCAGCGTGTGTCCCATAAACTTAGACAACCGCTCCATGTCGTTGTTGGAAAACTGTAAGAGTTGTGTGATTGTAGCTAAATGTTTACGTAGGAGTGTGGCCGTTATACTTTTTGCACGGGTTACACCACATTTTACTACAAATTTTTGCAAAGTTTTCGTGCCATCTATGAATCCTTTACCTTTAGTGTGAAAAATATAATCGTTGTCTTTCACGAACTTGTCTCGTACGCTCACCAACAAGTCAAAGTGTTGTTTCATAGTAGGGGACAATAAAACTGGTACTCCACGACCACGCTTTCCTCTAATGATGAAACGGCTGAACGTATTTAGTAAAATTTTTTCAGTTTCTGTTAGACAGCTTGTGAATTCTGAATCTTGCTCAGAAGTGTTTAAATTAATCGTTTGGTAGGTCTGTAGCTTCAATTGTGCCACTTCAGCAGGACGACGTCTGTTAAGAAGTAAAATTTGGGGTGTAGAGAATATCTTTTAGTAGATAATATGCATTAGCATCATTGTTGTCTTTTAGTTTATTATAATTTCCTTCAGCAGAACTAAATAGATAATTGTTCAATTTTTTTAGGTCAGTTGTCAAAGGAAGGAGCTCTGCTTTGTTCCATTTATTTTCATTTAAATTAGTGCCCGCTTGAGCCGAAAACTTCGTCTGCCCATTGCGATACTATAAGACTTTTCAGTATTTTTACATCTTCTCGTTGTTTATTGGTGTTGGGTTTTTGAAGTAATTCAACAAAAGCCAAATCACAACATTTTTTAAGTAATGTCCCGAAATTCAGAGCTAATGTGGGAGAATCATATTTTTCAGTTTCATGATTATACTGCGCAATTTCATTGACTGCCTCGATTATCATCTTAAAATGATATGGACGCAGTACATCAATAAGTAGTTTGATATTACAGTCTCGCTGTTGTGCAAATTTCAACAATTTTGCCAATCGCCTAACATTCTGTCTAACAAGATCAAGATTCCCTTTACTTCTGCGACCCTTTAGATATGAGTAAGCATACTGACAAATAAGAGGATCTTTCTTTGCAATCAGTGAGATGTTATCTGCTCGCATACGTGGAAATAGTTCTATGTTTAATAATTGGTCATGTGTAAGTAAAGTTCCTAGTAATAAAGTCGTTTGACCATCACTTTGAGAAGTTTGTCTTTTTTGTAGGTTTAGTGTAGCGTTCTGAGGGCATCTTTTGTGTGTCTGTATAGACTCTTTTTTTATAAAACCCTAGACAGTGTTTGCAAGGTAGGAAGTCCTCATTTGTAGATGTGGCTGTTCCCGACTTGAGTCTTTTAACAGGCCGTAGCCTAACGTTTGTTCGATTCCGAATAAAATTTCCCCTTTTCCGCAAGTATGAAAGCTGCATTCTTTTTTCTTTTGGATCTTTTACAGATAGTAGACGTGCTACGTCTATTTCGGAGGAATGCCATGAGCTTATATGTCTCGCAAAATGCGAAACATCTTTTTCGCAAAATATACAGAAATCTCTACGGTCTTTATAATTTGGTTTCTCAACGTTTTCAACTGTCCCCTGAAATTAAAATTAAATATTTTAATTTTTATATTTTTGTTAGGGTATGTTTTTAATAATCATTAAATTTGTTCGTGGCTTTACCCCCTATTAATTAACAAGTAGTAGTTATTTAATTTTTTTTAAAGTTATCCTATGGCGAGATTCGAACCCACCACCTTTTGCTAACAATGCAAATGCTCTTCCACTGAGCTACGTATCTTGGTACCAATGATACCAACAAACGATTCGAGTCTTACGGTCTACGTAGCTCAGTGGAAGAGCAGTTGCCATGTTAGCAAAAGGTCTTGGGTTTGAATATCGCCGTAGGATCACTTTTTAAAAAATTAAATAATTACTACTTGTTAAATAACGGGGGGAAAACGCCACGAAAAATTTAATAATTGTTGAAAATATACCCTAACGAAAATATAAAAATTAAAATATTATACAGTCATTGGCTGAAAAATATGACTTTCTTATGTTCAAAAATACCAAGAAACGATTCGAGCCTTGCGGTCCTACGTAGTTCAGTGGAAGAGCATTTGCCATGTTAGCAAAAGGTCGTGGGTTCGAATCTCACCGTCGGATAACTTTTAAAAAATTTAATAACTACTACGCGTTAATTAACAGGGGAAAAGCCACAAAAAAATTAATAGTTATTAAAATTACATTATAACCTTCAGTCATTATCCGTTAATATGAAATATAAAACATATAAAGCATTTTTTACCTTGACTGAGTTTGGAACTGGGACTCCCTCAGTAGGCTGCTCCTCTGTGGGTCCATAGGAGTCTCTATTGTTTCTACTTGTGCTAGGTAAAATCGGAAAGGAAGAGGGCTCGAAACACGTGTCATGATTTGATGTTGGGTCTTCGTTGTAACATATTACTCCTTCTTGCAAAATCTCAAAACTCTAAAATAAGTACATACTTTGTTAGATACATAGACTGGCACTCCCGCTGCTAATTTTGGCCGAATAAATGTAAAAAATATGCTTACTTTAGTTTCACTATCTCTGAATATTATTAGCCAAGTACTTTTAAACATCATTTCGAAGCAGTTGTTGAGAAACGTTACAAACTGTTGTATTTTTTACATTTACTATTAAAACTATTGTTCCTACCGAAGTGAAACTTTGACGTCATGCAGCAACACCGATATTTTTGTCTAGTACACCCTACACATACATGCAATTCGCAAACACCCCAGAGAGCAGACACAGAAAAGCATACCTTTTCTTCATCTGAGGATGGTGTATAATCAGGATCCGCAACTGAGTCATCTACGGAGGGAACTTTATCTAATGCATTGTCGGAAATTGTCGAATTAATTACGGATTCTGTCGATTCTCTGTTTTCATCAGGAGATGCCTTTTCCTTCTTCGCTTTCGCTTTTAATTCTATACCCAAACTATTGTAATTATCTTGTTTATTGAGGTCGCTTTCTTTACTATAACATTTGAGACAATTTTTATTTTTTTCTTTTCATTATTTGTAGACGCCGATTCTAGCACTGGAATGGCATCCACCCAGTCTTGTACCCTCTTTTTTTTTATATAGCAAGGAACGTCCTCTGCAGAAACTTGAATGACCTCTGTAGTACATTCATTTGAGTATTTATCAACTTGAATTTGGGAGGATTTTGACTTTTCGATTCGATTCTCTTTACTAAAATCCTCACTTGCATGTTCGGACAAACAGGTACCTATTGACAAATAAATTTAATAAGTTGCCTCAGAATTTCCATATTAAATACAATAAACACCACTTCAACTACGAATTACAACCCTATATGTTTTGGCCTTGTTTGAAAGCGTTGCAGACTATTGGTATTACTATTTAGGAAAGCTGAAAAGTTCTATGGATAATAAACAATGGGACAAAAACAAATCAAAAAGATATTATTTTCAAAATTGATACGCAAAGTTTTACTTTAAGGCTGAACTCCCTATCGAAGCACTATCGGACCCATGTTCCAGCGCGATTTTTCATTCTTGATACCCTAGGCACTATTTTGAGATGCCAACCCCTATTCTTAAAAACTGCAACGCATACAGAGTGGATGACAAAATCCACCCCGAGTTATAGAGCTTTTAATTGCCAATCGAAATTGGCAATTAAATACTACTTTTTGGTGTAGTTAGAACATTTTTAGGGCCTACTAGATTTTAACAGCTATAGTCAACTTTTGATTTTTAAATGGACCGCTATGTATATTTTTGGTAATTCAGAATAAGGTTTTTTTCTGAGTTTAATGATGTATAATAAGTAAACTTACCATCACCAAGAAATGGTAAAAGAAAATGTTTTAAAATTATACTATGGACTACCTATTTCGAAATTAGTTTTCAATAGTAGGCTTTGACTAAAAACAATTGATAGCTGTCAACGCACAGTATGATCGGTAGCACTCCATAGTCACTGTTTAACCTCAAAATACACAAGAAAACCAGGTTTAACACAACAAGAAAAGGACATTTTAATTGAAATAAAAAAATCAAGAAACAGAAGAAAACCAATAAGTATATTAACACGTTGAAACTAAACTGCCAAATTTAATTATTTCTTAAATATTCAAATGGACCTCCGTTATTTTCAATGCACATTATAGCCCTTCACCTAAAACCCATTGCAGCATTAAGTATTAAGTAATATGTTTGGAGGTATTTCGCAACACGCACATGCAATTAGATTTTTTCCTTTACCTTTCAAGAATCTCTGGAAATTTTAATCAATCGAATTACATAAATGCGATTGGCATATCGACCGTCGCAATATGATCTTAATTAAAAGCTCTAGCTATAGCTCAAGGCAGATCTTGTTATCCACCCTGTATACAACTATACTAATAACAAAGTAGGTAACAATTAGGAGAGTCCGAACATTTACATCAAAATTTCAGAAAAGTGGCGAATACCATACTAAAACCGATGGAGTTTATTAACCGTAATTTTGCAAGAATCGAGATATTTCAGAAAATCATCCCTAAACAACCCCGTACAGTAGAGATAGACTTTTTTAAATTTAAACGGGTGGGGGTTATAATATACTTGTAAATATTTATTTACGGAACCATGAAGATAATTAAGGTAATAAAAGGTTGTACTTACTTTCTAGTTTCAATTTGGCTAGAGAAACTATCCAACGTCCCCTGTTCATAATTTCAATATACACGCACTAATAACGAATTCCATACAAAACTGCTTCGCATAAACTAAGCGAACAAAATTAAATCAACACGGGGAATACCCGGTTATTCGCGTGACCTCGATGACACATCGCATGCTTCAGGCACAAGAATAAATATAATAACCAGAAGGATATCTCGTGTTACCTGACCGCCGGCGCCTCATAGCCTTGGGACGTTTCTAAACGGAAATTCTAAACTGAAACAGCCAGTGCAGTCAGTGTAGGTAGAGGCTGGAATGGAATACAATGGTTCGAGGTCACCCGTTGTCGGCATCGACATCAAAGCGGTTGTGTAGAAGATATGCTTCTGGTTATTATATTTATTCTTGTGGTTCAGGATTGCAGTTATACAGATATACAAATTGAACGACAGTGGCGCCACAATCGGGCGATGCCGGAACTCAAGTTTGAAGATTCATACAAAACTGAGCCATTTTAAAAAATTTTCTATAGACTCTGCAAGTGGCGGGAAACCATTTTACACGGGTTTGCAATCCTGAACCATATATGTGGCTCAGAATTGTCCGGCTGGTTCAGGATTTACCGCTCGGAAACATACATTTGGTTCAGGATGGTATGAAAGCGTTATATATATATATATATATATATATATATATAATATCTCCCTTCAACGTAAGTTGCGATTCCAATTGAGATTCCATAGTTGTTTAGTAGTCAAGTGACTTTGTCAAACCCGTCTGCGGGTCTGTAAACGTACCTATAGTTTTTTTATGATTTTCGGGGATATTGCACCTTGAGGGACAAGGAGAACAAATATTTCGATGGGTCTGCATAGGCGGTAGAACATAGTTTTATACACAGCAGTAGTTCCGAGTTCGAGAAGTTGACGGCGCTTCAGTCTTTCAATTATACACAGCAACAGCATATAAAACATAAGATGAGCTATCGATGTAGTCAAACCTGAAATCTGGCATCACCGCATGGGTTTATTAAAGTAGGTTTAAGATCTCAATAATTACATACAGGAGTGGCGTGCTGTTTGGTAATCATGTAAAGTACAGTCGTGTTTAAATAAAACTTCTTAGTATCATTGAACCGTTAAAAAAATGTTCTAAAATGTTACGAACATCATACTTATTCAATATCAAACCTTTTGGAAGTCGGCACAAAAAATATTTAGTTGTCGATTAGAGGTTCTAAGGTATTTAGTAAATAAAATTTTCAACTGTTTACGCTGATCCTAAACGTTGATATCTGGAACATTAAAATAAAGTACTAATTATACCAGAACTTTTTGATGAAATACTAATTCTTGTTTTACTTTTTACAGCATTTATTCTTAAAAATGGTTTATTTTGTAGTTTTTGTCACTTTTTAGTTACAGTTTAAATATTTATTTTAATAATCTTAATGATCTTTATTTTCAGAGGAAAAAATACATTTGTAGATAATTTTAACAGATTTTTTCTTACTCTACCGTCCCATGCTATTGTAGAAATTTTATATTACTACATGGGACCTCGGCTAAAGAATTCTGTATCGAATGCAAAAGAAAGTTTCCTAAGATTGATCTCGCTGTCTTTGAGTAATCATATAGTTAAAAACATAATCGGGTACCTACATATATAAAAAATACATAATAAAAAATACTGGGCGAATTCATATAACCTTTTCCTTTATTTGTAGGTTAAATAGGGTAACTTTGAAATGATTGTTGTGTGAATCGGCTTTATCACTGAGTATTTGTGCACAAAATCTTGCTACATAGATTTTTAATAATTCCGTAACGAAAACTCGTGTTTTTCCACATTCTGTTCGGTTAGGAAACAACAAATATAAAAACATTAGCACAAGCATATGAACTCGGTTTTTTTTTCTGATTTAACAATCAATGTTTACATTGATTGTCATAACACCAAAAACTACTCGATTTTCAAAATGTCCAATAAATCCTAAAAAAGTACCGGTTCTCCATACCGCACTAGAAAAAATTGTGTGTGCAATGCGTAGGAAAAGTGTACTTTCTGTAATCTGTGGGTTTCTGATCTCGGCTTCGCCTGGATTAAAGATATCGACTAATCTATAGTTTGTTAGAAGCATTTAAATTGAAGATGTTTACAGATCTCGTATTGAAAATATTTTTATCTCAATTTAAAATACCAAAATTAGAAACCTCGTTTATCTGAAGTTAAGCCCGGAAACGCTTTATTGAAAAGTTATGCCACCCCAAGGATTGAATGTAAACCAGTTAAAAATGATAAGCCTAGCATTGCCAGAAGAACTCCTAGACAGCATTGAAAACTTCGCTTATTTTTTTATATGCCATTTTGTTATTGTATCTTACGATATAGGAGGGTGGTTCTTTAGACATTCATATTCTACTTTTTCATCTTCTATCCAAGTCTGAAGTCAAAAATTAAACATTCCGGAAAAGCAAACACACGTCGAACAAACAATTAATGAATTCAGATACAACGCCGTTTTACGGAGTTCGCGAAAATTAGGTTACTAATATTTTCAAATCTTCAAAAAATTAAAAACTAATATTAATTCTCTTATTTATAGAGACGTAATTTTTTAACTAAGCGTTTCCAGAAAAGGTTTTTGTTAATTTTCGTCTAAATTTGTATTTTAAGCTTTTACGGTTTCTGCTGTTATAATAAACACTACCCTAATTGTATTTTTACGAATCTAGAATAGTTACTTTTAGGGCTTCACTTTTAAGAGTGATGGTGGGAATTATTGTTCATTATGTCCAATACTGGTCTATTAAGTTTTACTTTGCCTTTAGATTTTAACAGATATTCCCGAAAGTTCGTCTTCTGAAAAGGTTTATCACTACTTAGAGAGTCTGCAGATTTCTGTGATAATGTGAATCAACATGGTGTAAATAATTATAATGAAAAACCTAAAAGACCCAGGAACAAAAAGCTTGAAGAGGGATTTTATAAATTACATCTAGATAACGATAATGAAGACGAACCAATTTCTTTATCAGGAAGTACAAGCTATGTTTCTAATACCGAATCATCAACTGCAGATAATTTACTTGCAAATCGAAATGACATAAGAAGTTGTACGGGTAATAATTTATAAAAAAAAATACTGACATAGGGTTGAGTACCAATGTATTGATTGCAGAAAATGTAGTACCCATCAGGAAAAATTTATTGCCTATAGGGGAAAACCTCCAAACAATCTTTAATGATGACATTTTAAACACAAATAAAATCAACTTAGATGAGACCAGCTCTCCAAATCAGACAAACCCTATTCTGGAAACAGTCAATACAGCAGTAGTAAGTATCATACGTGCATAGTCCCTTTTTATGAACAATATATTTTTTCATTAATTTGAATTTCCATACTTGCACTGTGGTATAGTTTGTCCGTTATAATAATGTACTTGTCTCGTTTATTTATACAGGTTGTAAGTGGTATGAATAGAAAAATGTAGTATTAAATAGATTTTCCTGTGCTGAGCAACGAACAGAACAGAAACTTCTATTTATCGTAATTCTTGAGAAACAGTGAGATAAAGTTGAGGGCTTTGGTGTTTGAGAACCGTAGAACACTGCACATTTACAAAATTTTAGCCAACTTTTTAATTTAACGTTTAACTATGAAAATTGCTTACATTAAAAACAACTTAAATATTACAAAGCAAAGGAAAAATTAAAAACTTGTTCCATGTCGAAGTATTTGCTGTTGGTATACAACATTAAAGACAGAATGTTCAACTGAATCACAAACTGAAAACTAGTTTATTAAATCAATGACATTATTATGTCAACGCAATACAATAAAAATAAGTATACCTAAATAATTCAGTATTATGTGGTACTCGATCATCAAAGCCTTCAACTTTGTCTTTCTGTATCTCACGAAGTTAGAGAAACAGAAGATTATACTGTGATAGTTTTTTATTCAGCACATGAAAATCTATTAGCTTAAAAAAAAATTTCTATTTATTACACCCTGTATAGGTAGATAGATAGACATGCGGACGGACTGACGGACAAACAAACAGATCAAAATTAAAATCGCGTTTGTAAATGAAACTAAATTTGACTAAAGTAATACAGGACTTATTTGTTTTTTAGCCTCAATTTGTTTATAATGTTACCAAGAATGACTTGTATAAAGACTTGTGCCCCTTTTGTTTCGAAGATGTTGGCCATTTCTCTAGACACTTACTTAGAAAACACCCAGATGAAGACGAAGTTAAAAACATTGTAGGAATGTCGTTAAAAGATCCCGACAGAAGAGCCGCTATAATAGCTTTAAGAAGAAGAGGAAATTTTGTTCTTAATCGGGAAAAAAATCAATTAAAACCTGTTAGAAGGCTAGCCAAAGGTAACGAAAGTATGAATGAAGCACTCGAGAAAGATTATTTTCCTTGCGTGAGCTGTTTGAGGTATTTTAAGAAGCAATACTTGTGGAGGCACCGCAAAAACTGTAAAGCAAATATAATTCAATCTAAAACTGGCCAGGGATCAAAAATTCAGCATCTTTCTGAGTCTCAAACCTTTTTAGCAAGTATTGGCATTTTGGGTAATTTTTTAACTAAAAGTCGATTAAAAAATGACGTATTTGCAATAATGAGACCAGATAACATCAGTCTGATGGCAAAGACCGATCCTCTGATTTGCTTATATGGCGAGTCTTATTTAAATAAACAAAAACGAAAGCAAATGAATGTTGTTGCTTCCAATAAAATTCGAGAGTTGGCCAGATTAAAAATTGTATTGGCAAAGTCCACCACAATAACAAGCTTAATGCAGGCACTTCGACCAGAAATGTACCTATCAATAGTTGCCGCAGCCAAAATAATTTCTGGTTATGACCCTTCTAATCATAGTTTTAAGGCTTCATCGCTTGCCCTTAATTTTGGAACCACTCTCAAAAAAGTATGCGATCAAGCTAAAAAAGCAATTATAACAAAACATCCTCTTTTTTCGCCAGAAAATCGAGATGAACAGCTTAAAAACATTACGGAGCTGAAGGAAATGGTATCAGAACATTGGTGCAACGACGTTTCAAGCTTGGCCCATAAAGCTCTCAATGAAAATAAATGGGATAAACCCAAATTATTGCCAATCACTGAGGAAGTCCTAGCATTTAATAATTACGCCAAAAAGGCAGCTGACAATGCTTTCGAAAAACTTAAGAACAAAGAAGGCACAGCAGAAAATTACAAACTTTTAGCAGAATGTACATTAGCACTTGTGCTTGTGTTCAACAGAAAACGCATTGGGGAGGTTCAATTTATGACAATCGACTCTTATCAAAAAGATCCTGTAATCCTTAACCAAGAGGAATGTTTAAGTTCTTTAACTGAACTAGAAAAGAAAATGTGCCAACATTTTAAGAGAGTTGTGGTGCTCGGAAAGGGCAGCAAGCCAGTTGCTGTTCTATTTACTACAAAAATGCAAACTTACATAGACTGCTTGATTGAAACACGAATTAACACAAATATAGTACCTCAGAAGAATAAATACTTATTTGTAAATCCTGGTTCGGAGAATCACTGGATGAATGGGTCATCGGTTGTAAGAAAACTAGCTGCAAAATGTGGAGCAAAACAACCGGCACTTTTGACAAGCACTAGGTTTAGAAAGCAAATCGCGACCATACTTCAGTTAATGAACTTTGAGGATAATGAGATGGAGCAGGTAGCTCGTTTTATGGGCACACGGAAAAAACGCATCGAGAATTTTATAGGTAAGATAAAGCTAATTATGAAAGATATTTAGACAAAATTACCAAAAATATCTTTTTTAGTTTTCTCATGTTGTCTATCGATTTTTGTTGCAGAATAACCGAAGATGTTTTCCAAACAGCTAAAGTAGCAAAAGTATTGCTATTGCTAAACACTGGAAAGGGGCGGGAAATAAAGGGAACAAATTTCAGTGATATTAATATAACCGAAGAATTCATTGACGAAGACGATGATGAAAAAGTACGAGTAGAAGAGGAAGAAATTAATCAGACAGAAATGACTATTATACAACAACAAGAACAAATAACATCTTCAAACACTGAAGTAATACAGAATATTCAAAAGAAAAAGCAACCAAAAAATGCAAGCAGAAATAATAAAACCAAACGATTGAAGTGGGATAAAAAACAAAAAACACTTGTTGAAAAGCATTTTCAAGGACATATAAAGAACAAAAGGCTTCCTAAAAAAGACGAATGTCAGCAGTTCATTAAACGACACCCTGGCATGTTCAAAGACGAAGAATGGAGCAGAATAAAAACGCTGGTGTACAACACATATCGCATACTTTAACTATCAAATTTAATTGTAGGATAGAATTTTAGTATCTGTCCTTTTGTTTTGTTACTTGCACTACTTTACCTAATTAATTAAATTGTTTCTGATCAAATATATATTTTTTACTTTACCTTCTTGCACAGTGAAAGTTACCATTTTAGTTAAATAAAACTTCAAAAATATGAACTGCTTTAAAAATGCTGGAAAAGGTAAAAAATAATTACTATTTTATTAAAATGTTCGAAGGGTCAACGATCAGATATTTAGTAAATATTATTATTTAACATTTATAGTGACTTGGTAAAAACGTCAAAAATATCCAGAGCACAGGCTGGCTCTCAATCTGAACTTCAACCTAAAAGAAAATGTATTTATTTGGTACTGAATGGTAGTGTCAATTTACTAAAAACACATTCATAATCAATTTTAAAAAAATAACACTTAAAACTTGAAACTTTTTGTTAAAAAAATAGAATTTGCAAAATATGAGAATAGCGCAAATTCAAAACTTTTCAATTTTCCATACCATCTTATCAAACAAACGACCGCTCCAAGTACTTTGTTTATATTTTATTGGCTGATAAATTGAATTGCCAGCTGCAGTTTAGTTTTTTGCTGAACACTTAAATTCAGGAAGTATTAGTATATACTTAGTACTAGTTTCAAAATATAGAGCTGCTTAGAGACCAAAGTTAAAAATGGGTGTTTAATTTAAAATAAAATGAACTGTGTGCTGTTTGTATAGATGGATACAATGGTGGGCCTGTAAATGCTGGTTACTATTTCAGCCCATATACGCTACTTCCAATATTTCACGTCATAAAATAAACTGTGAATCGTATAAATTACTTTTGATTGGACTTATGGCATTGGCAACATTGCAGGGTCGGATAACGTCGACAGTTTGATATTAATTATATACTCGGGCTTGTAAACGCTGTTAAATGTATTGGATCTGTCAAGGTTTATTGCATATAGTGGTAAAGATTTTTCAAGATTTTGTTACCCCTCTGAGGATGCTTTTACTAAGAAAAACATTTAATATGTATTAGTCAGAAACATACTCCTCTAAACCCTTTACTTCACGTGGGTCTGTGGTTGCCTGAGGAACATATGGGGCTTGCCAACGTCGAATGGACCAATATATATATATATATATATATATATATATATATATATATGTGCACGGCTATCTTACTTGCCTCCGAACATATGACAGACACCCACGCCTCCATGTCAAGGAACATGTTTTTCCATGTGTATTCCTCGTCAATCTCTTAAATAAGGTTTTCGTAACAGAAGCATCAAGAGAGGGGTAAGGAATTTTGATATTTGAGATATACAAAAAAATGGTGCACACAAAATAGCAACACAGCTCCGACTACACTGCTACAATGTGGCCTCCCATTGTATATCGCCGTGCTACACAATCGACATACTCACCTCCAGCAACGTTGCCGTTCTGTTGCACCTTTTGCCGAGGGAATAAAAGTAGCGCGTCGTTTTGTTTTCGGATTTTGGCACGGCGAACGTGATAACGTATCTAAACATCGCGCGGATGGCATTCTGCGTGTGTTAATAAATTCTTGTGGGTACTTAATATAGCTATATTACTACAAATAGCTTAATAAAATTAGTTGCCCTGTAGTTACTGAAACCTTGCAATATAATATTTGAGTTAAGAATTAATGAGTTACAATTCTTAGAAAAAACAACCAACAAAACTGCCACAATCATTTTTTAAAACTGAATTGTCATATTTCGAAAATCGATTATATTAGCCAACTTCGTCTGGGCACGGCATGCGATCAATGGTGTTGATTATCTTTTAGTGAAAAATATAGATACCAGAACAAGCTGCATAATACGAAGGCTGAGAAATTAACGGTAACGGCGTACGCTCACAGAATTAACAACACTGAATTTTGGTAATCGAAGCATGGGCTACTATACAGGGGCCGGCAACAAAGATATTTCTAAAACTACGAGAGTGACATAAAGTTCATATATATAGGTACTGTCAGATGCTGAATTCGCTCACTTGCCAAAATGGAATACCCAGACCTAAAGTCGTCCCATTGCCGAATTAATTTGCTCAGTTACAGTATTGACCAAATTGATTTCGGCATTTAAACAAATTGGGCATCTGAGTCAAATATATAAAAATTCTACGAGGTACGAAGGCGGTGGACATCACATGATTATAAATGGTAGGTCAAAAAGAGTGGTGACCTAAACTTACTTTTTTTAAATAGAAGGCTCGATATTTAGGTAGCTTACAAGGGGTTTTCCATTGAAATGCTAATAATTTTAATATAAATTTGTATGGATATACCGCCAACGGTTCTGGAGATATTAACGATTTTATGCAAAAAAAAATGCTTAACTTTAGGCGGCTGTTGGAAGTAACAGGAAACAATTCAATGAAAGAGAACGTTATAAAAATATGGGGTAAAAGTTTCTTCGCGTTTCTAATAATACTGAAACAATAAAAGGAAACATTTGCTAATGCGAATTACATCAACTTGCAAATAACATTACCGGTGATGGGATTCGAACTACATCACCTGCAAATGCGATTTCAGTTCCACGCGTTTCTTCCACTGATCCGTGAAGGATCTCTCGGATCTGTGCAGTGCATGGCTGTATTAAACAAAACACACTTTTTGTTGTTCCTTTTTACTCTTACAACATTTATCTTGTATCTCTTGGGTTCCATTTTCGTCAAGTGTAAAGCCTGAGCTATGTGCAAATTACTGATTTTATCTGAGTCTAAGTTAAAGTAAAATAAGCAACAATTTTTTAGTGCCCACTCTGTACCTATATGTTGTGTCTAAATATGCCTTTTTTCTTCAAGTGCAAAAACCTGAGATATGTGAAAACTATTACTTTCATTTAAGTAATAAGTCTTGAGTTAAAGCAAAAATAGGAAGAATTTAATTTTTCTTATTTGCTCACCCTGTATATATTTCTCCGAAATTTTCTCGGTTTCATGCCAGGTAGACATATAATATGCATGCAAAGTATCGTCTTCCTCCAAAAAATAGTTTTAGAGTTATACCGGCAAACGACGGAATTGAAAAAGGCGTTTCTTTGATATCTAGGGACCCTGGAAGTGAAGATCTGAAGAAATCTCAGAGGGTAATTTTTTATCAATTACAATACGTTCTTCGTCTTTTAGACGAGGCAAGTAAAAACTAAAAATTAAGATGCTTTAATTCAAGGGATAACAAAAACCACCGAACAGAACAAAGAACCAGATTTAGACAATACAAATCCCGTAATGTAGATACAAGAAATAATGAACACGAAAAAACAAAAAATTCTGAATAAATTGATTCTACGAGTATTATCAAATGAAATCAGATTTTGAAAAAACAAACGGACACATCAAAATTATACAGTGGCCGTCAAAAAGTCGGCATCATATGGGAAAGTTTTTTATTTTTTATTTTTGAAAAGAACGTTTTACGACAATAATTTGTGCTTGTCCAAAAACCTATTTAGCCCCTATCATACATACCGAGTGATTTTAACTTATTTAGAAAATGGCGTATTTCGAAATTGTCAAAATCTAAAAAGTGCTATTTTTAGGAAATTAAGTAAGTTTTCAATGAGATTTCTTTAGAGTGTTAGTTTTAGCTAACTGAACAATCTCAAGTCCAGAAAACACACATTTTTCTTTAACTTTAACTAAACTTTAATTTTTAAATTTTTTAAATATTTTTTAAAATTTCACATACCAACAGCTTGTGGCCGGCTGGTGCTTGCGTGGCGCCAGCAGTGTAGTGGTTTCAAGCCCCACACCCGGGCATTGATAACCTCGTACGCTCTCCGGCCATCATACGAACACCTTTGATGGTCGTGACCTCTGCAAGGGCATTCTTCCTTAATTCAAGGGGTTAGGCTAGCCACCTACCTTGGCCGCGGACTAAGATGGCTTATAAAACCGCACTCAAGTGTGTGAAAGTAACAGGCTCTCAGCCTATATTAACAGGAAGAAGAAGAAGACATACCAAAACTTAATTTTAAAATTGACATTTTTTATGTGAAGACGATTTAGGCTATATTTGTAAAAAATAATATAAAATGTTAATTACTCCTTTAGATTTTTTATTATTTACCGAAAAGTGATATGTTCGCATAATTTTTAAATTTTTGATGCAATGCGCTTCTTAGGAGAAGTATTTTTAAATGATAATTAATATCTAACTAAATGGCTTCTTCGATAAAAACTCTAATCTAACCCTTTTAATGAATCCTGTAAATATTCCTTTACAGTTGTCTAAATGAGAAGATTTTTCTTTATACACTTTACATGTTCTAAAATGCTTCTCATTCAGACAACTGTAAAAGACCGTTTACAGGATTTTTGGATTTTTATAACAGTAATTCGCTAACAGGGTTCGAGTTTTTAGAAGCCATTTAAATAGATATTAATAATCATTCAAAAATATTTCTTCTAAAAAGCACATTGGATCAAAAACGTAAAAATTTTTTTTTTTTTTTTTAGTTACAGCTTATGCCAGGTCAGCAGTATGCTATTTCATGGCAGAGTTGAATGGTTTTTGACAACTAATTACTACGTCTTTATTTGATAACTAACATAATCACTTCCTTAATGGTTTATTAATCACTCTGTGTTAGCACTATTCATTATCACTGATTAGGAGGTCAATGGGTAGTTGTCTCTTAAGTCTTGTATGCAGTGATCTGTTACCAATATTATAGAATACTGCACCACTGCAGAGTTCAATGTTTTGATAGAAGTTCCGATTTATTTTATTAATAAAGTCTTCAACTGGGGGTATGTCGGTTTCTCTTTGAAGTTGAGAGTTTCTTATAAACCATTGGGCATCTGTTATTATTCGAAGCACCTTATTTTGAAGAATTTGGAGTTTGCGTTTATTTGTTTTGGAAGTTGCGCCCCAGACATTGCAACCGTAGGTGAATATCGGTCTTATTAGGGATGTGTAGAGTAAGATTCCACATTTTATTTTCAGAGGCGATTTTTTATTTAGTATAGGATAGAGCATCGCTAGTCTTGTGTATGCTTCGCTTAGTTTTTTATTTACGTGGTAACTCCAGGTTAAACGACGATCCATGTATATGCCTAGGTATCTGACTGCGCTGTCTTTTGGGTTCCATGGGATTGGGTTGTTATCAATGAGGATGTTCGGTGGATCTGGTGGACGGCGCAGAGTGAAAATCTTAGTTTCGCATTTGTTGGCGTTAATTTTTATGCACCATTTTCGGAACCAAGAGTTTAGGACTTCCACACTCATTTGGAGGCTATTTGCTGCTTCCTTTATGTTATAGTTTTGGGTTATAATAGCCGTGTCGTCAGCATACATGGCTATGTCTGCGTTGGGTAAATTAGGGACGTCAAACATGAAGATGTTAAATAATGTGGGACTTAGGATTGATCCTTGTGGGACACCAGCGCCGATTTGGCGAGTAGAAGAGGAGTGTGCGTTTATTCGCACTTGAAATGTCCTGCCGTCTAGAAAGGATTTGATAATGCTCCATAGGTAGTCGGGAATATTCATATTTTTTAGTTTGAAGAGTAGGCCGTTAATCCATATCCGATCAAAGGCCTTAGCCACGTCGATGAAGGCGATGAGGGAATGCATTTTATTTTCGTATCCCTTTTCTATGATTTCTGTAATCCGCAGGATTTGATGATTGGTTGAGTGGGCACTTTTGAAACCAAATTGGAATTCTGGTAAAGAGTTATTATCCAGGAGGAATTGGTTTAATCTAGTTTGGATGGTTCGTTCGAGCAATTTTGATATTGTGGATAATAAACTAATAGGGCGGTAGTTGGTGGGGTCATTACGTTGTTTGCCCGGCTTGGGTATCATTAGGACTATTGCTTTTTTCCATTCAGTAGGGAAATACCCTATTCTTAAACAGGCGTTGAATATAGAGGTTAAAAAACACAGGGCTTTTGTGGGTAAATTTTTTAGGAGTATATTAGGGATCAGGTCATGGCCCGGGGCTTTTTTGTTTTCAGGCTATTTGTGTACGATTTGATTTCTGAAGGGGATATTGGATTGGTTAAGAGTATCTCGGTGGGATTGTTGGTGACAGCTTCATGTTCTACCTGCCGAACGTGATTCGGGTCATTATCTTGGTAGCTGGTGGTGAAGGTATCTTCTAATTGTTGAGCGAAGATTTCACATTTCTCCTTGTCTTCTGGAATATGGTGACCGTCGAGTATTAAAGTGGGGATGATTGTCGGTTGTTTCAGAATTCTTCTGGTAGCTTTCCACATATTGTGGTCTCCTGGTTCTAGGGATTCTATATAATGGTTGTAGCAGTCAAGTCTGTACTGATCCAATTCGTTTTTCACCAGTCGTATCAGCGAGTTTAGGCGACATTTATCTGCTGGATTTCGTGTATGTTGCCATAGTCTGCGCGAAGCGTGTTTTTGTTTTATTAAGCTTAGAATACGTGTCGGTAGGGGTTGATTGTGGGGATGACTATTTGGGCGAGTGACTATTGTGGATTGTTGTATTGCAGAAGATGCCGCTTCTCTGAAGGCTTGAATTGCCTTGTCAATATCTGATTGAAGCTTAAGGTTTGCTGGGCAAATTAAGAGATTTTCCATGGTTTTTTTGAATTGATGCCAGTCAATAGGACCGTTTATTAACCTTGGAATTTTTGGGTACTTGTACGGAGTATAGTTTAGATTGAATACTACTGGTAGATGATCCGAATCCATCTCGGTTAGTACGGTCTGGTTTATTGGGTGTGCTAGGTTTTTACTCAAAATTATATCCAGTATGTCTGGTAATTGGTTTTGCCTATAAGGGTAATAAGTGTATTCCTGCGGGGCTTGGATTTGAAGTGCTAATTGGGAGGCAAAGTTATTAAGCTTAACTCCATTGGGATTATTTACTCTGCAGCCCCAGTTTGTATGTTTACAATTTATATCTCCTACCAGTAACGTAGGCTGGGAGCTTTCGAATATGTTCATTAACTCTTCCAAAATAAGTTTGTTAGTGGGTGGTTTGTAAGCGGAGACAATATTAATTGATGATCCATTCTGAAAAGTTAATTTGATTGCGACGGCCTCTAACGGGGAAATGTTTGTTAGTACAGTAGGAGTTGCTACAAGGTTTCGTCTAATGATTATTGCAGAGCCTCCCCAGCCTATTTCTGATTCTCTGTCCTTCCTAAATATTTGGTATCCCGGTATAGTGAACTTTTCATCCATTACAAGGTGAGTTTCCGTGACGCACGCGATATCAACACTGTGTCTGGCTATAAAAGATATGAAGATAGATCGCTGTGTTTTTAGCCCATTGGCATTCCAATTTAACAGAGTTAACTTTTGTGGAGTGATATATTTATTTGCTGCCATTTTGGAAAAGCATTGGTAAGAGAGACATGAGGAAGTTTTTAACTTTATCCATATGAGGAGTGATCAGTTCGAGGAGGGTGTGAAGGATTTTTGTTATAAAGGATTCAGAGTCAGTTGACGTTGGGGTATTATCGTATTTTGCATTGTGGGTAGAGAGACCGAGATTATTTTTCAGGATTTGTGCGTAGTTTGGGTTGGCAGTAATATTTCCGGTAATGGTAGAGTTAGGATGGATAGGGCAGATTGTGGGCGGGGAGGGTTTTTTGTTGAGATTTCTTATATATGGACCACCTCTGTAATTTGCAGTATGTTCGCCACCACAGTTGACACAGGCTGGTTTGTTTTCTATCGTCTTGGTGCATTTCGAGAAATGATGATGTTGGGTACATTTGACACACCGTGGCGGTAAACGGCAATAGTTTTTGGTGTGTCCAACTAGTTGGCAGTTTGAGCACTGTGGGATGTCGTTATTGCGTCGTCTTGGTTCAATTGAAATGATGCAGTGAAGTAATTTGTTCAGGTTGAATATTTCTTTAGCTTTGGCGCAGTTTTTGAGTTCTACCGCAACCAATGGCATAGGTGCTTTTTTATTGTTTAATAAACGGGTTACTTGTACTATTGGATATTTTAAATTGGTTAGTTCAGATTTTATTTCAGGTTCCGTAATTGAAATAGGGATACTGCGGATTATTACCGATATGTTGGAGTTTTCAGGGTCACGGTAGGTGTAATAATGTACCTTTTGTTCGTCATAGTACTTGGTGAGTGATCTATAATCGTCGATATTGTTTAAGTTTATTTTTAGTTGGGAGTTTTTATAGTTGGTGGAGAAGTCTTCTTTGATTGTTTTCTTTATATCATTGATGACGTTTTGATAATGTGTCGCATTTGGCAGGAATATTGGGGGAATTTTTGGTTTTGGCCTTTGGTTTATTTCTGCTTCGTTTGGTTTATCTAGAGTTTCTTCGTCTGAATGATTTGGCGGTGTAGATTAAAGGGAGTAGAATTTATTTTGGGTGATCAGAGATTGAGAGTTAAATAGATAACGTTTATTTGTGTTACTTTCATCCGGTGATGATAATGGACGCTTGTTATTAATGGTTTCAACATTTGTGTTAATTTCTTGGGCATCCATACTTGTTTGTGCGTTTGGAACTTTCTTACCTTCTAAAATTAATGTCGGTGGTTGTAGACAGGAATATGTTGGTTTTTCCATATCGTGTTTTTAGTTAAAAGAGATGACCGTGAAGGTAATAATCAGTAAATAAATTCAGGGTTATTGTTCGGTTGATGTGGGACACCGCAATCAGTCGCACTGATTGCGGCGTATCTCACTTTATATTGCACTTTCACTTTTGTTAGCACCAATATTTATTCGCATTCAATAAATAATAATTTTTAGGTAAATGTAAATGAGCGTGGAACAACTAATTTACAGATACTACAGCTGATGGCTGATAAAGCGCCCGGGTTCGTGATAACGCTGCGGTCGCTGCATTAACACGACCGTTCAGTAAGACTGCTCACGCCGGACTAACGTAAAAATTATGCGAACATATCAGTTTTCGGTAAATAATACAAAATCTTAACAAGCAATTAACATTTTATATTATTTTTTACAATTATAAATCTTGAAAGTCGTTACATGTATGTATGTATGTATTATCTGTAACCTCATTTACCTTGCGGTGTCGAGGCTGGTGCTATATGCGCTGGCATCTGGCGGTACAATGATCAACTTGCCCCGGATTCGGGATACAGAGTTGGATCGCGCCTTTGGTGTTTGCGCAGCAACCATTGTATGAGGTGTGTGTGTCTTGGTGATGTGTTGACCTTGTTACTCTATCTCTTAGGTCTGTGGTTCTGAGTAGAGCACAGTTAATTTGGTGCCCAACTGTGAATGGTCTCACTGAGCCCGATTCTAATCGCCAAGGATACGGAAAAATTCCGACCCCAGCGGGATTCGAACCGAGGACTTGCTTAATGCAAGCCTGACGCTAACCCATCTGCGCCACGCAGCTTCTCTGAAAGTCGTTACATAAAAAATTTTAATTTCAATATTAAGTCATGGTATGCGAAACTGAAAAATATTTAAAAAATTGAAAAAGCTAAAGCTAAAGTTAAAGAAAAATATGTGTTTTCTGGACTTAAGATTGTTCAGTTAATCAAAAGTAACACACTCTAAAACAATCTCATTGCAATATTACTTAATTTCCGAAAAATAGCACTTTTGAAATTTTGACAATTTCGAAAAACGACATTTTCTAAATAAGTAAACGTCACTCGGAATATATGATAGGGGCTAAATAGGTTTTTAGACAAGCACAAATTATTGACGTGGAAAGTTTTTTTGAAAAATCTAAAATAATTTTTTTCTCATATGATGCCGACCTTTTGGTGGTCACTGTATACCCAATACCTTCTTCCATGGGTATTAATACTATACAAAGTGCTCGTAATTTGCAAATTTAATGATTTTGCCTTAGTAAATGAAGCACGCTATGTGTCTCTGTATTTCTTAAAAACTCTTTCAATAAACTTTCGCCTAATAGCTTATTTAGCACCCCTAAATTCAACTAGTTTTCAGATTTAATTTATTCCAGCATTTCTCGGGTTTTTGTGTTAGCAATGGCTGGATTCTTATTTTCTAAACCTAGTTTGTGATTCCTTTAAATAAAGCATTTTAGGGGCCTTACACTGTTTTTTTATACTCACACTCGCATAGTTGGAAAACAGTTGAATTCAGAGTTATCAAAAGAGATATCAAAATAAATCTCTTTAAAGGGGCATTTCAAAAATACTAAAATGTGTAGTGCGTTTCCTTTAAAAACCTTTGAAATCATTAAATTTGCAGACACCTTGTATAGTATGAATGCCGAGAATCACCATTTTACACTCGAAAAGCAATTCACAAAAAACGTAATGTTTTATTTTTTATTTCAGTATCTACAGCAGCTGCCTGAAGTTTAGCATTTTGTGCATAAAATCGGTAACATCTCCAAAACAGTTCATGTTAGACCCATACAAATTTATATTAAAACTATTGGTATTTCAATGCTAAGCTTCCTAAATATAGAGTAATAACTCTGGTTCACCACACTTTTTGAGCCACCCTGTATAATCAGAAATATTGTAGTAATATGCAACACTTTCGTACCTTCAACTTTTATATAATCTATTTTAATGTAAATCTCCTAGTTTTAGAGATATTTCCCACCCCGCATCGTTGACGGATCCTGTATTAAATGTCCAGTGGCAGGCGGTTGTATTGTATTTACTTAAATCCATTACTAGCGATAAGCCCCCGTGCGCGTTTGCCAAGTCTCTGAGGCGTAACAGTATGTTTCATAGATAGAGGCGAGTACTACTGGTGCACCTTGCTAGGTGTATATGTGTATTACATGGTTGCGCCATCTAGAATAACCTCTACCAACTGAAGTGTATAACTGAATATGTGTACTGTCAAACTCACCTCCACCAAAAAATCTGTTAAATCGATGCTTGTTGCACCATCTGTTGAATGGAACACTTATACATGGGGATACCTAGTCGCCTCCGATTTTTCGTACTGGCCTCCAAAAATGAGGCCAGTTCTTCGTTTCGACATCATACTTTGCTATACATTTTGTTGCTTCTACAAAAAGGTCAAAGTATTTTGGTTGTAGCGCTGAAAACATATCTGTAATCGATGGCTCAAGTTCTCTAACTTCAATAAGTATTTTGGAAAGTTTCCTCATCTTACGCGAAGTGACGTTGACGAAATGCTTTTCCCTATGTGTATTTAGGTATCTTAATCCAAATGTACAAATTAAAGTATCATTTTTAGCCACCATAGACACTATCTGCTCGCATACGAGGAAATACTTCCTCCTTCAATCGCCCAGCAAACTTTGAATTAACTAGTTTTGTTTGACCTGCAGCCTGAGCACTACCTTTACAAATACCACCCA
Organism: Agriotes lineatus; assembly: GCA_940337035.1. NCBI lineage: Eukaryota > Metazoa > Arthropoda > Insecta > Coleoptera > Elateridae > Agriotes > Agriotes lineatus. The sequence continues at coordinate 128,127 of CALNHX010000088.1, forward strand.
GACACTTTTTTCGATGGCGATATAAAAGTTTGGACGAAAAAAATCCAAGGCAATTATCACAAGATAAAACGGATCTACCTTGAACATATGTTTGTCGCACCGGTTTGAAACACTCCTTCCCACTTGCTAAAAATTTTCCCTTTCTTCTCAGATTATCCAACAGTTGTCTTCTTTCTTTGCTTTGAATAGGTTGTGACAATATTTTTGAAACTTCTGTTTCCATTGAATGTCTTCTAGTGATATGGCGCGCGAAATTCTGTACTTTTGTTTCACAAAAATAGCAGTAGTTTCGTTTTCTAATACGGGAGGGACGTCCAAAATGGAACGTCTCTCGTAATATTTGGACGCCTTGCGCTCCGCGCCTGCGCGGCTCTAACAACCTTCAGACACCTGTCGCTGCTTGCTTAGAAATAATTTTCAATATCACGATTTTTATCTAATTGACGGCCATGTTGGCCAAAAAGCTAATAAAATTATTGTAAATCAAATTTTAAATGTGTTAGTGAACTTTTAATTTGTAACCTGCTAGATGCAGGATTAAGTGTAGTTATGTTATGTGCAGCCCAGCTCTGTAACTTTGGTGGCCTACTGCCCTTTTTTATGAATTTGTTCAAATTTGAATATCGCCACATGTCCTTAAAAACATGTGCTTTGGTTCCACAAGTTGTTAGGTAAGACCTTCACTATCAATAACTTTTATAACAACGTTGCTTATTTGTAAATTTTTTGTCCATAGCCTTTGATAAAGTATTCAAATAAATACGAAACGTCAGGCGATACATACAAGTGGTTTTATTTCAATCTAACCATTAAAGCTTGGTACCTGTGCGTAGTACTGAGATTGGAGTTATTCCAACTCCTATCCCAGTCAAGGAAAAACATTTTACTGTGTATGTAACCACACAAGCTGTGAGAGGGACTATCTTTATATATATATATATATATATATATATATATATATATATATATTTGTGTTTAGGTAGGTATTGTCATTTCGACATTTTCACCCACATAACTTTGATTCAATTTATTAATCATATTAAATATTGTATCAAGTGATAGGTGTTCTTTGTATTTTGGGTTTCATTCAACTTTTGGTCAGAAGTAAACCACTCATGACTAACCCTGTATGTGAATACAACAAATCACAACACATTAAAAGGAAATAGAAGGGCTGTATAAATTTATATCTCGTGCGGCGACTAGCATGAATATAGGATTCTAAACGGAAGAGCTGCGTAATTATAATTAGCTTTAGGGCAGTAGGTACTAAGCCAACACCTAATTTGGAATTTTTGATCAATGTCCGAGAGTCACATTTAGAGAAAATGAATATGACGGAATAAACCGGCAAGCAAATAACAGTAGCTCCAAATGCTGGTACGCACCCTGTTAGGCAGGGAAGCCCGGGGCAGAGCGATGCAAGTAAAAGGCTAACATTAAACACCGAAACATACCGATTCGCTAAGCTATCGTTTTTAGCGTTAATTTTCAAGGTCATCGCTAAAATATCATTTGGCATTCGCTACGATGTCAGTAGTTTATTAATTGAATATAAATCGCTTAGAAGATCGCTAAAACGCGCTTTATAAACGACCCAGTTTACTTGTAGCTAGTATTTAGCTACCTGTCAAAAAGTAAATTAATCATGGCTTTTGCTGGTATATGGTATATGGCTAAACAATTTATGGTAAATGTGCCTGAGGATGTTGAAAATGAAGAGAATGTAATCGTGGGACAACCAATCTTACCACAAAATGCCAACGCAGCCGATATTGAACAGCGAAACTGGTTGGGTATCGGTTGAAGGTAGAGATGGGCGCGTGAGTGAGTTTTCACTCACGTCACGCACGTTTCACGATTGCTTTAAATACTCACGTTTACGCACGTTCACGCTCACGTTCACTCACATTCACGGCGTGACACGCCACTCACGACGTGACACGCAGCTTTTATTTCAAAATTTAAATTCAGATAGAAGAGAATGTTCAAATTTAAAATCAATGAAAAAAACCCTAAACAGAACTAAAAATATGTTTTGCACGTGACATAATTTACGTGATATGTTGCAATCAACATACTTGACACAAAAAGAAAAAAATTAAAAATTGACTACAATAACTTACGACAAGGGATAAATACTGATTTCTCGCAAATACATTTCTTGCAGCTGTCTTCAAAAACATGACTTTTAATACCAAAAGCTGTCATTGGAATTGACGTTTCCCTTATTGGTATGAGTATAGAAGGTATATGTTGCTAGGCAACACTTTTAATTCGTAGGTTTAAAAGTACTTTTACTTACAACGATCAACATTTTCAACGTTAAGGCGAATATACAAAACAAAACATTACTTTTATTAGAATAATAAGTTCATCTACGCATCTACACAATAAATTGGTTTAAAAATAAAACGTAATCGACATTTTCAGTGTTAAGTCGAGTATACAAAACGAAACATTACTTTTCTAAAAATAGGTTCACCCGGGGCACGCTGCAGTTTTTTATTCGTTACTAAATATTTAACATGAAATTAACGTGAAACGTGAATCACGCCTTGGAAATTTTCACTCACGTTCACGTCACGGTTTTCAAATATTAGTCAAGTTTACGACGTGATACGCCGTGACACGACTGTTTTCACGTCACGTGCCCATCCCTAGTTGGAGGATTAGAAATAATCTCATAAGAAGGTTTTAGTCCATAAGATTATAAAACAAACGCCAATAAGAAAAAGAGATTATTGTAATTTAATTAATTAATTAGGAAAAAATTACATTAGGTATCTATTTATTTTATCGGCAAAGTATTTTACAGCTGAAGCCATGTTGTTAATGGAATTGCTCAACTCACAAACAGCTGAGGCCAAATTTACTATTGCATCAGTTTGAGCACCCTGGTTAGCTGAGAATGCATCTGCAATTTTCTCTGCCGTGCTTGTGAGTGCTGGCCTGGGTCTTCTTCTACGTCGATTTTGTTTGATTTCTGTTGTGGCTATCGAAGGCAAGAAACGTGAGTGAGCATTTGCTGGTTCACCTTCGGTGTTGCCTTCTATAATAATCTACAAAAGAGATTTAATTTTATATAAACTATCTAACATAATTGTGGGATAACAATATCAGTTCATACTTCTATATCACTGAGCTCATATTCTCCTACTGGCATGTCATTTTGGCAACTGGGCATTTCTTTTACTTCCTGTAAAGGTACAACCGCCTCTCGTAACAAACCAGGTTCAGCAATTCCTGGGGCCCCCTCTATTGTTATTTTAGACAGAAGAGCTAACAATCGTTCTTCTAAATCAGTAAGCGGTTTGTTCTTTTTAGGTTCTCCACCAGTACGACGCCTTTCTACGAGATTTTCTCGTGCTTTTGTACGTGTATTTGTTTTCCATTCTGTCAGTGCCTCCATTTACATTCATTTTTAAATCCAATTTGAGGTGCATACAATAGCTACAATATATACCTATGCGGGTACTTATCCTTTTCCACTGAGCTAGATTTTTCTGTGGTCCAACTGCATTTAAAAGACCACATACCTGTGACCTGAGTTCGGACGCTCGAGCTGTGCAGACGCGTAGGATCTGCTGGAAGTGATATCTTAAACTCGTTATAATCGCGCGGTCGCGGACCGGCTGTGTTTAATATCAATTGGTTCAGTGACATTAAACATTAAAAATAAACTGCAATAACTACTCCAAACCCAAATCGGCCTGACCCCATCCAAGGGTCAAGTACGATATTCAAATGGCAAACACAGGGAAACGTAAGTCAGGCGAATTAACTCCCCCCGTCAATGAAGTACTAAAAAGATACTATTGGAGTACTAACGATTCTACAAACAAAATACGATATTACCTATATTCTTGATTCAGACAATAAATTATCAACAGAAAATAATTCAACTGATGGCGAAGCATCAAGTAGCCAAGATAAACCAAGTAGCATAACCCCCAAAATACCTCCACTATTTATCCACAACGCGACAACATCTAATCACAAAGAAATTATCCGAGATATAAAAGCAATAGCTAATGATGAATTCACCACTGAGCTTAAAAACACATACCTTAAGGTAAATTTAAAAAAGCAAGAGCATTACCGAGCACTATCAAAGTACTATATGGCAAACCTGGTACAATTTCACACCTTCCAGAACCCAAATGATAAACCATTGTCGGTGATTATAAGAAGTGTACCGATATCGCTTACAGAAGACGAAATCAAACAAGAACTTGAAGATCTAAAATATCCAGTAAAAAGCGTTACTCGGCTTAGGAATCGAGACAAACACCCAATACCTATTTGTGCAGTTATACTACCATCTACTGACGTATCTAATAACATCCTAAAGCTAGAATACTTAGCCAACTGTAAAGTAACAGTTGAAGTAAGGAGAAAACAGCAACATATACATAAAGTGCAATCAAGACCATCATACCAAGGACTGCAAAAAAGAAATCAACACAAAACCAATCTGCGTTAATTGCCAGGGGGAACATCTTACCAGCTATCGAGGATGCCCACACCATGTAATGCTTCAAAAACAACGAACACCATTCAACAAACCAAGGCAAGCAACAAATCAAAACTTTACTCGATCAAACACAACCTACTCACAAGCTACAACCCAAAAATCTCAACCTCAAAATCAATCCTTCTACATAGATAACGCATCCCCTCTAACCGACAACATAAGTAAGATTATCATTCAACTTCTAACCCCAATCATTGAGCAAATTAAAACCTATATTATCAACAATCTCCTTTTTAACATCCTCAATGGCAAATAATGACAAATACATATAAAAATATCACACTTTTAAATTTTAATGCTAATGGGATAAAATCCTAGCGATCACAGCTCATAGCCTTTTTGGCAAGATATAAAATAGACATTGCGTGTATAACTGAAACTCACCTATGTGAAGGTGAAATGTTCAAAATAAGCGGCTATCACGTAGTACGTAATAATAGATCAGCTCGCGTTGCTTCAGGGGGAGTGGCCATTTTAATAAAAAACAAATACCAATTCAACTTACTCGACAACCCTACCTGTAATAGTATTGAAGCTGTATCCATATATGCAACAATCGATAGCGCCAGGCAGATAAAAATCACGTCAGCCTATAAACAACCAAATGTAAAACTAAACGAAGCCGATTTTAACATCATCTTTGATGACCAAATGCCCACGCTGCTACTAGGCGACCTAAATAGCAAAAGCACGTACTGGGACTGTCGTAGGAACAATCCTAGCGGCACCCAACTCAATAATATAGCAGTAACCCAACAACTTCAGATACTCGCCCCTAACGGATACACTTACTTTCCATATCGACGCGATCACCAGCCAGACATATTAGATATAGCGGTGACAAGGAACTTGACTTATCCATTGCAACAAACGATAATTCATGAGCTAGATTCAGACCATCTACCGATATTAATCACCCTAAATGATGTAAACATTTCACAAACAACTCAGCCAAGGTTAATAAACGGAATAGTGAACTGGATAAAATTTAAAGCAATTTTAAACGACCAGCTAGTCAATCCCTACCCAGTAAACAATACACGAGACATAGATACTAACATCGAAACATTTACATCAATCGTGACCAGTGCAGTGCGCACCGCAACAAAAACAAGACCCAACAACCGCAAAACAAATCCAAATATACCGCCAACGCACATTATAGATCTTATCAAAGAAAAGAGTAGACTACGCAGACTATGGCAGCAAATACGAGACCCCCTTGTAAAGAACTAATTAAACAACATTTCTCACAGGATAAAAAGAGAATTTGACAGTCACAGGATCAACAGTTACAGAAGGCACATAGAGAACCTAGAAAAGAATGACCCAGGAATGTGGAAAACAACAAAAGCGATTACAAGACAACAAACCATTATACCAACATTGGTGGACAACAATATCAGATACAGCACAGACGAAGAAAAAAGCATACTATTTGCTGATCACTTAGAAAGAACTTTCACTCCATCAATCGCGGAAAAAACAGGCATTTTTACAACACGGTGATTGCATACAACGAAACACACATGCCAATAAGCAATGATTTTGACCTTCCCTCCACCCTAAAAGAACTCATGGCTTATATTAAGCAATTGCCGCTAAAAAAAGCCCCTGGAAACGACTTAGTACCCAATGTGGTATTAAAAAACCTACCCAAAAAAGGCATTGTTTACCTAGTAACCCTATTTAATGCATGCCTGAGAACTGGCTACTTCCCGAACAGATGGAAACATCCACATATTTTGATGTTTGTGAAATCAGGAAAAAATGGCAAGGACAAAAGTAGCTACCGGCCAATTAGCCTACTCAGTACATTATCAAAGCTACTAGAAAAAGTAATTAGCCACCGACTAAATCAAGCAATTGAAAACAACAATATAATCCCCAAAACCCAGTTCAGGTTTCGCAAAACCCACTCGACAACACTCCAATTACAAAGAGTCTCAGAGCTAATAGAGCAAGGATTCGCAAATAAGCAATTTACTGTCATAGCTTTCCTCGACATCTCAAAGGCCTTCGATAAAGTATGGATTGACGGGTTAAAACACAAAATACTACACATAGACATACCTAGCTACTTAAAGGCCATTCTATTTTCCTTCATGAACAACCGAACCTTTGCAGTAAAAGTCAACGGCTCGTTATCAACGACAAAAGACGCTTGGGCAGGAGTCCCGCAGGGAAGCGTACTCGGACCCATACTCTACAACATCTATACTCACGACATCCCACATCAAACTATCTGTGAGATAGCAACATTCGCCGACGATACGGCAATCATCGTCCAACATAACAACCTCACAGAAGCCGCCGAACAACTCCAAAGCGCTCTTAACATCACAGCAAAATGGTTCACAAAATGGGGACTAACGATTAACTCTTCAAAATGTGCTAATAAAATTTTCACATTAAAGCGTATTATAAACGTTCCAAACTTAACTATAAACGGAGAAAACATACCCTGGACCGATAAAACTCAAAGCGTTAAGTACCTGGGCATGTTACTGGACACACGTCTTACTTGGAGTGCGCACATAAACAAGAAACTAAATGAAGGATATGTAAGACTAACCCAACTTATCCCTCTAGTCAACAGAAAATCCCCTCTACGAACAGAATGTACGCTACTCTTGTATAAAGCTTTGTTAAGATCTCTTATCACGTGCGCTTGCCTTGTATGGAGCTCAGCCTCAGATACCAACATCCAAAAAATCCAGGTATTCCAGAACAAGGTACTTAGAATAGCAGTTAATGCTCCGTGGTTTGTGACCAACACCCAAATCCACAATGAACTCGGAATTGAACCAATAAAGACATTCATCCAAAGACTAACCAAAAAGTTCTTCGATAATATAAACCTCTGTGAAAGTGCAGTGAATCTACAGCTCGGTCGCCGTAATATTCACACTAGACTTAAAAGGAAACTTCCCCAAGATGTAATAGACAACATTTATTGTATAACAATTAAACTTCGAGGAGACACTATTAGATTGCCTCAAAGCTAAGATAATGAAGTTACCAAATAGTAATTAATATCAAAACCATGTATAGCAATGTATGTTGTTGATCTGGTTAAAATTAAAATTATAAAAAAAAATAACTGTGACCATAGTTCATCTACAAGTCTGAATTCTGTAGGTTTTATTTTTAGTGTGAGTAATATTTTATGTTCTTCGAGAAAATTGAGCATTATGTCATTGTTGTTTTTGCTGCTCTCCTTTCTTTTTCAATGTTTTCTTTTTGATTCATATTTAATAAAAGGATGATATCGGCACTCGTAATCAAAACCACGGTTGAATCACTTTTGTAGGTTATGTCGACTTTGTGTATGTTTATAGGTAGGTTCACATACATTTTTAAATAACCCGAAGTTAGCTTCACGAGTATTCTTGGCGATGTCGCTAAATAATCATATAAATAAAGGAGAACGATCCAAACGTGTGTGTCCGTCACGACAATCGGAGACGCGATGTCCCCCATTTGCGTTTGCATTAATTTCGCCGTCGCCTCGATTTCGTGACCGGGGCGGAGCCCCGAAGGCCCCTTTGGAGAGGGGCGGAGCCCCAAGGGCCCCTTTGGAGAGGGGCGGAGCCCCAAGGGCCCCTTTGGAGAGGGGCGGAGCCCCAAGGGCCCCCTTGGAGAGGGGCGAAGCCCCGTAGGCCCCTTGGAGAGGGGCGGATTCCCGAGGGCCCTCTTAAAGATGGAAGGAGCCTTGTGAGCCCGAGAGGCGGATCCCCGAGGGCCCCTTAAAGAGGGGCGGAGCCCCGATGGTCCCCTTGGAGAGGGGCCGAGCCCCAAAGGCCCTCTTAGAGAGGGGCCGAGCCTCTGGGGCCCCCTTATAGAGGGGCGGAGCCCCCTTGCAGAGGGGCGGATTCCCGGGGGCCCCCTTGGAAAATGGCAAAACCCCGAGAGCCCCCTTGGCAAGGGGCCGAGCCCTGAGGGCCCCCTTGAAGAGGGGCGGAGCCCCGTGAGTCCCCTTGGCAAGGGGCGGAGCCCCGATGGCCCTTTGGAGAGAGGCGAAACCCCAAGGTCTCCCTTGGAGAGGGGCAGAGCCCCGTAAGCCCCCTTGGAGAGGGGCGGATTCCCGAGAACCCCATTTTAAGCAATTATTCTGCAGGCTTCGTCTGTACCCCATTCACTCCATTTGTTACACTGTGACAGGATATTCAATATGCATTTTTTAACGGTGTCAGTGACGTTTAGTAACAAAATATTACTAAAGTCAAAATTATTGCTTGGTTAAAATTTAGTTTGCATTCGTACTTACTTTATTTTTGTGTATAAAATAACACAAGTGTACATCAATGATGATACAATATTGATTTTGATGCTTAGGCCGTGTTCAGTAACTGAGCTACTTTAGATAATTTATAAAATGTCAATGTCTTATTTTGACATTAGTAACTTTTTGTAACTAAATATGCGTATACTGCTAAAAATATTCAATAGGACATTGAAACGACTCTTAATGGCGGAGTTTAAAAACAACCAATCAGGAACAGGACCAAAATTGACCACACTGTCATTAATATAGGCACTGTACTGTGTATCTGTGAACCATGTCAACACTTTAGTTCGTGGTGTGTATTTTTGTGATATTTGTGTGGTGTATTTCGTGTGATCTGCTCTCATCCAGGTTGTCTCGAGATGCCAACCATTGTTCCTTTTTCGCCTTCTGTTGACATGAAATCGGTGACACCAATAACTCGGCAGAAGCGATGAGATTAAGAATCGAAAAAATCGATGTAAGATCGAGAATCGAACTGATAATAGAAAATTGGCGAAACTGGCGAAATGTTTAGCAGAGGTTTTTCAAATTTGGCATCTCAAGGCACATACGATGACGTGCTGATCGTATGGGACTTTTTTGACGTATTTTTTTTAGATCATGTCGACAATTAGTGGTGCGATGGCACCTCTTGGAGCCTTTCAACGGTTAGGTGAAAGCAGTGAGCTTCCACCTCAGCACGTAAACGTTCCTCTTGGTTTAGAGGACGGGCATTTCCCTATTTCTTCCTCCACAAAAGAACCCTCTGCTTCCTGTCATGCAAAATGTTGTGTTTTCTGAGATTGTGTAACAAGCGTGTAACAAAACGAAATGGCCCTAAGTAATAGGCCTAAAAATGGTGGTAAATTGAATAGGATAGACCGCGCAATAGCGCGCGCAGCCTAGTTTATAACTTAATAACGTCACAGAATAATACAGAATGGCCTGTCGGCGTAAAATTCAGCTAGTTTTTTCTCTGCGCATGCGCGAATTCTGGTGGTGTGCAGTCAGCTGTTTTCCATATTTTACACGTGTACTTGTGGCGGTCAATGACCCCTTATAAGAAGGTTATGTTTTTTGTGCAAGTGGTTTTAAAATATTAATTTAATGTGAGTGCACAGAAAATATCTCTTGGTGGCACATGGTGTACTGTGCATTTCCATATAATTGCATGGACTTTAAACGTACGGATTATTGCTGTTCAGTTTAAAATTTAGGCGCATAATTTTGAATTTACCGCCTCTGCACACCACTAGGATCATGGCGGACAATTTCAAGGTCACAAAAATTGAGTATGCTGACATCAAAAGCGCCGACACAGAGAGGCCATTCTGATTTAGGGTATTATTCTGTGATAACGTACAGTTAATGAAAGAACTTAGTGAATGTCACATGCATATGATATCGCTTACATGATCGTTATTTAAAAACAATTAGCGATAACGCTAAATTTAAATAACGTAAACGATGTGCAAAGCGAATTGCACTGAAAGTTAGCTTAATAGGACGCTGTTACGGCTATAAAAATTTTGAAGGGGCAAAATCGTTCAATTTGCATGGGCATACAAAGGTTGAAGAGATTCCTACAGGAAACTCATTGTCTGTTCTCTGACGTTTCAAGTAATAAACTTGTATGCTCTCCTAAAAAGAGAACCCAAAGCTATAACATTCGATAAATTTGGTAGCGAGCGTCCAGATTTCTGGCAGCCAATTGCCCGGGAATGGTAGCGTAACCACAGCCAAAAAGACTGACACTTAACAGTCGTCCGAAAGCTAGAGATCATACTTAACCACTTCCCCTCCGCGAGGACGACGCCGACGCGCTTTTGCACAGCTCACCATATACATTGAAGAGTTGGTTGTCTGTCTCACTTAACTTCGTGACCTCCCCACTCATAGCCGCTAGCAATATAGTAGTACTAGCTGTTACCCGCGACTTCGTTCGGTTCGTTATTTGTGTATTAAATAATGACTAATTATTTTGTGTCATATCCTGTCCCCGTCCCCGTCTCCGTACCGTTCCATCCCGTCCCGTCCCATCCCCTTCCATCCCAACCCTTTCCGTCCCGCCCCGTCCCGTCTCATCCCTTCCCGTCCCTTCCCTTCCCGTTCAGTCCCGTCCCGTCCCATCTCTTCTCTTCTCGTCTCGTCCAGTCCCGTCCCGTCCTCACCCCTTTGATCACATCCCATCCCTTCCCTTCCCCTTCCGTCTCGTCTTGTCTCGTCCCTTACCGTCCCGTCCCGTCCCATCCCGTCTTTTTCCGTCCCGTCCCGACCCCTCCCCTTCAATCCCATCCCATCCCTTCCCTTCCCTTTCCGTCCCGCCCGTCCCGTCCCGCCCCGTCCCTTCTCGACCAGTCCCGTCTCGTCCAGTCCCGTTGTTACCGTTACGGCGACTAAAAAGAAGCAAGCAAAGGCCAACGGCTTCTCAGCCGGAGCTGGTCATGGGTAAAATAAAAGACTCATAAGCTTCAGCTGAAAAATAAAATATGGGCGCCAAGTAGCTAGTAACCCAGCACTTTGCTAAACAAAAGATACACTACGGAAGGCGCTACTAACCAAACCTGAAAATATAAAAGGTAACGGCAAAAGCACAAATCATATACGCAGAATAGGTCAAGGTAGTATAATTGCGGCAAAGAGAAATACAATAGACAATTAAAATATACACACAAAATATACGGCAAACCAAATAATATCACAAAATCTCAATAGGGAGATTATATCACAGTTTAATCAATACCATACAAAGCACAAGGCTAAACTCACCGCAGATCTGAAAATTACATTTATAAGGGCATAATGCGTAGTTGACAAGCAAGCCCAAGTTAAATAAATAATTATAAACGGCATGTATCTGTTACAAATTAGTAGTATTAAAATAGGATACAAGATTGGTGTTAGATTTGGCCAAATGCACTACTGAATAATCACTTAGCAAAAGTTCGAAAGCATCTTGGCTTCGACACAGCTATTAAAATTAAAAGCAAAATTTAGATTGCACTTTGAATGTAACCGAACACCCAGTATGCAAGGCTTAGCCTTTATTTAATTATTAAATTAATTTATACCGACGCAATCCCGGGCCTACAAGATCTTGTTTTGGTTCCGTAAGGGCGAATTCGCGATATTGCAAGGCAAATTGCATTTACAACGGACGTGACGCGAGCATTATAATTTCTCTTGCACAACGGGGCGCAGATAGAGATATTATTCAACGGTGTAATAGGTGACATTTGAAAATGTAAACAAAATGCTTTCGTGCACTTGACTGCACAACTAACTTACAATACCGCCAAAAATTATTCCGAAATTCGGAGCATCTCCGTACATATGGTCTAAATATCGATCAAAAGAGCTACCGCTAAATTGTGTTTACAATGCAGAATCAACTAAGGTTCCACAGGTGAGTTTACCGCTTAAGAATACACGTTAAAACAATCGTAAATTTATCGAGCACATTGCAGCACCGTCACGCAATTGTCTCCATTGAGGAACTGGAGGTTCGGGAGCTCGAAACGGAAATAATAATCTGACAGACCTTTGCGATGGACTACACTCCGGCTGCAGTGGCTGCAAGCAGGGGCCGAAGGGCAATGAGGAGGTCAAAAGTGGGCGACCACCGAGTAGCTGTCGCAGGAGGTTTGCTGGTGCTATCCTGTCATGTAACGCAGGCTCGAAGGATCCACAGCCAGCGACTTCGATTGGCGGAGCAATGCTCGATTCGCCACCAAGTAGAAAGGGGGCTGCTGGCACGTTGCCAAGCGAAGGGAGTACTGCAGGTACGTAGCCACACGGCAATACTGTAGATATGTTCCCAGCGGGGAAAAGAAAAAGCTGAAAGGACAAATAACAATAGAATCGAACTGAACGAACCTAGAAAAACCACATACCCGTTTCAAATCTTCACGGCTGAGTTTCGCCAAGGAAGTGGACCATGTGCTGCTAAAGCAAAATCCCCAAACAAAGTCTGGGCTAGGAGATCACCGCAAATAACATCCTCGGGGCCTAATCCAGACCACCTCGGAATCCAAAATTACACCAAAAGCGATTTCCTACACAGGATGCGCTTGAATAAATCCAATAAAGTTACGTCTCCAAGACGCGAATTTTCAAAGCACCTGTCTTTAACAGCACAAAAATGGCGAATGCCAAAATGGTTTCCAAAACTGATAAAACCAAAAATCAAGTCTTGGGGGGGTTCAGATATGCATAAAGTGAAGCCTACACACCAGGGGCTCTCAGACCTGTAATTCTTATCATATGGTTTACTTAGATTGGAATGTGATTTTCAGAAGATCTAAATGCTCAGTAATGCTGTAAGAAAAATTAAACTTGAAGGAAAATATGGCAAAAGTTAGTTTTAACCAAGATTAGGGCAAATAATTAGCTAAATAGTTGTAAATGACTTTTGAACCGTGACACCGTCCCGTCCTATCCCGTCCTTTTCCGTCTCGTCCCGCCCATTCCCGTCCCGTCCAGTCCCGTCCCGTCTTGTGCAGTCCAGTCCCGTCCCGTCCCGTCCAGTCCCGTCCCGTCCCGTCCCTTCCCTTATATCATGTCTACCATCTTGGACTTAAAAATAAATGCCATTTTCGCAATCAACGTCCCAAAAAACCTCAATAACGACACCCATATCGTATTTTAGGGTTATTTACCTCATTTTACCCCTTAAGAGGTTGATTTTTGGAAAATCACGAAATACGTGTTTGCTTATTTGTTTTTAGGAGTACTCCTACGAAGTATCAAGTCGAAATGTCTATTTAATATTATTTCTCCATACAAAATTGGAACCACCGTTTTACCCCTTTAGGGCTTGAATTTCGAAATATCCTTCCTTAGTCCTTGTATACATCATAAAGGGAGCGAGCCTCTGTGCAAAATTTCAACTTTCTAGGTCCAAGGGTTTGGGGTGGGCGTTGATGAGTGAGTGAGTGAGTGAGTCAGGACTGTCAGTTTTATATATATAGATAAATATATGCTAGAGATGGGTGGAACGATGCGTTAGGTGGAACGTTTCACACGTTCTCGTTCCGAAAAAATATTGTTCCAAAATAACGTTCTTGAGGAACGAGGAAACCAAAATTTATTTTAGGTATTGTTATAATATTCTTGTACCTAAAGAAATATCAGTGATATTGAGAAACATGTACTATTGTTTTAAAAAATAAACTTGTTAGATTCCTTTAGTGAAACTCTTATATTCATGCCTCGATGAAATTCCTATTTATATCAAAATTTTAACTGCTCTTATTTTTAGTTCTATCAGTAAATAACGACTCTTATTATTCTGAAAAATTTATTAAATTGTCGTTTTACTTATATTTTACAATAAAATTAGCATTAATAATATATTACAATTATGCGTTTCTATCAATGAAAAAACAAAAGAAGCGTTTCCAGTTCCGTCCTTCCTGGCCGGGAGGATGGAACGTGGAACGGGAATCGTGATTAGTCCCGAGCAGCGACACCCAACCAACAACACTAAAACTCTGTCTGTTTGTGTTGCGTTCTTCTCGTTTTCACCGTTTCAGTTTTATTCCGTCGTTCCAAAATAAGGAGTTCATCCCATGTTACGAACGTTCCGGTACGTTGCTAAAAAATTCCGTTCCGAAAGAACGTTCCGTGCGGAACGACTCATCTCTACCGATAGCATAAATCGCGATACAAACTGGTAAGTAACCTAAAAATAACCTCGTGCTGAAATAAGCATTAGCACGACGGCTTTGCAGGAAGGCACAGCTAATATAGTTCGCAGGTGGGTCCAAACATCAAGCGGATGCAAAATTTAATAACTGAATTTCAATGTATTCCAGAAAAACTCGACTGGCCCACAGTAACCGGGATTGCGGGGGACAAACGGGTAAGCATGCAATGTACGAATGCACGAATATGCAGCTAGTATCCTAAATGAACGTAACAATTAAAAACATGAGCATACAATAAACTAATGTGCGAATATGCAGCTAGAATCATATGTGAACGCAGCAATTAAAAACATCCTACTAAACAAAAGCGAGCAGTTCGCTCAAATCGCCCTAAGAACTAAGCACGCCTAATCTAGGCTAAACAATTATATAAACCTCGTAGACACATGGTACGAGAGGCCAGGCGAACGGAGGCTGCAGGCAGGCCCGGGGATAACCAGGCGGCTTCTCCAGCGGTGCGAGGCCGTACAGCATCAGTCAACGAGGCTATCCGAGCGCTGCGGGAGTGACCCAAGGGGAAAGCGATGCCAGGGTGGGAATATTGCCAGCTAACAGCTGCTGGTGTGACTAACACATGTGCCTAACGCAGGTGCCATGGGACGGGCATTCGAATTCCATACAGGTAACGTCTCCAGATTGAATACAGTGATTCCAGGAGAGTAACATAATAAGGCTAAAAATATTCAAATTTCTAGGTAGATAACGGAGCTAAAGGCAGGAAACATAGACAACAAACCTTGAGCTGGAGAGTAGTCCAAACATGCAGTTCAAAACGAAGAGGGTGTGCCCCCAAAAATTCCGAAATTGCGTGGCGAGCCTAAGGAAACCGAACAACTATCTTTAACGTTCAGCGGCCCCTTTTATGCTTCAACATCCCTGTCAGAAATGGAGCAAGCCATAAACCAGGCTAATCAAGCAAAAGGGCACAAGGAACAACCAGGCCGGAAAATTTTGTCAAAGCAGTGCAGTTCAATTTATCAAAAGTTCCAAAATTTGGGAAAAGGAACCACAGAAAAACTACTGGAATGTGGACTGTTCTAGCTTGATAAGTATAACTGTAATTTTGGCTGAAAATGTGTTATCACCAGGTGAGAATAGGGTTGCCTAGTAATTCAGGGGCGAGCGTGGCTTAATAAATGCCTAATATTAATAAGATGCAACTAGTTAATTTCAATAATGCATGCGAAACTACAAATTAAACGTAACAACCAGTCCCGGTGCCGGGTAGAGTATTGCGAAAGAAAAGAAGCAAACGAAATAAATTACGTGGTGTTACTGCAACAAAATCAGCTTTTTGCAGAAATTAATGCTGTTTTAGATTACGTTGTATCTAAGGCACATCGCTTAGTTACCAACTGTACCACCAACTAAAGTCTACACGTTACCCTTTTTCTGTGACGTCAGAAATAACAAAACATAGCGTTTAAAACGTACTAATATCCTTTATCTAATAGACTTGTCTGAGACGCGGTTTGTCTGTCCGGGACGCTGTTTCAGCAACCAAACCGTAAGAGATAGAGAAAAAAGTTATGAAAGTTATATGTTTGGAATGGTCATGTCAGGTCAGGAACCGAATTTCAGTCACGTGACACTTCCGGTTTTCGAGAAATCACAAAAAGACCGTTTTTCAAATAGAACGCGTATTAAATAAAAACTGTTTCAGCAGCCAAACGGAGCTGCGACCCTCTGCGCCTTAAAACCTCGATCGGTTAGGCAACCACTTTGACAGCTTCCAGAATGTTCCGATGCCCTCTGCGCCTTCAAACCTCGATCGGTTAGGCAACCACTTTGACATCTTCCAGGTCTGGGTACAGATTTTATTTAATACGCGTTCTATTTGAAAAACGGTTTTTTTTGTTTTTTTAAATGAGATTTGTCTCACTGGTTGCTAGTAATAATAATAATAATAATAATAGTAATAATAATAAATGTCTTTATTCAGTCCTATACAACATGTACAATGAAAATTGAATCACAAGGTAAGCTAGTGTCTTATATTGCATTGAAATTCAAAACGATCATTTAGATCGCAGGTAGTAGACTTTAGAAAGGATTTGACATATACCTAACCTTTAATGTAATGGATGCTCTAAATAGCACATTATTCAAACCAAGACATTATTAACCTATGTAACCCGACGTTTCTCTTCTTCGAAGAGAACTCTAAAGCTTAAAATAAGATTTTAGGATTACTCGCTTGCTTTTTATTGCGCCTTATTTTAGTGTCATTTTGGACAAATGTCACATTGACGGTATTATAAAACAAGCCATACTTAAAGCGGACTTGACCAATAACTGCAGATTTTTTATTTCGTTCAGTTTCTTATAGTTAAATAAAGAGAGAAAATTGTTACGTCACAGCAAAAGGGTAATGTGTAGACCTTACACTGAACGCTGTCTGTCGGTTGTTGCCAACTTTTGTGGGGGCAAAAGAGTAAATTTTTGCAAAAGGGGTTCGTATGTGAGACGATGTGTAGGAGCTGGATTATCCTTCAATAATGGTCCATCTTGGCATAATTGCTTTGTAAATACCCGTAAAGGCACACATTTCATAGCATTTTGCAATAAACGGTAAAAACATAAAGAGGCAAGAAAGGTCTGTAGAAAAAAACAACTCGCTAATTGCAATACCACTGCTGCGGATATGGAGTCTGGGCCTATACAGGGCCGGACTTAGTATTTGAACCGGCTTGGGCTTGTGAACCCAAACCGGCCCCTTTAAAAAATGAGTTTTCTTCCAAGACAAACAAATACAATTATTAGACCTAACAAACATTTTTAAAAAAATTTCTCACAATACAAAAATGATAAAAATCAGATTACTTAGTAAACTCGTACTGCATTTACGTGTAACTAACTATAAAGTAAAAAATGAATAAATGTAGTATTAACACTAGGATAAAATAACAAATTACAGGAAAGTCTTTCATAAAATCATTCAAAGTCCTAGTAGAACTCCTTCTGATTTGCAAATCTGGATTCTAAGACATTGACAACTTTGTCCATAGTCACATTAAAAGCCTCTATTCTAAATTTGTCAGCTGGACTTTGTAGTTCTCGGCAATGGCGGCTCGCTATTAGGAGCCAATCATTCGCAATCTTTTTTTATTTGGAAAACAAATTTTTGTACTTATTTTTTATTATTCTTTTAATTTTAAAGCTTAAACAAAGCATAAGTAATTTTTATTTCGTGAATCTAAACTGTACGGTAGGTGCTTACTTGCTTTTCCGGACGAACTCGGCCAGATCGAATTGACCCAGCGTTTGGACAGTTTATGGACTGCAGCGGTAATGTGAGAAAAGGTATGCCATTTAGCACTGAATTTGGACATTCAGTCTCTTCAGCAATTTTATGAAATTATCTTAAAATGTTTGTTCGGCTAATGGGGCCTTTCGAATAAAAAGTGGACTGTATATTAAAAAAACTGTTGATTTGCTTTATTACACCTCCTAAGTTTGGGGTGGTAGCTGCGTTAATGTCGCAGCCGTACCTTATTCTTACTGAACTATATTGCTTACTTAACTCAGCTACGCATGGGGTGCGCAAGCACCCTCACCCCACTTCTTGAGCAGATTTGAGAGGCGCACTTAACATTCCGCCCGCCTTGAAAGAATTGACTTTCAATACAAACATGCACAACATATTGACATATAAATCTTACATGAAATATAGAAGGTACAATTTAGATATATAATTACATCGTAACACACAAAAGAAAAAAATTAAAAATAATAAATGTATGTCCTTTATTGTTTTTACTCGATTGGAAGCGCACACACGCGGTTAACTGCGCGTTGTATAACACCATTATGCACTTTTACGTCAACTACGCGCACAATGCCATCCTTGCCAGGATGAAGTTGGGATATTCTTCCTAGCTTCCAGCTTAACGGAGGAGCACTGTCATCCTTTATTAGCACTAAAGAGCCAATCTTCAGTAATTGTTGGGATTGTTGCTTCCATTTTGTCTTTACTTGCAGCTCGGTCAAGTACTCCTTTTGCCAACGAGACCAGTAATGCTGTACCATGGCCTGCAGCTGTTGGTACTTGCCTAACCTTCCTTCAGGAACTGCTGTTAGATTGTCCTCAGGAAGGGCAGTCAACGATTTTCCAATTAAAAAATGCCCAGGCGTCAGGGCAGACATATCTTGGGGGTCGGATGATAGAGGACAGAGTGGGCGAGAATTTAGGATAGATTCGATTTGAGTTAATACTGTATTAAATTGCTCGAAGGTTAATGAATTGTTTTCTATTACACGTTTTATATGGTATTTAGTACTCTTAATCCCCGCCTCCCAAATTCCCCCAAAACTAGGAGACCTAGCGGGAATGAAATGCCAAACTATTTTTTCATTTGCAAAAGTATTAGCTATATTGTCTGATTCAGCCTCAAGTAATTCATAAATCTTACGGAGTTCATTGTGAGTGCCGACAAAATTCAATGCATTATCTGAATAAATATTCTTTGGTTTCCCACGTCTACTAGTAAATCTTTGCAGAGTTGCCATGAATGCCGTTGCAGTCAATTCTGAAACTAATTCTATATGTACTGCCTTGGTACACATACACACAAATAAACATATATACGCCTTTATTATTTTTGCTCCTCTGGTCAACCGGTCTTTTATTAGAAAAGGACCACCGAAATCGATTCCTACATTTTCGAATGGTATATTCTTGTTTACTCTTACTTCCGGTAAGTTTCCCATTAAATATTCTAGAGCCCTCGGTCGTGCCCTAAAGCAGATAACGCACTTTCTAATTATATTTTTGCATGAGTTACGTCCAGAAATAGGCCAGTATTTTTCACAAATAGAATACAGCAGATTTTGAGCGCCACAATGAAGAAGGCGTTTATGTTCATCCTTTAAACTTAGTTCTGTTAGTCTGCTGCTTCTAGACAAAAGAATGGATGTTTTTGTCATAAGTTTTATTTGAATTCATTAGTCTACCACCTACGCGTATTAAATCATCCTTCATAAATGGGTTTAAGGATAAAATTTTACTTTTGTTACTTAGGATGCGCTTATTTACTAAATTATTATAATCACTTGGAAACCCTTCGATTTGATCAATTTTAATTAAATATTTTAATGCCGCTTGTAATTCATCGGGAGTTAAAACCCCTAGCTGCCTTTCCTTTCGGGTTAATCGTGAATTGTTTGCGAATCGTAATATATACGCTAATACCCGTTTAGTTTTAATTAATGATGAGTATTTATTAATTAGATTTAATTGTCTATCTGATGTAATAGTACATGAAATAGATAATTCTTCGGGAATATCAGTTAGAATTGGTTCCCCTTCACTTGCTGTTGGCCACATTATATTCTCGTTATTCAGCCAATCTGGGCCATGCCACCACAGGTTAGAATTTTGAAGATTTATTGGATTGACACCTCTGGAAGCAAGTCCGCAGAATTGTCGTTAGATTTTACATGACCCCAATTATTTATATCTGTTAATAACTGAATTTATAACTGGCAAGGTTGTCTTAAAATCTGACCACTTGGTCCTTATGGAATCTGGTACCCTTTCATCCCACGAAAGCTGTGCCTTCCACAATTCCTGCATTATAATTTTTGCAACAATAATTATGGACCCCAATAATACCAAAGGGTCAAATATTTGGCAAATGGTCGATAGAATTGATCGCTCTGTAATTGTACCTACGTTAATCGAATCACTTACTGCATACTGAATCGTGTCATTAATTGGATTCCAATATACTCCTAAAGTTTTATTAGCTTTGTCCTCTCCTATCTGAAGGACGCTGGCTTCTAAATCATTATTAATTTAAAATTCAGCTATTATTTTTGGATTATTGCACAGCCATTTACTTAGTTCACAAGTTTGCTCCAGAAAGTATTTGTGAAATCTCGTTTTGAATTTGTAGAACTTTCGCTACCGTGTCCGCACCCGTTAGCAGGTCATCTACATAAAAATCATTGCGTATAATTTTACTTGCAATAGGAGCCTGTAATTGATTGTCATTAGCTAATTGCCAAAGACACCTTATTGCTAGATATGGCGCCGACGCGGTGCCGTAAATGGCGCGCCAAAATATTCTTTGAAATTTTCGTTGTTTTTCGGCAACGAGCACCTGCCGATACATTTTTGAAATATCAGCTGCTATTACAAATTTATGTTTTTTGAATCTTAACAAAATAGAAAATAAGTCCTGTTGCAATGTAGGACCGCTCAATTGCACATCGTTTAGTGAGAGCCCTGAATCTGCCTTCGCGCTAGCGTCAAATACCACTTTACATTTAGTAGTCAAACTTGAATCTTTAATGACCGCGTGGTGAGGCAAATAACAGTAATTCGAGGTATGATCACGATTTGTATCATCTACTTCACTCATATGATTTAATTGCTCGTATTCCTTCATAAACGATATATAATCCTTTTTCAACTCTGAGTTTTTATTTAATTTTCTTTCTAGGAAATAGAAGCGATTTAATGCGTTGCCCCGCGAATTTCCTAATTGACTTAGCGTATCCTTAAAGGGAATTTTGACAATAAATTTACCTGTGCAATCGGGTATTGTCGTCTTACTAAAGTGTGATTTCCAGTATCTTTCGGATATTGATAATGGCAAACTGTTATTTACGACCTCTTCTAATTGCCAAAACTTCGAAATTTTTCTATCAACGTTATCCCTAATACTTAAACAATTGATTGATGAATTAGTACTCGTACTCGTATTTACATTAAAATTTAAATTACCCGCTATAACCCATCCAAGCTGTGTATTCTGCAGAATGGGCATGTTTTTTCCAAGTTGTTTTTGACCATTCATTATTGTTAGCCAAAATATATTTAATCCCAACAAATATTTAATACGTTTTTATTAAATGATATAGAGGGTAAGTTTTCAGTAATTTTTGGAATTACTAGGCAGTGAATGTTCATGCTGAAATGATTGTGACATGATGTAATTAGCAAATTAACTTGATTAGTTATGATAGACAGTGTTTCACCACCAAATCCCTCTACTGCATGATTAATCTTTGTAGATGGTAGATCTAATTATTTTTTCAACCTCTCGCTAATAAAATTACTTTGAGAACCGCTATCTAATAATGCACGGCAAGTAACAAATTCATTTTTACTATTTTTAACTTTAATAACAGCCGTTAACAATAAAACTTGAGTTGCAGTGACCAAGAACACCGTATTATCCCTTTCTAAAATATGAGTGGCCATTGTCTCATTTTGGCCAGTTACCTGTGGGGTTATTTGTGTACTTACGCTGGATGCTTCAGCTTTAGAGGTTGAAGTAATCCCTGAAAGGTTTTTCGTTTCCGGCTTAAAATTTTTGTTAAATGCCAGTAAGTGCAGCAAGGAATTGTGCGGTTTATGACATTTAAAACATCTTTTCGCATCGCATTTCCAAGAAGGATGTAAAGGTCTCATGCAGTTTAGACAGAGTTTAAGCCGCTTAACGCACGAAATGCGTTCTTCAATGGGTAGATTTAGAAACGAAGTGCATTTGTAAATGGCATGGCCTTCGTTACAATGATAACACTGGATTTTGTTTCCTGTATTGGCGACAAAAGTATTAGATGATTGCTTTTTAACAAATTGCGAATTTTGACATTTCTGTTTTTCAACTTTATTAGTTTCTAACTTCTCTAAAACCGCGCACCTAGCCTTTAAAAATATGTTTAGATCTGCCATTATTGGCAATTGGTTTTCATATTTAAAAGATTCCCAATCGGGCCGGGTTGTATTATCCATTTTACTGGTTATTATGTAAATAATTAAGCAATCCCAGGAATCTATTTTTTCCCCTAACGTTTTTAAGGAACGCAAATGTCCTGTAATTGTATCAAACAATTTCCGAAGTTCCGTATGTGATTCTTTATTAATAACCGGGTATTCAAGAATGGTTTTTATGTGATTATGTATCATAAGATTTTTATTTTCATAACGATCTAACAATAATTGCCAAGCATTTTTATAGTTAGCTGCCGAGACTTCAATAGATTTAATTACTTCGGATGCTTCCTTTTCTAACGAAGAGCGCAAATAATAAAATTTTTGAATATCTGATAGTGACTCGTTACTATCTACAAGGGCAGTAAATGCGTCTCTGTACTCCAACCAATTTGAATATTTCCAGTCAAACGTCATTAATTTAATTGTCGGTAGTTTAATTGAATTATTATGTGATAACCTATTACTTCCGTTATGAATACTTGAGGCGGAATCTTGCACCTTTCATATTGATTACAAATTGTCCTAGCTTTAGTTGTGACATTAAAAAATAAATCTTCAAACTCTTCCCGCTTGGTTTCATCTGTACCTTCAGGGTCTAAGTTTACAATCTGCGTCTGAATTTCGTCAAATTCGTCTAATATCGGATCTATTTTCATTAACCTATCATTTAACTGAGTTATTATGTCACTATTTAACGCATCCTTATCCAATTTATCGAAATGATTTTGAAAACGCGTTAACTTTTCCTTTATTCTCCCGCGTTTAGCTTTTAATTTTGCAATTTCGCTGTTGTCAGTCATTGTATTAACTCAAACAAATCGAATAAGGAATTAATAGGAATGTGACTTACAGGACATTTCAGTAGCTACTGGACTGCTCGTTCTTGTCTGCACTGGATCGCTGATGCCGCTTCTGGACTGAAGGAAAAACTGATCTCCCTCGCCAAGCACACAACAATCGGCTTTTATTCACTATCCGGTCGATTGGACCAATGTTCGGCTAATGGGGCCGTTCGAATAAAAAGTGGACTGTATATTAAAAAAAAACTGTTTATTTGCTTTATTACACTGAATACTGCACCTCCGTAGTTTGGGGTGGTAGCTGCGTTAATGTCGCAGCCGTACATTATTCTTACTGAACTATATTGCTTACTTAACTCAGCTACGCATGGGGTGCGCAAGCACCCTCACCCCACTTCTTGCGCAGATTTGAGAGGCGCACTTAACAATGTTCTTTAGGGATTGTGTTCTCGTCCATGCAGCATCTTTGCAAGAAATCCATACCTGATGTTTGCAGATACTTTGAGCGAAAGTAAGTACGCATAAAAATTATTCTGAACAACATTGCAGCATGAATTATCGCATACTGCCTGTTGGGGCATCCGACATGCAGGGCCACCACGATTAACTACGGCTTTATTTACAGGGCCGCGATGATGGACTGCAGCTCTGTTTGAAGGGTTACGATGTTGGTTGATAGCAGCTTACCTGCACCCCAAAGCCTCGTGATAGTCTGTTCCTACTTCTTCTTGGCTTTCCGTTCTCGAAAGACTTTTATTAATGTTTATTACCACGAGCTGATAGCTGTTGCCTCTCGCCTGGCACCACACAAATAAAACGATAAAAAAGCAAAACTTTCTTTATTTTCGATCAATGTTTCGATACGTGTAGCCACCGCACCCAGGACAAGAGTGGTCATTTGGAAAAATGGCGGGCAACAGGTTGCCACTCTTCCGCTACATGGTACCAACTTACAACTAGTGCAAACTTAAAAACTACAAATATTTCTAGTGGGACGAAACACTGCCAATATTCATAGCTCGTCGAATATTTTTGTGAGCAATATTTCGGTGCAACTTTCAACCAGAGAGCATAGTACATGTTCATACGTGGTCGTAATTAACCGGTAGACCACCGCTCCCGACGACTACCGGCCCCGACCACCACCGGGCCAGCGCCCGATCGCCTGTCCCCCCCAGCCCGACTCTGGGCCTAATGCTGCACAGCTTAATATGGAAGCAGAAGACTTTCAAAGAGAGAAGGAAAGAATATTGGAAAAAATGTGGAAGGGGATGGATGAAAGTGATCTTCTTGAAGTAAAAACAAGAGGCCAACATTAACATTTGGCGTGGACACCAGCACGGCGCAACCGACTGACTGCCTCTAATTTTGGAAAATTTATGAACGACTCGTTACTATTTCGTGCCATTCTGCAGTGAAAGTATGCTGTGTAAGGACAACAAACAACTTTACACTCCAGCCATTGTTTACGGTAAAATTCATGAAAAGCAAGCTATAGAGCTGTACAAACAGAGAACACAGAAAAAGGTGCAGTAATGCGGTTTATTCGTTTCTGAAGAATATCCCTTTTTAGCCGCTTCTCCGGACGAAACTCTTCTTGATGGGGGTAGTATTGAGGTGAAGTGTTTATATTCGTGCCGCGATAAGACTATTGAAAGTGTTGTGAAAGAAGACGACATGAAAAATAAACTGTGTTTCTTATGTAGATGCCAACTTGGTTTTAAAGAAAAGGCACATTTACTATTATCAAATTCAGGGACAGCTGCACATTGTAAATACTGCGTATTGCGATTTTATTTTTTGCACTTCCGAGACTAAAGTTGATACTTTAGTCCCCGTAAAAAGGGATTAAAGTAGCTCATTTAATCCCTAGGGACTAAAGTAAAAATGATACCGTAGCTATGGTAAATGTATGTACACACGAGGTTAGTAGGTTAGGTTTTGTTTGTCATTTGGCACACACTGACGCAAAACTTAACCTGCAAATCTCGAATTTGACATATACTGACAATACACTTTAGTACTGCCAACTGATTCAGGCTATCCAGGACCTGCTGCAATTCAGTTTTTAATAAATTGTAAATTCTAATTGTCAGTTTCCAAATTGACAGATTCCAAATTTTGGAAATGTTTGATGATAATGTTCCCAAAAGTACAAAAAATAGCGTATATACCTCGGGACTAAAGTGCCTAAATCCCTTGAGTGGTTGTTGCCCTCGGGCTTCGCCCACGAGGCAACAAACTCCAATCGCGGGATTAAATGGTGCACTGTAGTCCCTCATGATATAATATACTATTATATACTGATAAAGACATTCAAATTATTAGGATAGAAAAAGATACAAAATTTTGGTCAGAAGAAATGGTAACCCAAATTACAAAACTTTGTTTATGAATGCATGCTACCGGACTTGGTAAATCCACGTGTGCCAGGCGGTATGAAAATCAGGGATTCGTAGGACTTTGACCATATGACCGTAGCAGTCGGTGTCTAAGGTACCTGGTACTCTGCATGCCTAGACCTTGTCCATTAACAAACAAACAAAACAAACGAATTACCGATGCACAAGAAGAGAAAGAAAAAAATTAGAAAGCATTTTTACCCTACTATGTTAAAAGGGTTGCAAATGGTCTAAAAATGAAACTTAAACTACACGGTGCCAATTTCTATAAAACTAAATGTGGAAACTATATGTTTCATATTGACTTTGTATTTGTTTTTGCATTTGAACTTTTTTATTGTGCGTCTACTTCATTTTTAAAAAATATTTTACTAGGGCGCTAAACATTCGCAATTAACGTACCATCAAGCTTATGTGGCATTTTTAAACACTATTTATATGCCCATGTATCATAAATTGTAATTTTTATTAACAATATTTGTTAGATATTGTATGTTTTGTAACAAATTAAAACCTTTGTGTACCTATTTTATTCTTTCAACAGTATTTCGTATTAAATTTTTATTACCTCAGTTAAGCGAGCATTAATGCTAAATACTTAATAAAGGTAATTCGAAAAAAATGCAACTATCTAAGAATAACTGAAAGAAAATTTTATTCTAGAAATCAACTTAATACTTTTGAATAATATTTCTATTTCTTGTTGTATGTACAGGTGAGGCAACGGAAATCTTTTGAGAAGTGTTCAGAAGGTCCAAATAAGAAAAATGAACTAATATGTTTATTGTTCATTGAAACGTTAAACAGTGTTTAACATGATCGCGTCCTCGAATGTTAAGATACATTTAACATGCATCTACTCATTTTACATGCATCTACGCGCTTCCTCGAATGTTAAGATACATTTAACATGGATGCATTCACTATAGCAACATCACACATATTCATGGTAGTCCGATTTCGATTTAGCAGTTTTTAGTAATTATTATTGATTCAAAATTATTGCCTCAATGAACAATAAACTAATGAACGCATTTCGAGGGGAAACCGTCTTAACATTTCTCACATAAATTACCACTCTTGCTTCGCTGCGCTCGCTCGAGTGGTAAAAATATGCTCGAATGTTAAGGCTGGGTTACCCCTCTTAATACGTTAATTACTATTATGTCCGATTCTCAACCCTTATAGAGATATTAGAGGGGGGTTAAAATTAAATTTTGTGTATTTACTGAAAACTGGTAGAAGATATTAGAATGAGAGTTTATGAATGAAAATTTCTTTAATTTTGTAGGTATGTTCTCTGAATGTCAGTTTTGGGCAGTGGTCTATTATGATATGTTTTATCGGACTTTTTCCACTGTCTAGGGTGTATATCACACGATGTTTCGGGAGTTTTGATCTACTCCCGCCATCAGCGATCCCGGGTTCAAACCCCTGGGGAGGCACGAGTTTAATTATAAAAGCGTACAATATCAGTCCTTCTCAGGACTAACCAGGAACACCTGAATACGGGAGTAGATCAGAACTCCCGAAACGTCGTGTGATATACACCCTAAACAGTGGAAAAAGTCTGATAAAACATATCTTTGTAGGTATGGTTTTAACGGGGTGAATTTAGCAACTTATAATATATTTTATTACTTTACAGAAAAGCTGTTAATTAAAAAATTGAAAGAACTAAAAAAGTGATTAAATAAATCAAGCTTTGCACTATATATTTTTTGTATTCAAATTCTTGTCCGCCGAAAAAAAATCAATAAAAACATTTACAGGGGTTGCTAATTTCAATCCCGTAACGCCATGCATACAAATTTAAAACATTTCTTAAATAAGACTTTTTATTGATAAAAAATATCTGCCAATGCTCAATTTGATATCATTTACCAGCTTTCAACAAAATGACGCAAACCTAATTTTACCTCCCCTCTAATGTATCTTATTTGGCAAGCATTTATTTGTTTTTGTTTAAATGTATACTAGTAAATGTGCTCGTGCTATAATTTTCTTTAAAAAAGTACATCAATTTTCTTTAAAACCCTGAATAATTTTGTTGAAATCTTTATCAGTTAAAACAATCCTTATTGTTATCTTCCACATAAATAATACAAGTGCTGGGAGACGTGCATCTTATTATAAAATTGTCATTTACAGTCTAGCCAAGTATAAGACTTATCTTATCAGAGACCTATCTATAACGCATTGAAGCCGTCTGAATAGATCATCTATCCCCTGTAAAGAATCCCTACGCGTAGTCCTTGGCAGTAAAACTTATTTGAGCTAGAAGTGTATGATAAGTTGCATAAGTAATTTTTGACGAATTTTCAAGTGAATCCTACCACCTTAACGCCAGTAACTGGATTGAAGATGGGATGCGAAATTATTGGCAACTGAATCCAAGCGCTACGCCACCATGCGGTAGAATTTTGAACTGTGTCAATGAGGTCGAAATTTAAACTCGCATTGAGCTAAATGGTTTAAGCTAATTATTTGTTGGCTTATTACAAAGTTACTAATGCGAGAAACGTCTTTATACTAGGGAATATTTATTCTGGCAACTTTCTCCTCTGACTCAGATCTACAACTACCCCGCTAATGACTATTTAAATTCTTTTACTTTTATTTTCGAGCGCAGCTGTAATACGTTGGTACATGCCTACATTTACCTTGCTTGTTCTTGTTTTTACTAGGTTTGTTTTTGCTGAAGTTCAGTGTCTTGTTTATATTTATTAATTTATTGTTTATATTTTTAATAACGGGATATCTTTAACGTAAAAATGGATCGTGAAAGTGAGGGAGCTAGATTTTCTCCTGTACCAAATAAATCGAAACGGTTTTGTTGCGTGTATGGTTGTAAATCACTATCAAAACGCGATACAACTGTGCAGTTCCATAAGTTTCCTAAAGAAGGAGAATTTGTAAAAATTAATAATCAGAAAGCAGATCGGTGAAAGGAATGGATTCGTTTACTTAGAATGGGGAAAAAAGTTACAGAAAGTATTCATGTTTGTTCTCTGCATTTTAAAAAAGAAGATTATATTCTTCCTGGTGAGTACAATACTTATTATCGTAATGATATAAATTAAAATTTATAATGCAAAACCAATAACACAAGACGTAAACGCAAAACAAGTGCTTTTTTTAACGCCGAAATTTGTAGGCAAAGAGCAACGACACTTGTTTTAACATTTTCTTGACTTTTGCACCCACAATAAATAACATGTCCAGAATTAATTAATTGTTTCCCTTCAATATAATTTCTAGAAGAAAATGTTGCTTGTGCATAATTGCAAATATTCAGCATAGGTAATCAATCTGCCATTATCACGACACTTACTTACAACCAACCGTTTGACTGACTTCTGCGCGTGTAACGAATTTATTTATTTGTACTATTGATGACTAATACGTGACTATTAAAGTATCATTAGAACATCTTTAACTACATTCCATAAGACTTAAAATTCCCCAATAGTTGCTGTGTGTAAGAAATACTTACCTACTAGAAATAGAAACTTTGTAAATAATGCAGCATGACTTAATAGCCATTGATGTACTCACGGCTGGTGAAATTATTTATTTCTATCAAAACCGCGTTATTAAAGTCCCATTTAAACATCTTTAATTAAAATGCATATCAGGAAGACTTACAATTTCTCAATATTAGGCCCGTAAAATTATTTAAGAAAATACTAGAAATCTGTTAAATTCAGCATTGGTATATTTACGCACTACTGATTAAATTATTTATTTATGGTAAAACAGCCCTATTAAAATCCCGTTTACACATTTTTAATTAAAGTGCATACCATGAAAGCTTAAAATATCCCAATATTATGCCCCTAAAATTATTTAAACAAATACTCAAAAACATTTAAAATCAGCGTTTAAGTAGGGAAATACATAGGCTTTAAGAATAGTACCTACTTAGAGCGGCCATTTAACTAAGCTCCGCCTTCAGTTCACTTCCCAATAGTTGTTATTTTTGCGACAAAACTTAACTCCTTCACTGAAAACAGTTAAACATCAATACTTTACAATTAAATTAATTTCCAGTAAACACTTAACACTGTAAATTACTGCCCTTGGGTGTTAAACACAACACATTGAGCCGGTGTGATGACGTATCTGTCGGAAATTTGTCGGTGTACCTAGGCATTTTTTAGGCTCCACGTCATAGTCGACACTATCTACTAAAATTATAGACAAATCGACATCTGAAAGCCACTGTAATTTACAGAAGAGGATGGCACCATAATTATTTATGGAAATGTCGACAGGATCAGAAATTTAATAATTCTCCAATAATGTAAAATTAGCCGTCGTACCACAGCACACTTTTAACTGTTGATCGTCGTTGCACAAAATCTGAGGCGGAATTGTTTCACTTCCCTTTGGTGGACTGGCAAACGTATCAAAAACTTTCAAGCATTCATTCCAGGGGGGCTAGGACACAACGCCCACTGGTCACAAACCCCAATTCAGAATTTGGTCATAACGCCCAACTTCGATTCTGGTCACAACGCCCAACTTGGTCACAAAGCCCAATTTTGATGTTGGTCACAAAGCCCAACTTGGTCATAACGCCCAAAAACGATATTGGTCACAACGCCCAACTTGGTCACAACATCCACCGACGTGACGTTTGTTATAGGAGAGAGCTATCGACGCCACTTAAACCACCGTTTTGGTCACAACGCCCAACTTGGATTTTAGTCACAACGACCAACTTGGTTACAACGTCCAATTTCGATTTTGGTCAGAACGCCCAACTTGGCCACAACGCCCACTTTTGATTTTGGTCACAACGCCCAACTTGGTCATAACGCCCAAGTTTGATTTTGGTCACAACGCCCAACTTCGACTTTGGTCATAACGCCCAACTTTTTTGAAGCACATTTTGATAGAAATTTCGGGCTAGATTGAAGTTACTTCCATATATGTATCTGGTAATTGAATACTGTTGAATTTTAATTATTTTTATTGCAACATGATTGACGTGGTCGAGTCAATAAAAAGAGTAGGCAAACATACATTTTGAAAAATATATTGCAGCCCAAAGTGTTGAAATTGTTGGAAATATTTCAAGTCGGAGCTTTTTTGGATCGTTTGTCCAGTAAGATTCTTGTAAGCTCAGTCGGCAGCGGAGTGGTGCCTATATTTTTTTAAATACACTTATGTTTTTGTTATCTGTTTCCATATATTTTCTCAGGAGAATTTGGCTATAGTAGTGATGTAATTTTCTTTTTCCAATGCTTATTTATAAAGCTGTATTGTATCTGTTCAAATCTCCATGGTAAAGCAACATTTTAATGATGAGGATGGACAAATAGTTACTTTATTCACTGGTGAAGAAAGTAGTTAATAATCTATAACAACTTACAAAATACAAAACTTATTTATACAATTAATTGTAAGTATTGGAAAAAGTTTTATATGCTTCACGTGAATAAAGGGATTTTATCCATTCGGGGAAATTATCTCACTCGACTGTCTCATGAGCTAAAGTTTTGCCTTTATGGATAAAATGCCTCTTTATTCACTTGTACCATACATAACTACTTTTCAACACCTACTTATAAAGTTGTAAGTGCTTTATCCACTAAAGTCATGTTGCTAGAGTAACATTTTAATGATAATATAGGATAAAACTTACTTTATCTACGACAGTGTAAAATTGACTTTTACTTGGCAGTTTTAAGTTTGTAAAACGACTGTTTAATAACATGTTTTTATTAGTTTACGTCGTCAGTAGCAACGTGTTTAAAATATTTCATTCGGCACGTCGTCAGTAGCAACGGTTTTAAAATGTTTAACCACGCAAAATTACAACCGTTTGCAATTTACACTTAAATATTTTTCTTATATTTATCGTGTTTTGTAGATTCTATCGTAGATAAAATATTGTACGATACACATGCGTAAAGCAGCTTTAGTCACTCGCGGGGCTTAATACGCTTGCTCACTCGCGTTGTAACTCTGCCCCACTCGTGAATAAAGACTAACTTTACGCACTAGCGAATAAATTGTGGTTTTTGTAAATACAAAAACCATAGGAAATACCACAGTGTACTTTATTTTTTGCACGGATTCTCCACAATGCCGAAAAATGTAAATATAGAAATTATTCGTCTTTAATTTGTCGAAAAAAAATCAAGTCAGTGCGTTGATGTCGATAATGTAGGTAACTATCTCATCATTTAAGTAACTGTCAGGTTTTCGTCGACAAACTTTTGAGTAAAAGAACAATTCAAGCATGTTTTCGGACGAAGAAGACTTGGAATGTACACCACCCAAAATTAGAAACACAGCAAATGTAGCTGTGAATAATGTATTGCCAATAAAATCGCGACACAGGTATGAAAATACCTATAATTCATATGTTAAATGGTGTGAATTGAAAAAAATAAAAAATCATACTGAAAATGTTTTACTGGCCTATTTCCAAGAAATAAGCGAACATAAGAAGTCGTTATGGTCAATATACAGCATGTTAAAGTCTTGTTTAAACATTAAAAATAATGTTGACATTTCAAAATATCAGAAATTAATAGCCCTTTTAAAAAGGAAAACCGAACATCTTTGTCCTAAGAAATCTCTAGTTCTTGATGATGAACATATCACAAAATTCATAATAAATGCACCAAACAAAGAATATTTATTCATGAAGGTAATTATTTTTTATTTATTTGAACATGGTCCTCACACCTAACATTCATTTACAGACAGTGTTGGTTATTGGCATTTTTGGAGCATGCCGCAGAGGAAAACTTTGAAAAATGTTAATTAAGGATATTGTTTTTAAAGATGATGTCATTCTAGTTTCTGTTCCTGAAACAAAAACATATGTTAAAAGAGAATTTGCTATAACGAAAAATGAATGGGTTGACATTATTACTCAGTTTTAAAATAAGGTTGTTAGTCAAAAATAATGACAGATTTTCTCTTACATACCGTTCTGGTAAATGTGTCAATTTACCTGTTGGTGTAAATACTATTGAGAAAGTACCATTTTTCATTGCAACTTACTTAAAGTTGCAAAATCCTCACGAGTATACGGGGCACTGCTTTCGCAGGAGCAGCACAACATTGTTGGCAAACAAAGGAAGTGATTTTCTTTCAATTAAACGGCATGGTGGATGGAAATCCTCAGCAGTTGCGGAAGGCTACATTCAAGAATATTTAATAAATAAAATTCAAGTGGCAGAAACTTTGTCCGAGTCAGGTCCCTCAGAGTCCAATACTAGCCATGTCGCTAATGCATATAAGTAACGCCCTTACAAATGAAAACACCATAAGATATCCGGGAATTTCTATTTCTACCTGCTAAAATTGCACATTAAATATAAACATTTATAACCATGATAAAGAAAACAATAATTAATATTATATGATTGTGTGTTTAATATTTACCTGGGTACCTCGTTTGCACTTTTTTCTTTGGTTAGGTGGAAATCCGAGTGACAGTACTGTATTATAGAATTTCTCACAGATGGCTTGCAATGATTTTTAATTATTTTGAATGTATTTCTGCTGTATTATCTTAATAAAAGTTGTAAAATGCGTTTTTTTTATTATAAACTTTGGCTTTGATACAATAATCTAATTTTAAAACATTTTTTAAACCAGAAAAATCTCTGTGCTCGTTGCAAGCATTAGTGCGGTAAAAACGAGAATGATTGTAAATTTGACGTTTCCGATCGTTGGTTCCGTGCGTAGTCACTTGATTTTTAATAAAAGAGTGCAAAAATAACATTTATCTACGACAGTGTGTAAATTGCCTTTTAGTTGGCAGTTTTAAGTTTGTAAAACGACTGCTTAATAACAAGTTTTCATTAATTTAGGTCGTCAGTAGTTACGTGTTTAAAAGATTTCATTAGGCACGTTGTTAGTAGCGACGTGTTTTAAAATTTGGAAACACTCAAAATTACGACCGGTTGCTGGTAATCCGAAGTTACATTAAAAAATATTTTTTATATTTACAGTGTTTTCTAGATTCTTCGTAAATAAAATATTGTACGATACACATGCGTAAAGCATCTTTAGTCACTCGCGGGGCTTAAAACGCTCGCTCACTCGAGTTTTAACTTTACCCCACTCGTGACTAAAGAGTAGCTTTACGCACTTGTATCGTAAATTACTATTTTGTATTAAGTGCGCGAAAGTATGACAGACATGTCATAGTATGAGGATACCAAACAGTCGACGCATACTCTAATTTAGTTCGTACAAGTGTGAAATATAATATTTTTACAGCTTTTATATTTCTGAATTCGCGCGATTGTCTAATAATAAATCCCAAAATTTTATAAGAGTCCGCCACAATGCGATGAATGTGCATTCTGAAATTCAGGGTGCCGTCATAGGTCACACCAAGATCCTTGACAGTATAAGTTCGTTTTAATATAGTACCAGCAATGTTGTAATTAAATACAAGCGGATTTTTATTACGTTCAAATGACATTACAATGCATTTTTCTATATTAAGGGGTAGTTTATTTTTAATGCTCCAGTTATATAGTTTATCAGTATTACCCTGTAAGCGTGAACAATCATGAATAGAATTGATTTTAACAAACATTTTTTGATCATCTGCAAATAAGAGACATTTAGCAACATCTAATACGTCGGGCAAATCATTAATGAATATTAAAAATAATAATGGTCCTAAATTAGAACCTTGTGGCACTCCTGAATTCGCAGTGTACTTGCCCGAGGTATTTCCATTAAATGTAATAATGAATTTACGCGATTTTAAATAAGATGAAAAGAACTGTAGCATGTTTTGAGAAAGCCCACATCCAGCCACTTTCTCCAATAGGATTGATTTCATGATTCACTTTATCAAACGCTTTTCTGAAATCAGTGTAAATTACGTCTATTTGTTCCTTGCTCTCGAGTGCTTCGTAAATGTAATTGGTAAAAACTGACAAATTCGTTATAGTTGATTTCTGAGAAACAAAACCATGCTGACTGTCCGATATTGAGTATTTTACATGATTGTATAATTTATTATAAATAATATGTTCAAATATTTTGGCAGGTGCCGAGATCACAGAAATCGGCCGATAATTACCGACATCGGATTTGGGACCACTTTTATGCAATGGTGTCACCAGTGACTCTTTCCAAATTTCAGGGAAAGTTGCAGAATTAAGTGCTAAATTATATAAATGAAGCAGTGGTACCTCGAACCTTTCAGCACAGCCTTTTAGAATATATGGAGGTATAAGATCCATACCAGCCGATTTCTTTGGTTTCAACTTCCTTATTGCCATTTTAAAATCTCCACTTGTGGTAGTTGCTATATTAAAGATTTCTAAATTACCAATTACATTCATGGAACTTGTATTGTAGTCATAAGAGTTATTATCAAAAACAGATTGGAAAAATTGACCGAATGCATCAGCTGTCTCACTGTCTTCGACTGCCATACCATTCATTTCAATCTGCACATCACCACTTTTGCCTTCCCTCTTTTTGTGTTTTACATATGTCCAGAAGTTATTAATGTTATCATTTATAGACTCTTCAGTGGCATTTATGTGTTTTTTATATTCAGCATGCGTTAATGATTTCAACCTGCTTCTTAAAACTCTATACATCTCGTAGTGATGTTCAGATAGATGTTTACAGTTTCTATAATGAGTTTTTTCTTTATGTAGATCTATCATATCTTGGGTAAACCAAGAAGGAAACTTAGACTTCTTTTTAGTATACCTATTATACGTTGGAACAATGCCATTGAAAATATTGTAAATTACACTATAGAATAATTCAGTTGCTTGGTTAATGTCCTTGTTTTCTAATACTGGTTGCCAATCAACGTCACTAATTGCAATACTTAAATTAAAAAATTACATTTTTTAAAATTATATGTTGCTGAGTGATTAATTGTCGTCTTTTCTTTAACAGGCGGTAAAATAAATTCTATTGTAAACGGTGGATGATGCAAATCTGGACTGAGTAAAGGATTTGTTTCTTTATTTATAGACCACTCAAAATTAAAGTCTTCCGAAATAATAACTAAGTCTAATGTCTTACTATTAATATTGTCTACGTTATACGTCGCGATCATGGTGTAACCATGGACGCGTTCGTATATTGTGGCTGGCACTGTCAGTCGATGTCAAATTCGAGGTTAGCAGGTTAGGTTTTGTGTCAGTCTGACACCAAATGACGCAAAACCTAACCTCGAATTTGACATCGACAGCGTCTTCAACAATACACTTCAGTACTACCAATCGTGCCATTTGTGGGCTCATGTCCTATTGGTTGAATTTGAGGTCCACCCACATTCTGCGGAACGTTACACCTTGTATTCTTTACACCATGATTTTTTCTACAACCGTCAAACAAGAATATTAATAGTTTCACTCCGTAGTGCGCGAAAATTGTTGGGGCTCCAGTGCGCAAAATGCCGTTTTTCACGTCGGCAAAGGTAACGTAAATAAATATATCATTTTTAACACGTTAGAAAATGGCAAACTTCGCGCAATGATAGCAATGCGCGAATGTCCCCTTTTTTTATAGTTGTCGAAAAAAATATTTTTGTGTGACATGCAAAACTGTTTCCAACACCTACGAAAAAAGTTTCTTTTAATTACAATTTAAACTTCACATTTACAAAAATATTGACTGACATTTAAATTAATTGCTTTACTTAGTTACTTATCCACCCTAGTCAATAAAGTGTTACTTTAGCAACGAGATTTTAGTAGATAATAGTAGTTTGTATACCAAGACACTGCAGTTTAGCTTTTTATCACGAATGTGAGTTTAGTTGCCGAGGCCCTTTTAGGGCCAAGGCAAATAAACCATGCGGACCTCGGCAACTAACCCACAAGAGGGATAAAAAGAAACTTGAGTGCCGAGGTGTGCATTATGTTTTTTTTATGGAAAAATCGAAATTACAACATTTTAACCAACTTTTGTAGGTATACAAAAAGTCGTAAAACAATTTATTACTTCAATACCGATTTCTCGTATTTTGATGAGGATTTCGACGTTCTTCACTGCCAATTTAAAAAAAGTACAATTTTATAGACGGGTGTCGGAAAAACAAGCATGATTTATCTTATTAGAAACGCTAATAAAGGGTTTTTAGCCTCGAACGAATAGAAAGTTCGTTTTGGACATCTAACAAGATGTTTTACGTATTAAAATAAGAACCGGTATTTACAACTATTTGTATTTATTTACTATATTTACTAACTACTTACTAATTACAATTACATCCACTCAATATATCAACAAGAATATCAACAACAATGAAATTTAACTGAAGTAGAAATAACTAACACCAATACCAAGCTAAAAAACATAAAAAAATAAAATTCGTAATGAACTATTAAATATGGTGGCCAACTAGTACTAATAACCGAAAATCATAAACTTTTTCAAAAAATAGTAGAACTTATAGAAATACCAATCGACTGGGATAAATCTAAAATGCAAAAAGTCGTTCTTTTCAATTACTGTGGAATAACACTATTGAACTCTACAGATTGGTGGTGGATAATGTGAACATAGGCAATCAAATGAGCTAGGATACAGTTTATGGGTTTTGTATGGGTTAGACATAATATAGTAATATGCGCTTAACATCTAGTATCCGCAGAATCAAAAGGTTTTGTTTTTAGAAAACACTGAATGTTAGGATACTAGATTTTAAATCATATATGTCTAATTCTGTTTAACGCATACAAAGCCCATAACTGTATTCTAGCTCAATGGACTACCTATGTTCACATTATCAAACACCAATCTGTATAATATAACATATACCGTCCTTCATAAATTTGTAACAAATGCATTTTTTAATCATTTTTTTCCCAAATTAGTCCAATAAGCAAGGATTTCTTCAAAGAAAAAAATGTAGAAGTTCTTTTCTCAGCGGTTCTATATGTTTTTTGGGGCGCTGAATTCGAATATGAGGTTTTCCACCTCACCAGACGTCGGCTTCACAGCGAAAATTGCAAAAAACCTCAATTTTTCGGCACTATTTTGAGTTTTTTGACTATAACTCGAAAACTAAGCGTCTTTCGATGATAAAAACCCTATAGCAAATTAAACTGGACAAAATTTCTTTTAAAATGCATATAATAACTCTAAAGTTTGGAAAATCCATAACGCTACTAGCGCTTGTTCAAGAGAAGCCATTTTTTAACTCTTCGCAAATAAAGTCGAAAACGCTATTCTAGATTGTCGTCACGTTTTCTTTTTAGTCCTCTCCAGGCAGTGAACTGCTCAATCTCTTGGTGGATGGGTGCCGGTCTCTCCACTGTGGACAAATATTCTTAGCTTTTCCTCTTTCTCTGGCAACCTCTCCAAATACCTAGCATCAGAAATAAGTTTGTTACATGTAGCCTTGAAACACACAATATAAGGCATATTGGCTGTTACAAGTATGTCATTGCCATATTTCTCAAGGAGGCGCTGTTTTATTGTTCTTGGGTGAGGACGAAAATCACCTTCAATCTCATTCATTAGTTCCTCTATTGTAAACTGGCATTCTTCAGAACTGCCTTCAAGATATGTGAAACTAGATTGCATTACTCTATCCACATCATCTCTAGGTCTACCTTGTGTTTTTGTCTGGCGTTTGGAGAGGTATAACTGTTTCATACATAAGAAATGGTATTGAGCATCAGCAGCTGCCAAATCATGCACTGAACGTATACGATGTAAAATAGTATTTGCAGTTTCATCATTTCGATCTTTCAGCAATCTATTTATGTTTTTGGCTACAGTATATTGAGTCACAGGGTAGACAGGGTTGCGGTATTGTGGTGGCTTTTTAATTTGTTTGTTTGAATAATCTGGTGGCACTTCCTCCCCACATATAAGTGGGTTTTGAATAAAAATAGAGGCAAATTCGAACGAAGTGCAGGTAAATCGTTACTTTGTCTATTTCTTTTACTTGCAGCATTAATCAATTTTTCATTAGTGTAGCTCTTCCTACATTTTTCGTGGACCTTAATCTCTTTATCAATCTTACATCTTTTAAACAACACTATCTTTCCATCCTCTCGACATCTGCTTGCTTCAATGAAACCGTCCACCCCCTTTTCCTTCACTACACTCGTCTTGGTGCCATCATCTAACGATCCGTCGCATATGATACACTCGCGAGACATTTTGACATATATACTAACTGGACTAAAAATTGTAGGTACAATATACGATCGCTGCAGGAGATCAACTAAATGGTCAGGTGTATTAAATATATAACTTAAAAATTTACCTCACTGGGGTTCGACAATTCCTTAAATATGACCTGGTATAGCAGGTATTCATAAAATAAGTGATTTTAGGTGTATGAAGTTTATAGTAGGACACAAGAGCACAGTTAGAATGGCGTTTTTACCTTTTTTAAAAGAGAGTCAAAAAAATACCTTTCTTCAACACGCGCTAGCGTCATTATACATTATTCAAACTATAAAGTTAAGATATGCATTTTGTAGGAAATTTTGTATACTTTAATTCGGTATATGATTAATATCTTCGAAAAACGCTTATTTTTCGAGTTATAGTAAAAAAAATTGAAAGACTGCCAAAAATTTCAGTTTTTTTGTCTTTTTCGTTACGAAGCCGACGCCTGGCGAGGTGGCAAACCTCATATTTGGATTCAGCGCCCCCAAAAACATATAGAACCGTTGAGAAAAAAACTTCTACATTTTTTTTCCTGAACCTTTAATGATTCGACTAAATATAAATATATTCTTTTGTATACGAAGCAGGTTCAAAAGTATGAAAATTGTTCAAGTATAAAGTACCCTTATTTTTCACAATAAACAAAAATGTTATTTGAAGAAGTTATTTGGAATTAAAATTAGGTGACCAATATAAAATTACAGTTACTTGCTCCGAAACAATTTTTTGTGGTTCCTACCATTTTTGTCTTACCACCCTGTGTATTATCAAATAAAATACTTCAAAGTTAACTTATCAACGGATACGATAAGCGTGTACTGTCCCCTCACTTAGCAACCAGGATATTACGTGATTCGAAATTAGTGCTAACAAATCTCATTTTTGTGTCAAATTTTTAAATAATTTAAAATCAATTATAATTTTTAATTGTTATAACAAATACTTCCAATTAACATTTTTGTGTATTTTGAAAAATAAGTGTACACTATTCTTCAGTCATTTTTATATTTTCAAACCTCTATCGTTTTAATGAACAATAAAATGTTCTGATAAATGAATGTATGAAAGACACTATAATATTATAAGCAACAATCAAACGTGATTAATTCTGCCAATCAAACGGTGGTATTGTAACAACGAAAAAACTTTGTTTAATCATGTATATTTTAAATGGCACAAGCCTTCAACTAGATAACGAGAAATATTAAATATTGTGAATTGTTGCTATAAAGTAGTGAAAATGAATAAATCGGTCCCATACGACTTATGTCACTGAAATGGGAAAAACATCCTATTTCTCATAATGCCACAGCTAACTATGAGTTCCATATAAGAAATACAACTTTATGTTATAATCCGAATTTAGAAACTTTTTTGGACAACGCACTACGCCACTGAATTATTATCAAGAATAAATAACATTAATACTTCTTACGGAAACTAGAAAATTTTTCTACCTATTACCTCACCTTAAAAGTTTAATTGATTATTATTCATTTTAGATACACATTTTTCTTACTTTCTGTGCCGTCTGGGCTATATGACCAAAATCAAAGTAGGGCGTTGTGACCAAAATCAAAGTTGGGCGTTATGACCAAAATCAAAGTTGAGCGTTATGACCAAATTGGGCGTTGTGACCAGAATCAAAAGTGGGAGTTGTGACCAAGTTGGGCGTTGTGACCAGAATCAAACTTGGGCGTTGTGACCAAAATCGAAATTGGGCGTTATGACCAAGTTGGGCGTTATGACCAAGTTGAGCGTTATGATCAGAATCAAAAGTGGGCGTTGTGACCAAGTTGGGCGTTGTGACCAGAATCAAAGTTGGGCGTTGTGACCAAAATCGAAATTGGGCTTTGTGACCAAGTTGGGCGTTATGACCAAGTTGGGCGTTATGATCAGAATCAAAAGTGGGCGTTGTGACCAAGTTGGGCGTTGTGACCAGAATCAAAGTTGGGCGTTGTGACCAAAATCGAAGTTGGGCGTTATGATCAAGAAGGTGGTTTCCGTGGCGTTGATAGCTCTCTCCTATAACAGGCGTCGGTGAGCGTTGTGACCAAGTTGGGAGTTGTGAGCAATATCGTTTTTGGATGTTATGACCAAGTTGGGCGTTGTGACCAAAATCAAAATTGGGCGTTGTGGCCAAGTTGGGCGCTGTGACCAGAATCAAAGTTGGGCGTTATGACCAAATTGAGTTAGGGTTTGTGACCAGTGGGATTTGTGTCCAGGCCCCATTCCAGGCACACAATGACCCCGTTGCTTATCAGGCGTGTCCCATATTTCTGGAAATAGGATTGTCACACTTTTTTTCATGAATTTGCAGTTTGATTAACGAGGGCTTCCCTCATCCACTGCGGATTGTTTTGTGCATAATAATGGCAGTTATGCCTATTTGGTATTCCATTATTAGAAAATTTTGCCTCATCGCTGAACAAAGGGCATCTTACAAAATTTTGATTTATAATTACCTGTTGACAGACAAATTTGCAAAATTGATTCCTGTGGGCATAATCGTTTGGATTAAAACTTTGAGCTATTGTAACATAATACGGATGAAGTTTAGTAGCAACCAAAATTCTCTGAATAGAAGATTTACAAATGCCCAACTGCTGACTGAAAGCCCTTTGGCTTATATGAACATCTTCATCTATAGCTTCAGTTACTGCCATCCCATTATTTGATTTGTAACAATTCTTGGTCGTCTAAAATCTGGTATAAATGTTCCACGTTCGCGCAAAGAAGATTTCAAACCACGAAAAATATTATCTGTTGGACGCTTTCTTTGGGGATAGCGCCGTGCATACAGATTAGCAGCCATTATTGCATTTTTGCGGTATTGGCCGAAAATTAACATGGTATTTGTTTTTTCTTGATTCGTGAACATTATATAATAGTTATTTACTATACAAGTGGGATACGAGCATCATTAATATACGTGTGTGTAAGTTACAAACAAGTGTGTAGTACGAGTTATGTAAGCACACAAGTATATTAATGATGCATAGTCCGTCAAAATATTCCCGTATTTTTTAAAAATATAGCATAGCAAAATGGCATTTATTTTTTCAAAATATGGCACATAAAATGGCATTTATGTCAAAATAAAGCATAAAAAATGGTAAGTATTTATTTCAAAAAGTTTAAATTTTAGAAAAAATGTCACCAGTAATATTAAAAATCCCACAACACAAATACAAAAGACAAAGTGATCTGATAAAAACGACGGGCACAAGACAAATAAGTGGAATGTATCCGAGGTGCGTTGAAGGGAAGGGGAGAGCGGGGGGTTGTTGTTGACGAGTGGACGTAACGGGATACTTACCTGAGCGTTGAGGCGCGCGACGAGTGGTCATCCCCGCCCCGGGTCATCGATCTTAGTACCTAGCACTTACCAAAACTTCTGCATGTCTATTTTGAAATTTGTAAGACCTTTTGTTGTGAATTAGCCACATAATCTTGATTTTGATTGAAATATAGCATTAAAATATGTCATTTATTCAAAATATAACATTTATCATGAAAAGGCATTTTATAGCATTTACGGCACTAACAAATGTGTTTCATTCCACCCCTTACTACGTGAAACGCCTAAATACGAAATATGGTCCTAAAAGGGCCTACAGTAAGAAACATGGCAAAAT
This sequence comes from Agriotes lineatus, assembly GCA_940337035.1. Classification (NCBI taxonomy): domain Eukaryota; kingdom Metazoa; phylum Arthropoda; class Insecta; order Coleoptera; family Elateridae; genus Agriotes; species Agriotes lineatus. The sequence continues at coordinate 170,360 of CALNHX010000088.1, forward strand.
GGCATTTGACGGACTCTAATTATCACACATGCATTGTACAAAATTTTATCTACAACTGCCTAAAGATGCATTAAGAGAAATGTCAGATCTGCCATTTTCAAAAATATTTTAGTAGGCAAATAACATTATGTCATTCATTTGACACTATTTCAGTTAAGTAATGAAGCCATTACACCACTCAGTTAGGTAATGAAGCCATTACATAACTGAGTGGTGTAATGAGCTTTATTACCTAACGGAAATAGTGTCAAATGAGTGACATAATGGGTTACCTTCCCACTGGAGTAGATAACGAAAAAGAACAACATCTGCAAACAATCAGTAACACATAAACTGAAGTTTATTTTTTGTAAAACTATAAATTACATTCGTAGTTCATGTATTTCATGAATATAGTTGATACTTAATTCTATTATCGCCTTTTGATCAATCCTAGTGACTATGTACCACCCTGTATAATAAACTGCCTATGCGTTCAAATTAAAATACACACAATTCGTATCGTCATCGTTGGCAAGCACAAAAACCGAACTTCAGGGCTTCCTAGCAAGATTATCGTAAAAATTGGTTATGGAACGCGTCCTGTTGAGCAACGTTGATTGCGATCAATATCGTCGAATACTGACAGCCACTATAAAGAAACTAAGAAACCCTAGCATTCCAACACTAACTTAATTGGTGCACCATAAGTAAATATGCAGCGGATTTCAACATTTTCCGCAACAGTCTGCATAAAATCGTGACTGAACACTTATGTAAAACACTACAATAAAGGTACGGCATATTAGTAGGGAGGCCAAGAGAATTAATAATTATTTTCGTGGGACTGAGTAGGTTTATACCGACAAGTGATACCATCGTAATTAGCGGTGTTTCCTCTGTACTTCTGTTGTCGCTTTCTTAGCCTGTGGAGTGAGGAGCTATGACGTCACAAAGGTGGTAAAATGGTAGGTTTCAACAGTTTTTTGCAAATATCTCGCTACCTGTGAAGTTTACTGTGAACTTTACCTTATACAAAATTAATCTACATTTAATTTACAATAAAAATGGTCTTATGCATTTTTGCAGTCCAGTAAAGGATTACGGAGATATGGAGGGGGTAAAAATGTAACTTTCTCTGTTGGGCAAAAATTCAAAAACTACGCCTACGAACTCGTAATATTCGCTCCAAGTGTATTATATAAAGGGTTCAAGGAAATGGGGAGGCGAGATGGTTATGGTGAAGCACCCAGCACCAAAGACGACATACTCGTACATTTGCGCAGATCATCCACTACTACACATGTTGAAGTGAAAGTGGAAGATGGAATTAACATCACTCTTGGACAAGCAAAATTTCTAACTAATACTAAAAACAAGATGCAACTGATTGCTCTCATCACTGTACACTTACAACAAGCTGGCTGCAAAGTGATTCAGGCAGAAGGTGATGCTGACATCAAGATCGTTTTTACAGCAATTGACGAATCAAAGAAGGAAACAGATGCTATCGTAATTGACAATGACACCGATTTATTGGTCTTGTTGGTGTTCATGCTCCAGTCAACAAACAGTTGAAGATGATTGTACCGAAGAAAGGTAACCAAGAAGAAAAAGTTTACTGCACTGGTGCATACAGCGTGGTATCGGGGAAATGAAGGATGTTCTCACGACAGCTTACTTTTTCGCCGGATATGATACCGTTTCTTCAATTTATAGAAAGGGAAAAATAACGCCTTCTGAAAAAGTGCAAAGTGACAAGGAGCTTACACAAAGCTGTTGACTTTTAACAACCAAAAATGCAGACCCAGATGTGCTAGCTGATGCTGGAACCATTTCTTCCTTTCGATATTTGCATCAACAAATTCAGATAATTTGGATACTCTGCGTCTTCAATGTTACTTGCAGACCATCGCAAAGGAGCCTGTACACACAAATTTGAGGTTGGCTGTACTGTTCCCCACTTTAGCAGCTGGACAACAACACTCTTATAGAGTTTACCATCAAGTGCAGCAATGGCTCAATGTCAATAAAGATTCACTAAAATGGGGTTGGAAAAGGATTGGTGGTTATTTGCGTCCAGTTGCAACCACAAAGGCAGCTGATCCTGAAAAATTGCTCTCCATCATTGTTTGCACTTGTAATACGGGGTGTGTCAGAAACTGTGAGCGTCGGCAGAGTGGCTAGAAATGCTCAAATATGTGCAAAAATTGCTCCGGACATAGGTGCACCAACAGAGATGCACTAATTATTGACGACGGCATCGATGAAGATAATCTTCAACATGAAAAAGAGCTTAACGATTTTTAGGTTACTGATTGCTGTAATTTATTATTATGTAACTACCATGTACGTTGTACATACCACTTTCCATTGAAGAACATTGAATTTACTGAAAAGCATGTACTGTGAAGAAAAAAAATCCATTATTTTTTGTATTAAAGCTTATTAGATAAAGTTTGTAGTCAACCTTGTTTCAATGCTATCCACATGATTTTATATTTTTAGGAAATTATGACAAAAGATGGAGGTAATTTAAGTAGCTTTAATTATAAAAGCTCAAATGGGAAAGAGAAAAACGATATGATGAATTATCTAAAAGGAAAAATAGGCAAAATGAAGATAAAAACGGCAAAGGAGAGAAGCAATGTAGATATATTGTTAGATTCATACACATAGGCGTACATACATACATACACACATACAAATGTTCCTATGTTAATGATGCGTTACTAAAGTACTTTTTTTTCTGTAATAACTGTCAGTGTTAAAATGTTGGTAGATATGTGATTAAAACGCTAGTAAATTTTTATACTTCGTGTTGGTAGAACTTTTTCAAAATTATGGTTGTGTCAATTTTGAATGTCAAAGTTTCTTAATTTGAACTATTGACAAATTTCTTTTTTTAACATGGAATCATCATCATCAACAAAATCGGATAAAATAAGAAAACCAAGAAATATTTTAAATGCAAAAATGAAGCAAGCGATATTAAATTATGACATATCTGTCAAAATGACAATCATCTTCTTTAGTGGAAAAAAAGAACTAAAAATCTATGTACCAATATTATTAAAACTAGGGACCCTGCAGGAATGCAACTAATCCCCTAGAAAGTTGATCTTGAAAATTATTATAAAAAAAAAAGTACTTTCAGTACTTTTTATAACGAAACATACTCATTTTCAAGTGATTACGATGAAACCCAAGCTAACTAGAAAATAATGACATCATTGTCCCCTCAATATCTCCGTAACTCTTGTCTAAAAGACAACAATGCATAAGATCATTTTTATTGTAAATTAAATATAGATTAATTTTGTATAAGATAAAGTTTGCGCTAAACCTCATAGTTAACGAGATATTCGCGAAAAACTTTTAAAACCTACCATTTTACCACCTTTCTAGCTTTCCACCCCCCTCCCGCCTAAACCCGACGCGCAATGTTGTGCAACTTTTTACCACTTACTAAGAGGAGGGTACTAAACAGTTTGCTGCTGGGTAGAACTCTCTTTTTGGATGTTTGGGTAAAACCCTGGTTTTCTGTACTAAAACCTGGAACAAAGAATGGCCATCTTTGTGACGCCATAACTCCTCACTCCACAGGATTTTTCATACTCAGGAAACACCACCGAATAAGAAGATACCACTTTTCGGTATAAACCTACTCAGTCCCAGGAAAATCGATATTTGACGAGTTAATTTAGTTTGGCCTCTCTACTATATATTTTACACAAGCGATATTTTATAGATCTATATGTTCACGGGCCACAAAGCAGAGAACGGGTATCTGGAGATGTATAAGCCTAGATTGTCGGCGACCATGAAGAAACTATGTACTATGTTGAAACCAATGAATGTTTTCTCGTAATTATGCAGTACTCTCCGCCTGATTGGCAGGCAACCTTCGTTGTTTCTCGAACAATACAATCCGCAATTGAAACAGTTCTAGTGGAAATACAGGTTTCTATTTTCTCTTTGGGAAGTTCGTATTTAAAATATTGGTTCAGGGCTCTGTATTATCGGCACCAACAACTTCCGCCGTTGTCGTGAGATGGCGTTAGGGAAGCGTCCGTTTTTCGTGAAAAGTTCTTGCTAAAATGTCCGCCCGCTAAATTGTTTGTTTGGACAATATTCGAGGTGCATCGTCTCCCAGGTAGGAAGCTGAACTGAAAGAAGGGTTCGTAAAGGACGCCAAAAGAACCTAGTGGTTGTGGCAGTCGTTATTTTAACATCCTTTTGTCGATGGGCCAGAAAAGTTACCAAGACCTCTGATTGTGTAAAAGCACATTTTTCTGTTAGGCGAATATCAGGCTTTTCTGGGTAAACACGCTTCTCTCTTCTTATTCGACCACTAATTTTGGTTGTGTGTTTGCTCAGCTCCTTGCTTCGGGCTGAGATCCTCCTTGCTTCGGGCTGAGATCCTCCTTGCTTCGGACTGAGATCATCCCAAAGTCGATTGCTGTGGATCCTCGCACACCCCTCGGAGAGATTTGAGGCAGAGTCCTGTTTGTGGTGGCTCACAGCTTCCCTGAGGAGCAGCCCCCTGGTGTTTGGAGTGACCTCGTGATGCCGAGTCTGGTTTGAAACCTACCTCGATTACTTTGCATTTTGTTATACGAACTCTCAAACGATTTCGTTGTGCGGCATAGTATTATGTTCGTTAACTGCTAGGATGCACTGGAATTTTTAATTGCCTGCGTTATCTTGTTTAGCAATTCATATAGTGTTCTTTTATTAGCGGCTTCACCGCAAGTAATTGTTGTAATCAGGTGTCACACGAAGTGCGAGCTTACGCTGTGCTTATTTTAAAGTAATCTTGCCGAAGCTCATTTTGGACTGAAATTTCGCTGAGCGAGTGGCAAACCTAGTTGCGATAGTTCCATGCTCCTTTGGATTAATTAAAATAGCTGGAACAGTATTCAGCCAGCAGTGCTTATTTCCATAGGGCAGACAGATCTGATTGCTTACGTGGGTATTCGTAAATTATTAACTTGATACATATTAAAAAGTGGAACGCAGTACAACGGTAACATTCTCTTAGCCTTCGGTTTGCTATTAATTAATGTGTTTTGGCCAAATTTAGTGCTGAAAGTAAGTCCATTTAAAAATTAGTTACGAGGCCGTCAGCCTAGCTGCGATTTCGGATGCACCCGATTGAATTTGTGAAATAAGTAACAATGTGATATATATTTGCATACTGTGATACATATTTATTTTGTGCTAGTCTTGTCTGTGTACTTTATGCCAGTAATTACAAAACAATTTCATGCCTCCCTGTTATCCGATTCATCATCTATTACAAATATTATACGATTTATTACTCTGTGGGTTTTGTTTTATTGTTTACGTTGCATTGCTATCTTGAGAAAATTTTAGTAGGTTTGTTGCTTAAACGAACAAGTGGAACATAGGCTGTAGAAACCTCTTGGCGCCCTTATCCGTTCGATCTTTAGTTTTTTTGGAAGGTAAGTTGCTCACGACCCTTCTCCTGAGTTAGTGCGAGCATGTTCCGATTTACCATCGGCAATTGTTGATGTAACAATGTAGTTAGGAAAGGTATGACCTTTCGAAACTTCAGTCAGATTTAAAAAGTGATGCTTTATATGTAAGTAAAGTAAAGTTCGGGCACTTTATTCCATGCAGGAACATCGCCTGATACAAGACGAGTCAGGGTCGCCGAAATATCTCTTTCCGAAACCCAGTCATCTGGCACACCGTTAACGCTGTACTGGGTGATGTGGCCTTCGACGACTGCCTTACTTTTTCTACTTTCACAACTGTGGTTTCGGTACCCAATTTTTAAAGCGACTAGGTGGGCCACCCGCCAGTTGCCAGGTGTCGGGATTGAACCCGTACCGTGTCACCGCAGCCTGACGCCGTAACCGCTCGGCCACGCTGGCGACTGTGCTTTGTATGTAAAAATTGGTAAAATATAAATGCAACCAATACTGCGCCTTAAGGTGGCAGATCAGTAGTCTTGAAAGTTTGGTCAAGCTATACTCGGAGACGACAAAAGATATGCAAGCGAAATTTGGCATACAGACATAAATCTGTAATACCTTTAAAACGAGACATTAAAAAACCGCAAAAATAAAATTTAAACAGAAATTTAAAAAAAAGAGTATAAAAAAATATCGAAAAAAGAAAAATATGTCATACTAAAATACAAGTAAAAATCAATATATAACCGTGCATATTTATTATTATTTAAATTTCCTCTCCAATTGCAGCTTGACCAAAGATATTGTAGGATTTCAAATTTGCCGCGATATATTTTATGCCTTAATTTAAAAAGCCGGTAATACAGATGTATTTTGTAGTTGAACGCTTCTCCCGTAGATGTCGCCACTAAAACTGCATAATCCGGTAAACAAACCAGACAGAAAGTTCTAGAAATGAGTAATTTTGTCACGACGGACGTAGGTAGACGAAAGACGATCGATATTTATTAGGGGTAGTGCAACGTGTAAAACGATGTTATGTATTATGAGCGGAAAGGTTTCTTCTGTGGAGATACGAGTACTTTAGTGAGAGCTCAGCGCACACGTAAATAGCGGCGCGAGTCCGCCGGCTAAGTCTACAAGCGGAACCCGACAACGGCGGTAAACTTTTCAGCACGGTTGCACAATAGTATATTATGATACGAGTTTTATACGATGCATTTTGTAGCACGCACGGGTTTAGGGTACGACGAGCGAAGCGAGGAGTGCTCTAAAGGAGTAAGTGCGACAAAATACCTTATGAACGAGGTATCATACAGTATTTTATCTACTTTGCACTTTTTTAAACAAAAATACTCTGTTTTTAGTATTTTTATTATAATATCGCTCTCGATTACGATACGTAAACGAGTATCGTAATAGTATCAGTACGAACAAAGTAGATAATAGCTATTTATAAAATCACTTAGAAAATGGTACTAATAAAACGTTAAGTAACTATATAATTCAATTTTATTCAGTAAAATATATAAATGTTTACTAATCAACTAATTTTTACAAGTATTTTTATGGGTAGTATCATATTGTAGCAACAAAATATTAAAAGTGGTCGGTAAAACATTTACGGTATATTATTATGTTTTGTACAGTTTAAAGCGCACATTAAAAAAATTGCGGATGCACAGTAATGTTAATAATAATAATAATGTTTATTTACAGAAAAAAAATTACATAATACAGAAAAATAAGAACAATTCTCTTGGAAATTCGAGGGCAGTCAGATGACCTCCAAGAAACGGAGAACCCTACTCTACCCTGCCACCGACAATATAATATAGTACTCGTAATAGTATATTTTATTTGAATTTGCACGGTACAAATAAAAATTGTTGAGTAACTTTTGATTTACCGAATGGCTATTTGGGGTTAGATTTTGTTATGTTTCTATTTGCACTACTACTATTAGAAATTTCTCTCTTCAACTAACGCCCTATTTTGTACGGTTCTTGTAGAATTTGTAATTTTTGACAAATACTCCAGAGATCCTCTAAATTTACCAAGTCATTTCCTTGTTCTCTGGTGCAAGAAGTACTGGCTAGATTGTCTTCTGCATCTATAGAATGTGAATTATTTTCAAATGAGTTGTTACTATAACCAAAACACATTTAAATAGTTGGAGGTTTGTATAATCTTTAAAATGTACTTAATACCTGAGGGGTATTTTTGAAGAGCAACTCTGTACTTGCGACTTGGCGCATTCTCCTGCAAAGAAAAGTTGTCTGGTGCAAGAAGTACTGGTTAGATTCTCTTCTGCATCTGTAGAATATTTATTATTTTCCGATGAGTTATTACTAAAACCGAAACACATTTAAATAGTTGGAGGTTTGTATAATCTTCAAAATGTACTTAATACCTGAGAGGTATTTGGGAACTTTTTTTTTCAGAAATCTTAATTTTCATGAGTTTAGCTCGCTTCGTTCTAGACGGCTTTCTAGAATAACACCGTTTTCTTTCTCTTGTTAAAAGAAATAAATCATCTGTAAAGGGCTTTACACGATTATTCAACATTATAATGAACGAACAAATGAAAATTGTCCGATTTGTCAGAAACGGCCAATCAAAATTGACTGTCTTTGAAAACACCTAATGTCGCAGTGTTTTCACGCGAGCCCGATTGGTTTCAGTAATTTCAATTTAGTGAGTAGCCTTTGACTGACATTTCACCAAAACGCCAAAGTGAGGTTTGCGAATCAGCGTCGTTCTAAACACTCATAATAATCGTGTTGGAAGCTCCAGTATTGAATAATCTTTCCAAATGCCACTCATGGCAAAAAATTGTAAGACAATTTAACTGGTATCATTGTCAACCAATGGCATTCTTCAATTTAAAAATAAACTACCAATTGAACGATTATTTTAGTGACAATAATTCGAGGAGCTTTATTTCAGCGATAATTTTTTCTGTAACAATTATTGTAGTGACAATATTTCGATGAGCTTTATTTCAGCGACAATTTTTTCTGTAACTATTTTTTAATGAAAAGTTGAATTGTCAAGACGAATAGGACTCTAGGTCGAAATATTGCAGACAATTTTTGCTCTTCAGATTGTCTCGTTTCTGTTGCTCCAGAAAATAACGACTCGTGCAAGCACTCGTTATTTTCGTCGCCGCAGAAACTCGTATCTGAATCGCAAAAATGATTGTCGGCAATATTTTGACCTCTCGTCCTATTATTACTAAGAATTTTTTTCGTCAACATGCGAATTATTGCAAATTTCTCTCTACAAACACTGCTCACATTCCACTCGACCTGTGGTCTCGCGGAATTTTTAACGCAGTTTTGGTTTCGAGAAATTTAAACCCAATATTTTGCATGTGAATGAAAAAATTACCCTTCCTCGCAAGGGAAAGTTTTTAAACTAAAAATTTTGAAAATATCAAAGGAAAACTTTTTCTACCATCGCAAAATAAAATAAAAAATTTTTATTGGGTGACACCATTTTCTCACTTGCTCATAACCAGTAGATATGCTAAGTTATGCTGGCATTCAAATTTGCCACAAGACGTGCGATTTACGGTTCTTTCTACTCATATTAGATAGTTAATCTGTATATTATTAATGTGTTTTTTATTATTCAAGCAAAGGAATAATTTTTCATTATTATTTTATATTTTATATTTATGTTATATTTCACAGTTCAAACGCTCACTGACGTTAATTATAAATGATATACAGAATTTAACGTAAATTTAAATGAAGTATGGCAATTATTACATAGGTAGTTAGGTACTTACTTTTAACTTTATCCATGACTGTTAATGTTTAAAAAATTTCACTTGATTTATCACTGTTACACGTGTGTGAACACAGAAATGCAATCGATTAATGAAGAACTAGTGCCAACAAAACTTTTAACTTTTATGGTCCGCATAAAATCGTAGATTTTCTCAGAAAAGCAGGTGGTACAATAGCGAGAGAATTCAAACGGGTTTTTGCCCGGGCTTTGCGTCCCGATGATTATGGAAAATAGAGTTCTGCGTGAAAGCAACAAAAACTGTAATTACAGTTGGCATTAATATGGTTTGCCACTTGACTAAAATTAACTTCGTAGCGATGCTAGCGCCGCGGACGCGAATAGTTTCTTACTCCTTCTGATCTAAAATCTTAAATACTAAAATGTTTGCTAAATTTGTTCAAGCTTTCCATAGATATACGATTGCATTTAAGAATAGTAGAGTATTGGGTTTGATAAACGCTTTGTAAAAAATACTCAGTTTCGCTGACACAATAATAATTTTCAATTAAACAGCAAATAAAAGTAAAGGTTTATATTTTTTATCATAACTTGAAATCTGAACGTAACACAGGCTGAGACACAATATTACAGAAAACATTAATTCTGAATCATTAAAATTATTTAGAATTTGACAACTAGCTTTTCTAAAAACAAAAGCGCTAACAACAAACATTGGATTCAAGTTAAATGTGTGTTTATCTCGAAAACTAATACTCCAATCGAAAAAATTAAAAGAAACAAAATATATGTAGAAGCAATTGATACGTCATAATTTCTAATGATATAGGGCGAGACACAATATTGCGTCCAAAAAATACAGCATTGCTGCAACAGCGCCCCCTGTGCATCAATGTTCAAACCATTAAAAGGGTTTATTATTCAGCAATAGATACTCACGTATAAGCCGTTCACGACCTTTTTGGGACAGAGTTGGCTATGATTTTTTCTTTTCATGTTGGACTAACTGATTCCATGATGTAGCGGATGCAACTTTTTTTTTCTGTCAGTGTCTGTTCGACATTTTCTTGCCACCACATTGCCAGATTTAATATTTTAATATTCGTAAGAAAATAAATGATTTATCAAATGTGTAAAAATAATTTTAATTTCCGTCAAAGAAAAAGTCAAAATGCCCAAAATAATTTTGTTGCAACAAAAAATTTCCACTAAACGATGCTACTTCCAATTTAAGAAGGACAGACCACATTTAAAAGAAAGCGAGTCGATGTGGAGACTAGAGAATATCCGGCAACAATGTACCTATTCAGAAAATATAACCTTAAACCGAAAACAACCTAACCTAACACAAAAATTGTCAATTTCCATGAGGGAGTTTAGTTGCAACAGAGGTACTGCCAACAAAATTACTAGATGGTCATAGCCTCACCTGACCCAAAAAGATCGTGAACGGCTTATATACCAAATATGAGTACTGCAGGCATTCTTGATTAATGAATTTAAATATGTTTATTATATTGACATTTAAGGGACTGTAAGTCATCAACGGTGCAATTTTGTGCTAAGGAATGTTTGCCTTAATCTGCTTATTTTGACTCAAGGATTTACACATATACTTTATGCTACTTCATTTGAGTACACCTTCTATATGTATAGAAGCCATACAAGTAAGTGTTACAATTAGTACCAATTTCCCATTATATTAATTAACACGGTTATTAGTTGAAACGAAGATATCGTTCTACTTTTTTATTTTCTTTACTGTAAACGATCAAGTAACCCATGTTATATTAATATAATACTCTTGAAAGCTTCTGCGTTTTAGACGATTTTTTGGTTGGGAGCTTTCTGGTGTTATACACTCACACAACTTTCTTTTACGGTGATCTTATAATTAGGCAAAAATTTGATTTTAAATTTTTCAGCATTTGTAAAAAACTTTTAAAAATTGCAAATTCTACAAAAACGGTACAAAATAGAGCATTAGTTCAATAGACAAATATTCACTTATAATACCATGAGTAGTCAAAGTTATGTCGAATATTTTTGCTGTGGTATCATGAATGTCCATTGCGCTTAGGTTCGATTAGGACGAGTGCGCTAGCACGAGTCCTAATCCCAAGCGCAATGGACATGAGTGATACCACCGCAAAAATATTCTAATTAACTTTGACTAAGAATGGTATTCGAGGGACTATTCAATGAACCAAACTACTTTTTCAAATAAGTTTTCAGTAAATCTAGCAACAAACTACGCAATTTCTATAGTAACAGAAAACTAATATTGACTTTTTCTAATAAAAATCACATTTGTTTAAAATATTCACTATACCACTAGTGAAAATTGTCGATTATTTTCACTAGTGAAAATTGTCAATATAGTTCATGTTTATTGGCTCAAAGACGTCAAATCTTGTATTTTTATTGGACAGTTTTTGATAGATGACAAGTGAGTTGAATAGTCTCTAAAATTTTAAGTTGAGTTCAAAAATGTAATAATATACCTGGTGTTCTATTTAAAATAGGAGTTAATAAAAAAACTAGAAAAAAAACAAAAGAAACCCATTTTAGAAGTATTCAATTGGTAAATTTATTTATTCATTTGTTTAAACTGCTGCCAACAGTGCTAAAGCACTAAAATTAGGCTACAGTGTAATTACAACAAGCATAACAAAAAACAATATGATGTCATATAATTGCATAAACTAAATTTTTATTTAAATATATTCGTACCTAATATACTCCTGCATTTGAACAATTTAGGAAAGTAAACATTTGTAGAAATGTAAAAAATAACGTACCGTATCGAATTGACAAAAAGTTAAAAAGTAAATAAAAACTTAAAAATGAAAAATTAAAACAGTTTCTATTTCTAAATAATGAAATAAAAACTTAAAAATTAAAAATTAAAACAAATTCTATTTCTAATTAGTGGCGTAACCCTACAATGCTGGGCCGGTGGAGCGCGCAAATACAATCTTGCTTAAATGCTTTTATGTTTCCATTGAAGATGTCAATTTCGTGAGACAGTAAGTTAGCTATACTGCAAGTTACATATAAAGGTGAGTGGCGTAGGATATTGGTTCTTGGTTTATTCAAGTAAAAATAAGCTCGAAAGCGTGAAGTTATTCTAGGTACAAGAAAATTTAGTTGCATTAGAATTGTGGAGCAACAATCAATCTTGGAATGTACTACTCGATGTAAAAATATTAAAGATGAAATATAACGACGCGTTTCTAAAGACTGCAGTTTATATTCGTCAAGCAACTGAGCATATGAAGGTGTTATTAAAGGGTATATACCCGTTGATTTGTAGTGCAAAAACCGTATGAAACGCTTCTGGATTCTTTCTACTTGAACTTTGTAGACAGTATACGTTGGCGACCATATAATTGCAGAGTATTCTAATCCCGAGCGAACATATGAGTTATAAAGTTTTACTAAGGTTGAATTATTTTTAAAGTTAAAACTGTTGCGTATCAGGAATCCCAACATTTTAAAAGATTTATTTACTGCGTTGTTTATATGATTGGAAAATGTGAGTGAGCTATCAAACGTAACGCCTAAATCCACTACTTCATTTTTAATTGAAAGTGCAGTAGTATTCATGTTATACGTAAATCTAATTATGTTTTTCTTTCTAGTATATGTTAGTGTAGAGCATTTATTGATATTAAAGTATAATTTATTTTCTTGACTCCATTTATAAATCTTGTCAACATCATTTTGTAATGCCTGACAATCATTGGTAGATTCAACCACCTTCCACAATTTAAGATCATCCGCGAACAATGCGTGCTCTGAATTTTCAATGACAATGGGCAAGTCGTTAATGAATAAGAGAAATAACAACGGACCTAGATTGGCACCTTGAGGTACACCGGATGCTGCATTGTATTCCCTCGAGACATAACTTTTATAGACCACACATTGTCTCCGGTTTCTAAGATAAGAACTAAAAAATAAAATTAAATTGTTAGAAAATCCTAAGTGGTGTAATTTTTTTAGTAAAATAGTGTGATTTACTTTGTCAAATGCCTTGGCAAAGTCGGTGTATATAACATCGACTTGTAAGTTATCGTCTAAAGCCTGAGATAATTTCTGTGTAAAGGGATACAAATTCGTAACGGTTGAGCGATTTGGCATGAACCCATGCTGCGTATTAGATATTTGTGATCTTACATAAGAAAATACTTTTTTGTATAAAATGGTTTCAAATACCTTCGATATTGATTGAAGTATAGATATGGGTCTGTAGTTAAGTAAATTGGTTTTATCACCACTCTTGTAAACCGGACACACTTTTGCAATTTTCCATTTATCAGGATAAGTATGAGTTTGCAGAGAAAGATTAAATAAAGTTGTCATAGGAGAAGCTAGAAACTCCGAGCACGCCTTGTATATGTAAATGGGAATTCCATCAAAACCAACAGCTGTTTTAGGTTTGAGAGAACGCAAAGCTAGTATCGTCTCTTCCACAGTTATATGGTCAATGCCAAAGCTACCCCCATTGTACATTTCCTCCGAGTCCATATCTATATCTTCCTGAGTGTACAGAGAGTGGAAATTATCTGCAAATGCTTCAGTTGTCTCTGCATAGTTATTAAAGTATGTACCATTAACATGCATATTATCAGGAACTGATTTTGTTTTTTGTTTATTTTTAATAAATGACCAAAAATGTTTAGGTGCAGTCAGAATGGACTCTTCAGCAGATGTACAAAATTTTGTATATGCAGTATTTATGTCTCTTTTAACCTTTTTCCTAACCTCCACGTAAAGACAACGAAGTCCGTTATCATACGGTTTTTTCTTACATTTTCTGTGCAAACAATTTTTCCTTTTTATATCTTTAACAATAGAAGGCGTAAACCATGGAGGATATCTGTGTTTGAATGGTCTAGATTTAGGAACAGAGACACTAAGAGCCAAATCAAATAATTCATAGAATTTCTCAACAGCTAAGTTAACATTTGCAAAATTATCTAAAATATGCCAATTTGTCTGATGTAACCTATGATAGAGCTCAAGAAAATTTGCTCTTTTATAGATATATTGCTCACCCGCAAACGTATTTTCAGATTTTACTCTGGCACAGTGTAAAGAACATTCAAGAGACGGATGCAGTGCATCTTCCTGAACAAAAGGAGTATTGCATTTAACAACATCAACATATATGTTGGACAATACAAAATCCAATATCCTACCCATCGAATTGCTTACATTATTATGTTGCGTTAGGTTAAAAAAATTAATAAAACTCAAATAGTCGTTCTGAAGTAAATTATACCTAATGTTAGTACTAGGATACAAGTAAGGTAAATTAAAATCGCCAATCACCAACAGGTTGTGATGAATAACATCAATGTGATTCTCAAAAGTGTTATATAACATAGCGTAATCAGCATATGCACTTGAAGGTGGAAAATACACAGCACATAGATAATAAAGATCAGTACCCAATTTAATTTTTACCCAAAGATCTTCGAGATTGGTTTCAAAGTCTATTAATCTGACACTTGGATATTTATTTTTAATTGCCACTATAACCCCACCTCCGTCACATTTCCCGGTGCGTTGCAAGTCCCTATCACGACGAAACACAGTATATCTATCGTCTAAGACTTCACTATCACAAATACTCGAGTTAAGCCAGGTTTCAGTTAATATCACAATATCAAAGTTTTCAGAGAGAGCACTATCACCTATCTCACATCAATACACATTAAAAATCTAATAAAAATGTGAAGTTTGAAAAAAAATCGTTATAACCGTTTTTTAAAAAATCGAAAAAACTGAAAAATCACAAGAGAAAACACCCACTTCCGGTTATGCGATTTTCTTCGAAAGCTTGCTGTCACATCTACATAGTACACAAAACTTATATGAAGTTTTTGAGATATTCTGTTCACAGACAAACACACAGACACACAGACCAATGAACAAAAAATGTTTTTTGGGTTCTCTCTAAAACGTGAAGATCTGTTGAAAACTCAATTTCGAGTTTTTGCGGTGAATCCAATACTTCCTTTATCGTAAAAGGAAGTAAAAAACTTGCGGTAAACCTTTTACTGGAACAAAACAATTTCACTTCGAGTTACTCTCTTTATCAAAATTCTTGCTATTATAAAGTTTTTTTTATATTAACAAACATGTCTATCTAGTAACAAGACGACCCGATTTAATTACCAGCTACATTATTCAATAAATTTAGTGTTTAGGGCAAACTCTAATTTCGATCTCTGATTGTAAAATCAATAAACTACATATTACCTCAAAAAAGAACTTTTATCACAAAACATTACCACGTTTTCATAGTGTTTACAATCCAATTTATGTATCTTGATACATTTAAATAAAGATTCGGGTGGTCAGAATCTGGACCACCTGATGATAACACGATGCCTTCGATATGCCATCGATAGTTATCGTGAAACATCAGTGCTCCACCTTCTCTAGCGAAACCAACATCCGTATTGTTTTCATAATCTCGAGTGCAGAATGTATTGGGCATGTATTTTTGACGACTCAGTCGTTCACACTCTTCTTTTTCTATTAACTGCGTCAACACTTTGTGCTTAATTTTGTGTTCAAACACAATATAATCCCATTCCCAGGTAGACATGTACATGGTGTCACCAACCTTTGCAGTTAAAGTTCCTGGGACGGGCAAGCAGATAGGACGAATGAAATCTGAAACAGCGGTTTACATTAAAACTTCTTAAAATAGAAGATTTGTTACATAAAAGTATAACTAAATTATATTCTTTTTTAAAACATCTGCAATACAATATACTGGTATTTTTATTATCGTTCTCTCGCTTATATGCGGTCGGTTGATGTTTATCCATATCTTTCGCTGACAAGATATGTGATGCGTCGAGGCTACGTCTGATGGTGGTCGAGATATTATTATTTTTTATGTTTTTTCTCAGCTTTAATGCTGGTGGCTCTTTTCCAAGATCGGCGGAATCACATTTCATTCTTAGGTAGTAATTGACTATGTAGTATTTGTAATACATAATGTTCATTCTCGCATGAACCGTCGCTGCGATTAGTTTTGCAGACAGTGTCGTGGGCCGAGTTCGTATTATTTGTGTTATCTTATATATATTTCTAAAAGTCCTGACTGACTCACTCACTCACTCATCAACGCCCAGCCCAAACCCTTGGACCTAGAAAGCTGAAATTTTGCACAGAGGTTCCCTTTATGATGTATACAAGAAATAAGGAAGGATATTTCGAAATTCAACCCCTAAACGGGTAAAATGGGGGTTCCAATTTTGTATGGAGAAATAATATTAAATAGACATTTCGACTTGAAACTTCGTAGGAGTACTCCTAAAAACAAATAATCAAACACGTATTTCGT
Source organism: Agriotes lineatus (assembly GCA_940337035.1). Lineage (NCBI taxonomy): Eukaryota > Metazoa > Arthropoda > Insecta > Coleoptera > Elateridae > Agriotes > Agriotes lineatus. Next base: position 186,911 of record CALNHX010000088.1, read on the forward strand.
GATTTTTTGAAAATCAACCCCTTAGGGGGTGAAATGGGGTAAGTAAGCCTAAAAATCGATATGGGTGTCGTTATTGAGGTTTTTTGGGACGTTGATTGCTAAAATCACATTTATTTTTAAGTCCAAGACGGTGAACATGACATAAGGAAAGAAACGGGACTAGACTGGACGGAACGGGACGGACTGGACGGGACGGGACTGAGCGGGACGGGACTGGACGGGAAGGGAAGAAACGGAACGGGATGGGGCAAAGCGGGACGGGGCGGGGCGGGACGGGTCGGGGCGGGGCGGGACGGACGGGACGGAAAGGGAAGGAAAAGGATGGGATGGAAGGGGAAGGACGTGGGATGGAAGGGGAGGGGCGGGACGGGACGGGAAGGGACGGGACTGGACGGGAGGGAAAGGGGCGGGACGGGACGGGACGGGAAGGGTCGAGACGGGGCGGGGCGGGGCGGAACGGGATGATACGGAAAGGAAAGGGAAGGAATGGGATGGAAGGGGAAGGGACGGGACGGGACGGGAAGGGACGGGACTGGACGGGACGGGACTGAACAGGAAGGGACTGGACGGAAAAGGAAGGGACGAGACGAAAAGGATCGAGACTGGACGGGACGGAAAGGGAAGGGAAGGGAAGGAATGGGATGGAAGGGGAGAGGACGGGACGGGACGAGACGGGACGGGACGGGACGGAACGGGACGGGACGGGACGGGACGGGACGGAATGGGGCGGTACGGAGACGGGGACGGAGAAAGGGACGGGGACGGGAATAGGATGGGATGGGATGGGATGGGATGACAGAAAATAATTAGTCATTATTTAATACACAAATAACGAACCTCGCGCGAACGAAGTCGCGGGTAAAAGCTAGTCGCTTATAAATAATTAATTCAACTTGGTGCACAATGGGAGGCGAAGATCAAGCACTCAAATCTAAGACAAAAGACGACGCACTTATCCAAAAGGTAGTTCAAAAAATGTTACAGTCGGAAAAACTACTTGAAGTTATAAGAGATACAATTACTGCAAAGGTTACTGCTCAATTTTAAGCCACTTTAAAAATGTATGATGGTAAGTTCACAATTTGAAAACAAAATTATATAAGGTGAATAGGAAAATCGAAGAACTAGAACAGTATTCCAGAGGAAATAACCTGATAATCTTCGATATCGATGAAGAAGATCAGGAAGACACTGATGAAGGTAATGGAGTATTGTTAAAAACAACTGAATATACCAATTATCAGGAGCTCTATAGATATAAGTCATAGGATTTTAAAACGTTCTATAATTGTAAGATTTGTTAACCAGAGCATTCGCAATGAGATATATCGCAATAAAACAAACTGAAGGGGCCTCGCATTCTGATTCGAGAAGATCTGACACAGGTACAAGCTAGTATTTTAAAAACTGCGATTGATAAACATGGAAGCAAAAATGTCTGGACTAACAATAGAATGATATCCGCTAAGACTGACAAAGTGATATGACTGAAAATTGATGTTCTGGAACCAGACACAATTTCTAACAATTATTTAGATATAATGAGTGAATTTGGGTTTATAACTTATTTAAAAAATCCTACCAGAGTTACTGCCACATCAAAATCTTGCGTTGATCACATTTTTATTGAGTATGGAAACGAATTATTTGCTAATTTATTTCAACTGTTTATTGAGTCGTTCATTACAAACCAGTATTCCACTGCATTATTGAGCAGAAAACACTTACATAATTCCCCTGTTAGTAATAATAATAATTATGATCATGTAAAAACCAAAACGTGTATTAATTTTGAGAAATGAAATCATGAATTGGCTAATGAAAATTGGAAAGAAGTTTGTAATTGTCAAAATGCTAATACTGCAGCTTCAGTATTCATACAAAACTTAAAAGCTCAGAGTACAGTACAAGCTTGTGCCACGACGATCACAAGGATTGAAGAATATTAGCAATTTCTTATTATTAGGTGTATCAATCGTGTATGCTTTTAAACGAGAGCAGGTTTTTATTTTTTATTGTGTATTACGAACTGTGTATATTGCTATGTATCAAGTCAGAATCTGTTATATCCAAGGATGATCCCTTATTACTCTTGGGAAATTTAAATGGTTCAAGTCCCGATGCTGGATGTTCCTTAATATTATCCAACGTTGTTGACAATCTACCATCTAATTTTTTTTCGCTTGTGTGATAAATACTCAGACAGTGGAAAAGGTCCTATAAAACATATCATAATAGACCACTGTCAAAAAAATTACATCATTCAGAGAACAACTCGGAGTACTACCTAGTCCCCTGTCAAATGTACATCCGTGTGCTCCTTGATGATGCAAGTGTGGAAGTAGACTCCAGCTCTTCGTTTGACCTTGGAGAAGCATAATTTCGATGGTGGCACTCTTGAAAATGGTGCGTTTGAATGCTGCGGGCAAAAAACAAAATGGCCGCCATCGCAAACACGTTTTCCTATTTATATCAGTAACCGTTGGGATTACAAAAAAAAGTTTGAAACAAAAAATGTAGCTACATAGATTCTGCACAGAGACAGATCAACCGTTTTCTCATAAAAAGTACTTTTATATTTTTCAAAAATAAAAATGAATATGTCTCAGTATGACGATTTTGAAGCGCATATTTACCGTCTTGACATTATTTTTAGGACCTGTATAACACTTAAAGAGAATGCTCAAAATCGATTCTTCCTTGCTAATTCGGAACTAACTAGAATCGCATGCAAAACTGAAAAACTGATAGGATTTCAAAATACAGAACGAAGTAAACATTATGAAGTGTCTGTTATACTTCAACAGCGCCAGGATTATAATGTACTTAAACTAAAGGAAGCGTTTCAAAACTCGACAAATCCCTTCCAATGCAAAACTGATGACTTCATTCATATTCTAACTCGGCGAGTCTGTGCACAGGAAATAAAAGTGTCTTTAGACGGTGTTGCGGAAGTTGGTCAATATCTGCATAATATTTTCTTAGATCAACAAGTTCATACTAACAACATTCCTTTCTGGGCTCCTATGAAAAAGAATGTCATTAGAACGTGTAAAACGGCAGCGAAAAAGGTTAAAATTACCATCAAAGACAAAACCATTGCCATAAAGACAGACTTATCTCTTATTTCAAGATTGTGGATAGCTTCCAGAAGCATACCTGATATAGATTTGAGGCACAATTTGAGCAACTACGAGTTTTCAGCTCTATCGACGTCGTTGTTTGCAGTTGGCGGGAGTATGCACCATTGTCTAGCTAGGTACAAACTTACGGATGCTCTTGAATCAATGCAAGAAATACCTGCTGAAGAAAACGAAGATGATCATGCTTCCACCACACATGATGTTTTAGAAGAAAACGAAGAGCTACAGGGAAAAGCTGTGGTAGTAGATGGCATGGCGCTTCTTCATACCTACCACAAACCTAACACAGTGAAGACATGTAGTGACCTCGGTGTAAGCTTCAGCCAATAGATCGGACAAAAATTCAGCAATTACAGTGAGGTTCATATAGTTTTCGACTCTTACAAAGAAAACTCATTGAAGAAAGCGATGCGAGAGATTTGACAAAAAGGCTCAGATCCAATGCAGTACAAAATCGAACCAGAAACAAAAATTGAAAGTATACCAATGCACAAATTATTGGCCCATGGTAAGACGAAGGACGAACTAACAGAGTTTCGATCGGATTCTTAAATTTGGCGTGACCAACAACAAAAGGTTCGTACTCAGTTGGAGGAACAAAGCAGCTTCATCACATGGCGATGATATATCCAGTCTTGCAAGTACGCAGGAGGAAGCCGACACAAAGATCATATTACATGCATCTTATTTAGCACAGAAAGGAATTAAAACTACTCATGTGTTTTTCCGCGATACTGATGTCCTGATTGTAGCACTAAGGCGATATCCTCAACTTTCGAAAAGGATGTTTGCATTTTTCCTCGGCCATGGCATGAAAAGGTTCGTTCAGCTAAGTTCAATCTACAGAGCACTTGGACCTCTGAAAGCCTCTGCACTCCCTGGATTACACGCACTTTCAGGAGCTGATGTAACAGGATCATTTGCTGGCAAAGGTAAAATAAAGTGGTGAAAAGCTGTTAATTCCGCAAGTGATACGCTGCTAGAAGCTTTGGTTAAATTGGAAACTACACTGTCACTCACTGAAGATGTCAGTACTAACTTGGAAGCGTTCATTTGTCAGCTTTATATCCCCAAAACAACACTGGCCGACATAGGAGCTGTGCGATGGTTGTTGTTTACACAGAAACAATGTCAAGATGAGAACCTTCCTCCAACAAGATCTACACTGGATCCGGCATTGCTAAGGGCTCACCTTCAGTGCTTTGAGTGGAATCAGGACCTAATTCAGCATCCCAATAATTCACCACCTTCAGATTTTGGATGGAACAAAGTAGGGAGTGCATACAAGCCTGTTGCTTGTACCAACCCTTGTGCACCAGAGCTTATCTTGGAAATTTGCCGCTGCCCGTGCTCCAAAAGGCGTTGCTCTCCATGTACATGTCAGTCAAATGGACCCCGGTGTACTGAAATGTGCAAGTGCGAAGGTAATCCCGATCGTTGTGACAATATGGGAGAGTGCGAGCTAGACGATGATCAAGATTTAGGTCTAAGTGAAATTGTATTGAAAGTGACGATGATTGTAATTAAAAATGTAATTGTAGGAGTGACAAGTGTGATTGTCTCTACTCTGTCTGTATAAATCTGCAAAACATTGTATTTCTTCCACAGTATTTTCATTAAAGGTTAAAACTAGTGATGGGCTTATTTGAATCAAAAATAACCGGTTATTCGGTTATTGAAATAACCTTTGTAACTCGGTTTTCGTTCCAAGTAATCGAATCAAAAATAACCTCAACCTGATACGTACTTCGTGCCGCGTCTCAGCGACCTGCGATCGCTCGCCGCTGCTTATTGATGTTATTAAGACATTTGATACTCCCAGTTGACGAGTTAAATTTATGGGGCCGTTCCGATTAAAGATAACGTTCTGCTGAGTCAGATTTGCCGAGCTGTGTTTATAACGGCCTAAATTTTTGCTTGGAAACTCGGTTGATTATGCCTAATAAGGGATAAACAGAAAGCGAAATAAGATTTTCCAATATCATAATAGTACTTTATGTAACTAGTCCTCAAAGCAAGGCTTTAGGGGACGAGTCCGTAATATGAAGATGAGTCCTCTAAAGCCATTTGAGGACGTGTTGCATACAACGTTTTTTTGTATTAGCTCTCCAAACATTATAATATGAAGTTTCAATTACCATTAACGCGGCATTATATTAGGAGGCCGCGCGAAAATGTATCTTTCGCTCCCCAAACTGGTTACTTTGGAAACTGTCTAGGATCCTCAAAATGGCCATTTAGAGGCCTTGTACTTAAAGTCGTCATGGCAACTAATGTTTGAGTCCGCTAAAATGTTGCCATGACGACTTTAAGTACAAGGCCTCTAAATGGCCATTTTGAGGATCCTAGACAGTTTCCAAAGTAACCGGTTTGGGGAGCGAATACAAAAATAGATTTATATTTAATTTTTAATAACGGAGCAATCGGGACAAGAAGTGGATTTCGATGTTGAAGTGTTAAGTGTGACTACTAGAGAATTTTAGGAACTAAAAATAGATTCAATAGATACTTTGTATTCGCATATTTATAATTTCTTTATGATTAGTATTGATATAGCTATTCTCAATGGTTTAAACTCCTTAGAAATCAAATAAAAATCATTTATACAATTATTATAATTAACGATTAACTGAGTTCCTCTGCTATCTGCAAGTTACGATGCTGATGCAGATGACGGTGAACCGCCAACCGGCAAACCGGCTGACTTAATCGGAACAAATCGAGAGCCAAAATTGATTCGAATTATGATTCAAATAATTTATTAGTGTTTAATGTATTAATTATTATTAGAATTATCTAGTGGCTACGTAAATAATGTCAAGCATGCGCTTGCAAAACCCTCATACTGAGACATTCATTTTTATTTTTGAAAATATAAAAGTACTTTTTATGAGAAAACGGTTGATTCTACATAAAAAGTTGTAATAACCGTTTCTGTGTAAAATCTGTGTAGCTACATTTTTTGTTTCAAACTTTTTTTTATAATCTCAACGGTTACTGATATAAATAGGAAAACGTGTTTGAGATGGCGGCCATTTTTTTTTTCTGTAGCATTCAAACGCACCATTTTCATGAGTGCCACCATGGAAATTATGTTTCTCCAAGGTCAGACGAAGAGATGAAGACTACTTCCACACTTGCATCATCAAGGAGCACACGGGAACCTGTTTTTGTACATTTGACAGAGGACTAACCTGGATTCAATCAATATACAGAAAAATGAAACCTTTGGAATTTTAAACTTAATTAGACACACATATAAAGTTAGTAAGAAGGTATTAAAGGATCGCATAATTAGAATTAATTATATATTAAAAAAATTACAGAAATAAACTGGCAAGCTTATTTAAAACTGCTAAAGATAATTATTATAAATCAAAATCGAAAACTTCAGAAATTGGCGTTATTGTTGATGATAAAAATAACATTATGTTGCAGATAAAGCTAGCTATTTCAATGAGTTTTTCCATGGCATCTGTCGGTACGAATATGGCAAAGTTGATTGATAAGACGGATAATGATCCTTTTTCAGATAGTTACAACTAAAATAGTACTATATACGTATTGCCCATAACTGAAAATGAAATTAATAAATACATCAAAAACTTGAAAAATATCAATTCAAGTGGAGTTGATGGCATCATCAATAATATCATTAAAACGATTATACCACTCCCTATAACATCAACCAATGAAAAACGGTAAAAATGCATAGTTACGCATATGCTAACTTTTGATAATGTACATAGCAACGGTGATAATCATATACCTTCTTGACTAATAACTGATAGTCAAATACCTTCACAAACATCGCCATCGTCATAGCAACCACACTAACTGTATACGATAACACAATTTAGATTAAAACCATTAGTGCACATTACTAATTTATGATTTCAAATAGTACGTTTTCCTCAAATTTTTGAAAATTGTTTAATTCTTCCCATATTTAAATCTGGTGATAAAACAATTGTCCTTATAAAAACTTAAATTGCTTAAAACTATATTAAAAAGGGAAACAATATTAAACGTTTACTATGCCTTAGTTCAATCTGTTATTCAGTATGGAATAATAAGTTGGGGTGGTGTAGCAGACTGCCATTTGTTTCCTTTAGAAATTCTTCAAAAATTTGTAATAAAAATAATATGCAATAGAGATTAGACATACCCCACGGAGCTACTTTTTTCAGAAACAAATATATTTTCGATTAGGCAAATATATTTACATGGACTGATTATATTTGCTGTTAAAAATCATACATTTTTTACAGTGTGCGCTCATTCCTATCAAACATGAAGTAAAGCAAAGCATCTGGTTATTAATCTTAAAACAATGAAATCAGTTTCACAAAAGTATGCCAGTTACTTATGCACAAAACTGTTCAACAATATTCCGATCAATTCTAAAAATATTTCTTCTTTGAATATTTTTAAATTAAAAATTAAAAATGCATTAAGAATAAAAAGTTGAATTACTATGCTCTCAAACTTCCTGTACAATAACAAATTGTCTCATTTTGACAGAATAATCCTCCCGCTGCGCGGTCGGACTGTTTAACCTGGCACTCTTTTATTATTGTGCAACAAATTATCGACATATAACTCGATAATATCGAAGTACTTATAGTATTATTACTGATAATATTGAAGTACTTGAAGTATTACTACTGATAATACTATCGGCACCATTATAATTGTAGGTAACTTCCATATGCTTCCCATTTTGGTAGCTAAGTCAAAGTACTTGTTTATCTTTTCTGTATATGTTGTTTGCATGTTATTTATGGTAGGTATTGTTTTACCGCTAAACGCCCTAATACGAAGTAGCAATAGAATAAATTAACGATAATCTTACAACACTTTAATATAAGCCGGATAACGGGCTGTGGATACCCAAAACATTCCTGTAATCCAAAGCATTCAATAGGCCAGCTACTTCCAGATACTTCTGGGGAGAGAGTGGATTAACAGTAAAATGATCAAAAGTAAAAACGGGCGCTACCAACTTGCCTACTAAACAACTATCGAATCTCAATTGGAATCGCAACTTACGTTGAAGGGAGATATTACAAACTACAAAGTTAAATTCAAACGAATAACATAATTCGTGATATCGTACCGAAATAAAATATTAATCTATGATATCTAATGACAAGATAATTGGGGCGAACCCAACAATAAACTCAGGACGTGTACAATGTACATGTAGAGTTTAAATATTTATTTACAGTAAAGCAGGGTTATGGCTTATCGGGTGAATCCAGAATTTTACAAAAACGAAGTCAATGGGCCAAAACCGCAGTTAGAAACTTCAACATATACAATGCACAAACCCAAATCCCGAAAATTCATCGAACCCAACTAAAAATCGAAAACTAGCAACTAGATAGCCAAAACCATAACTCAAAATAGGTATCGATAAATAGAACCAAAAAGACTCCATTCTCGTTGACGTGTTTTAGCAACCTCTCCAGAGTGCTTAAAATGTTATTCAAGTATGCAACAGTTCGATGACGGACGGGTGGACGTGTGGACGTACAGGGTGTCTCGCATTAAAGTCTTCAGGAGCCTCTCGTCTACATTGTCACCAACAAGTGGAATAATTTCTACTTTTTCAGCAATACTTAAATATCTATCGGCCATTGCTCAGCAAAGAGCAAACTGAACTAAACTGTTTAGCGAATTAACAGTTCTGCGCTTCAAACAATTTGCGAATTGTTTTCGTCTTTGATGGCACTCTTATTATTGCAATACATTATTATCTACTGACGGCATAAAATGTTGAAAAAATTAAAAATGAAAAATTTTCAGCAAAATGTGGTATTTGGAGTTTTTGAGTGATTTGTAACAAATTCTTTTAACCCTTTTCTGTTCTATCTTAATGGCTACTATGACTTGACTTGAAACGCTACTTTTTATTTTAATTATAGTTGGCTAGATTTTGAACTCGCATAATTAACTAACTGTATAAACGTAATGCATAAATATTTTGTTTGAAATAATCTATATATACAGTGTGGTACTTAAGTTGGAACCATATGGAAAAAAAATATTATTACTTTTAGGAAAAAAAAGTATTCTTGATAAAAAGTTCTGCATGGTCCAAAACTTAAAATGCAACCGTCAGATATCAATTTTTTCAAGCCGTATACGAGGTTTGTCAAAAAATATGAATTTTGCTCAAGAGTAAAGTACGTTTATTTTTGACAAAATCGAAAATTTTTATTGACAAAAGTTGATTAGAATTGAAAATTACATTCAAATATGCAATTAAACAGATCTATCATAAAAAATCAGATTTTCTTATTTTTTTACTAACTTTTCTCTGTCGCCGTGGGCTACAGTGTGACAACTGATGTCGCCGTGTGCTATTAGCTCGGGTGAATACCTATGTTCATATATCATTATAGAAGCGCATTATTCAAACAACCCAGGTTGGTCCTGGGGTAAAGTGCTCGCCCAGCACGCGGGCGGCCCGGGTTCGATTCTCGGCCGATGCATCCTTTTTTTAAAATTTATATTAATGAATCTCTCTTAAATTAGAGAACCAAAGCGTAGTTCGGGTGACTCACTAGTCTTGAATAATTTAGCATGCACTGACAAGAATTGTTTGACAGTGCACGCCAAAACGCGTTAGTATTTACATCAAGAAAAGGAAAGGTTATCATGTTTATAACAGATAAGAGAGATAATGTTTCAAAACTAAACGTAATTTATAACGTTTTCAAATATTTAGAATCAATGTGTAGAAAAGTTAATAAAAAAAAAAGAAAATCTGATTTTTCATGATAGATCGGTGTAATTGCATATTTGAATGTAATTTTTAATTCTAATCAACTTTTGTCGTTGAAAATTTTCGATTTTGTCAAAAATAAACGTACTTTACTCTTGAGCAAAATTCATATTTTTTGACCAACCTCGTATACGGCTTGAAAAAATTAATATCTGACGGTTGCATTTTAAGTTTTTGGACCATGCAGAACTTTTTATCAAGAATGCCTTTTTTCCTAAAACCAATAATAATTTTTTTTTCCATATGGTTCCAACTTGAAGTAGACACACTGTATATAAAGGAAAGTCACAACCCTGACTAATCAACGCAGAGCCAAAACCACTAACACTAAAAACTTGAAATTTGAGTGGAAGGTTCAATTTATTACGTAAGGTAGTGCTAAGAAGGGATTTTTTGAAATTCGACCCCTAAGGGGGTGAAAAAGGGTAAAATGTGTTTTCACGAAGTCCTCAATATCTCTTACACCCGATAAGATATCGATTTGGCGTTTGTTTGCAAAGATTATCAATACAAATACCTAGAAACGTATTTTAGGATTTTGCCCTAATCAACCCCTAAGGGTGCAAATCTGGATTGGGGGTGAATTAAAGAACCTTTCGTATCTCCTATGTTTATTAAATTAGAACATTCTTTTTCAAATATTTAGAAAGGGGTGTGAGGGAATTGGAAAATTTTAATCCTAAAAGGGTAAAAGGAGGAAAAACTGAAAAGAGGTAGGGGGGTTAAGATTATTACATTTTTTCGCTGTGAGTTCCATTTTACAACAAAATGTGTTAAAAGGAATTTTTTGAAATTCTACCCCTATGGGGGTGAAAAGAGGCAAAATGTGTTTATACGGGTTCCTCAATGTCTCTTAGACGCAATGAGATAGCCACTTGGTGTTTAGTTGCAAAGATTGTCAATGCAAATACATAGAAACATATTTCAGGATTTTGCCGTAATCAACCCCTAAAGGTGCGAATATGCATTCGGGGTGAATTATAGAACCCTTCGTATCTCCTATGTTTATTGAGTTCGAATGTTATTTGTTGGCATTTTTAAAATTATTAGAAAGTGGCTAAAGATATTTTAAAATTTTACTCCTAAGGAGGTAAAAAGGGGTAAACTGTGTTTTCACGAATTTCTCAATATCTCTTAGACCCGATGATATATTGACTTGGTGTTTACTTGCACAGGTATCCAATAGAAGTGTCTAAAAACAGGTTTTAGGATTTTTTCCTAATTCTTAAAATATTTAGAAAGAGCTTTAAGGGATTTTAAAATTTTACCCCTCAGGGGGCGAAAAGAGGTAAACAGTGTTCTCACAAATTCCGCAATATATCTTAGACCCGATGAGATATCGACTTGGTGTTTACTTGCATACGTATCCAATATAAGTATTTAAAAACACATTTCAGGATTTGCCCTAATCAACCCCTAAAAGTGCAAATCTAGATTCGGGGTGAATTAAAGACCCTTTCGTATCTCCTATGTTTATTGAGCTAAAGCATTCTTTTTTGGCATATAGATGTATTCTTAACATATTTAGAAAGCGGTTTAAGGGAATTTACAATTTTACCCCTAAGGGAGTGGAAAGGGGTAACCTGTGTTTTCACGAATTCTTCAATATCTCTTAAACCCTATAAGATATCGACTTGGCGTTTGCTTGCATAGGTATCCAATATAAGTGTTTAATAGTATATTAAAGTATGAGTAGATAACAAGATCTTTAAAACACGCGCGAAATAGAGCAAGTGTTTTAAAGACCAGTTATCCACGAATACTTTACGCTATTTTTTATTATACCTGCAATACTGGAAATAAATTACGCACTAAAACTTAGAAATAACTTTTGTCGTGATAAATCGAGAGGGCATAATAATATTGCTACTATAGTTACGAGAATTATTTACGTCACGTCCACGTCCGTTGTTGCATTCAGTCGTGTCAGCAAAATAAAGATAGCGATGAAGTTATAATGTTACCTATATACCTTGTTTCCTTGGCAACCTTTAAAGCTCGGCGTGCTTTAATCGCCTGTTTTCGCACGCTCAGGCTTGCTTTAAACGGCGATTCTGATGCAGGTATAATAAAAAATACATTTCAGGATTTTTCCCTAATCAACTCCTAAAAGTGCAAATCTAGATTCGGGGGGAATTAAAAAACCCTTTATATCTTCTATGTTTATTGAGCTAGAGCATTTTTTTTTGGCATATAGATGTATTCTTAAAATATTTAGAAAGCGGTTTAAGGAGATTTAAAATTTTACCCCTGAGGGGGTAAAAAGGGGTAAACTGTGTTTTCACGAATTCTTCAATATCTCTTAAACCCGATAAGATATAGATTTGGTGTATGCTCGCATAGGTATCCAATACAGGTGTCTAAAAACACATTTCAGAATTTTCCCCTAATCAACCCCTAAAGGTGCAAATCTGGATTCGGGTTGAATTAAAGAACCTTTCTTATCTCTTATGTTTATTGAGTTAGACCGTTGTTTTTTGGTATATAGATGTATGCTTAAAATATTTAGAAAGCGGTTTAATGGATTTTAAAATTACCCCTAAAGCGGTAAAAAGGGAAAACTGAAAAAGGGTAGGGTGTTAAATTTATTACTATTTTTCGCTGTGCGTTTATTTCAGGATAATATGGGTTGAAAAAATGTTTCAAAATTCAACTCCTAAGGGGTGAAAAAGGAGTAATAAACTGTGTTTTTACGAATTATTCAATATCTCTTAAATAAATAGGAGGATTTTCGAAATTCCACCAATTTATGAATACAACATTTACTTTGTATATATATATATATATATATATATAAATTTTATCTCATTGTTATACTAAAACTATAGTTTTATCAATATATACAAGAGGAATGACCATTACGTACACACTTCCCGGGGGTACGTGAAGCATAAAAGAGTCGCGCAGGCCTTTTTCCGGAAGAATACTGTGTTTTTTTTACCTAGAATATTGTTTTGCGGCGTTTGTTAGTTTAGCGTATTGAGTGAAGGGTGGGGGTGCGCCCTGGAATTCATTTGAGGTTTGGAAGAAAAAACATTTGTAGCCCGTACGAAGAACGGGCATCTTGCTAGTATACCATAACAACAGTAATAAAATTGTCTGAAAACCTAAATGTACAAGCAAACGTACATTTTTGCGCTAGCTACAAAAACAGCTAGATTTGCAAACATTAACTGGGCAAAATGTTTGAGTAAATTTTTTGGAACAGCGATGGCGTTAAAGCTTTTTTCTACGACCACTACTGTAAGTGATCAAAATTCTACAACTTACAAGTTGTGTAATCGTGTCCTTAAGCACAGCGTACGTAAAGTTGATCGATGGCACGATTAGGGATTTAGTGACTTAATATGTTGGTAGCAACAATGCGTTTTCGCTTTGGTTACTATAGTTACGTATATTTTACAGTTGTTGCTTGTACGAAGTGTTGCAGAGCTGTGACCGCAGCCCCCCCCCCCCCAGCCAATTAATAAAAAATGTCTTTTTCCTTTAACGAAATGAGTGCGGTCGTAGAAAAAGTATAGTACACAACTCGAGTTGTAAAGCAATTAGTGCACTCACCGCTACGCGCCTCGTGCGTAACTTTTCCAGTCGTGCGTAATATGCCATTTACAACTCTTGTTACGTAATATACTATTATCTTTATCGGTGTTGTTATAGACTATTTACCAAATTAATATGAGTATCGTTAAAAGCTTTATTACCACACTCAGTGCGGCAATAGATATTACCGCACTCACTGCGATTATAGATAGATATTACCGCACTCTTTTTTACAAAACAAAGAATACGTTGAACCAGAATTTAAGGATGAAGATACAATACTGAACAGTACCCTCCTGATTTTAGTAGTATTTTCGATTATATTTGAACATGGAATACTCCAATTATATAACATACGCAAACAATTTTTGCACTCAGTGATAGTAGATCATGAAAACTATTTCTCTATGGAAATAAAATTACATTAGTCTAAATTGTGCGTTAGTAATATACTAAAGATGAGAAAAAAAAATGCTTGAATTTAATGTAGTTTATTAAAATTGTTCAAAACATAGCTTTATTTAAATTCTCATAAAGAAATTCATCAAATGGTTACTGTTGATGTAACAAAAGTAGTATGGAAAATATTGTAACTAGCAATTACAATTTTGTTGAAACACAACTTGGAATTGAATTGTCTACTTCAACTGGTCAATAATACGCGCCTACAGCTACCTTATCTGGCATTCCCACGGCGGTCAGAGGCACCAGCAAAGTATTTGTTACTCGAATAGATTTTTGGGGTTCTGCAATAACAGCAAATTGTACTTGTCGGCTTATTTTCGGTTTGCAACAGGTTTCTGTCTGCAGTGTAACTATAGTGTCGTTAGTGTTTGCATTTGTGTTTTAATAATTTTATACAGGTAAGTTTTAGTAGTTTGTACAACGAGAGTGGATATGGACATTCCACTCGAGTTGTACAGTGTATTTTTTCTACGACCTATCAATGGAAAAGAATGGAAAATTAAAAGAAAATTTATTCAACGCTAATTAATAAGATATCTTACAACAAAATCACGTTTGCCACAAACAGGGCACAGCAGGGCGTGCCCATTGCAAAACAAACAATTAATGAAAGTTGCCTAGGTAATCACGACTAGCGTGGTTTGTGATTGGTGTATTTCATATCCACCCTTGTGTGGATATGAAATCATATACGTTCAGTTAACTACAATTGCCTACATATCCATTCTGTAGATTGTGAAGAAAACAGAATATATACATGCGGGAGTAGAAAAATATGTTGTTTATCGGTACATGATATTAAGCCTTAGTTTACATCTACAAAAGTAGGCTGGTAACTAGGTCATAACTTATCTGTAGGGTAAAGGAATATTACCCTACATGGCAACCATAACCATACAACAACCGATAAACTATTGAACAAATCACGGATGTTATGAATCATAACAGCCTTAGAAGTTTTAAAATCCTCGCTCTACGAACTCGGATTTCAAAACATCTGCGGCAGTTATGATACTCATAACATTCCTAGATATGTTAATAGCTATTAATAGACATACTTTTTCAGTCAATTATTACAGATGTAGGTTTTGGTTTTACCTGCTTAACTTTTTTACTACAATTTGCTTTTAATCAATCTTTATGACGTAATTGGAAAATGATTACTGTGTAAAAAATGTCATAACTATGTTGCAGAGCAAAATATTATAGTGTAAAGTAGTGATGGGCTTATTCGAATCAAAAATAACCGGTTATCCGGTTATTGAAATAACCTGTGTAACTCGGTTTTCGTTCCAAGTAATCGAATCAAAAATAACCTCAACCTGATACGTACTTCGTGCCGCGTCTCAGCGACCTGCGAGTGATCGAAATTCTGTAAATAATACGGCATTCATAATCATAACTCATATAACCTTTTCTACGTATGGATATACTTGATTGACCCAAGTGAGGCTCGCCGCTGCTTGTTGATGTTATTAAGACATTTGATGCTCCCAGTCGACGAGTTAAATTTATGGGGCCGTTCCTATTAAAGATAACGTTCTGCTGAGTCTGAGATTTGCCGAGCTGTGTTTATAACGGCCTAAATTTTTGCTTCGAAACGCGGTTCATTATGTCTAATAAGGGAAATAAGATTTTCCAATATCGTAAAAGATTTATATTTAATTTTTAATAACGGAGCAATCGGGACACGAAGTGGATTTCGATGTTGCAAATTTTAAGTGTGTGTCCTTAGAACCGCGGAAGGCTGACTACTAGAGAATTTTAGGAACTAAAAATAGATTCAATAGATACTTTTGTATTCGCATATTTATAATTTCTTTATGATTAGTATTGATATAGTTATTCTCAATGGTTTATACTCCTTAGAAATCAAATAAAAATCATTTATACAATTATTATAATTAATGATTAACTGAGTTCCTCTGCTATCTGCAAGTTACGATGCCGATGCAGATGACGGTGAACCGCCAACCGGCAAACCGGCTGACTTAATCGGAACAAATCGAGAGCCAAAATTGATTCGAATGATGATTGAAATAATCAATCGGTTATTAATATGATTCGAATGCAAATAATTCGGTTATGAAAATTGTCCGGTTATGCCCATCACTAGTGTAAAGGCTAAATAGAGATTTAACATATCCTAGTAGCTCAAAGATTTGCTAAAAATTGTTTAATATCAATATTATAACAGCCACTTGCCACTTGTCTTCTTTAGGATGGGTCGTAAACCTAAACTTGCGATGACGAGAGCTAGGAAAAGCCGTAAATTGATGAACAAGCGGTACTGGCAGAAAAAATAAGAAAATTAAAGATAACTTCTTACTGTAAAAATAATGCTAACTATCTTCTAAATAATTTGCAGGTGAATGATGACAGATGTAAACGTACAAGAAGATACAGCATCTAATATAGAACCAATACTTGATGCAAATACAAATGATTCAAAGTAAGTTTTATAATTATAACCTTTTTGAGTGATGCATGAATAATTATCGCCTAACTAATTTGTAGGCAAATCGTAACAGATGCAAATACTACATGCGAGATCAATCTAATAGTAATAATTGGAAATAATATACAAGAAGCATCTTGCATGGAACCAAGCAACAATACAACTGTACATTCGCATTAAGTTTCATAACTAAAATATTTCTGAGACGTTCAGCGTATATATACGTCACTTCTTTTTAGTGAACCAACAAACTTTGAATTGAAAGGAAGACGAATTGTAAATATCCAGTACGTTTTGGAACAAACTTTGGGATTTCCTCACCATCCTCTGTTTTCGTGTTCGTCATCGCATGTCGAAATATTGAAGGAAATTCGTAAAGGTTTCATTTCCGAGATTATTTTAAAATGCCGAATGTGTCAGGTACAACATATATATGCCTTTCTTGTAGCAGACGGTGATAGCAGTGTTTATCGCAAAATCCTCCAAGCTAAACCACACGGAAGTTTTAAATTAAAAATTAAATGTAGTAACCATTTACTACGTAACTATTGCTCTAGACTAAGAGATTTGTCTACTAAGTGGTTTAGCTCATTAGCTCAAGAAGTGCCAGTAGTATTGCGACATGCTCTAAAGTCTAATATTCGAAGACTTCATGTAGCTATTGATTGCACTATGAAACATAGACGATCGGAAGAAATCAATATTATGGAACAGTTCCGTTTATTAAAAATAGACATAGAAAATAGTGTAAGAAACGTTTTCGGTGAACATAAGTTGTGTAAAGAGTATTTCTGTAAGGGTCCTAAATTCAATGAAGCTAACTTAATACGCAATTTGAAGAAGTGCGGTTTGTACGATGACATTATGGTATGTGTTAATAGACTGATATATCACGGTGCTAGTTTAATTCATAATATGACGAACAATGCAGCAGAGCATTATAACTCTAACACGCCTCGGTTTATAGCTCAGCGGTAGGGTTACTTCAATGGCGTCGGTTTCGGAAGAGGAGGGTGGGCGTTACCCTCAGCTAGACACTGGATTTGATTGGAACAAAGTTTATTATATTTACACTACTAACTAACATACAGATAAGCTTATAACTAGGTAACATATATGTACATAAAAAGAAAATGGCGGATTGGCATCCGCAGTTGGAAGCTGGTGTGGTCCTTCGGAGGCGATGCCGGCGGCTTCCTTCTGCGGTGGCAGCGGCGGCGGTGGCGACTGGCGACGGGGCGGCGGGCTGAGAGCGGCGGCGGCGGCAACGTCGGCGGCAGTGCTGATCTCCTTGGCGGAGGCGGCGGCTGGCGGCTTCCTTCGGCGGTGGCAGCGGCGGCTGTGGCGACTGGCGACGGGGCGGCGGGCTGTGATCAGCGGCGGCGGTAACGTCGGCGGCAGTGCTGATCTCCTTGGCGGAGGCGGCAGCTGGAGTTGAGTCCTGGAGCTGAAGTGGCTGCTGGTGGACTCTCCTGGATTGAGTCCTAGAAGGCTGGAGGTCCTGGAGAAGCTTCTAAGGCTGGAGTTGAGTCCTGGAGCTGAAGTGGCTGCTGGTGGACTCTCCTGGATTGAGTCCTAGAAGACTGGAGGTCCTGGAGAAGCTTCTAAGGCTGGAGTTGAGTCCTGGAGCTGAAGTGGCTGCTGGTGGACTCTCCTGGATTGAGTCGGCGATGGAAGGCTGGATGGTTCCTGGTAGACTCTCCTGGATTGAGTTGATGCTGGTTCGACTCTCCTGGATTGAGTCCTAGAAGGCTGGAGGTCCTGGAGAAGCTTCTAAGGCTGGAGTTGAGTCCTGGAGCTGAAGTGGCTGCTGGTGAACTCTCCTGGATTGAGTCCTAGAAGGCTGGAGGTCCTGGAGAAGCTTCTAAGGCTGGAGTTGAGTCCTGGAGCTGAAGTGGCTGCTGGTGGACTCTCCTGGATTGAGTCCTAGAAGGCTGGCGGTCCTAGAGAAGCTTCTAAGGCTGGAGTTGAGTCCTGGAGCTGAAGTGGCTGCTGGTGGACTCTCCTGGATTGAATCCTAGAAGGCTGGAGGTCCTGGAGAAGCTTCTAAGGCTGGAGTTGAGTCCTGGAGCTGAAGTGGCTGCTGGTGGACTCTCCTGGATTGAGTCGGCGATGGAAGGCTGGATGGTTCCTGGTGCACTCTCCTGGATTGAGTTGATGCTGGTTCGACTCTCATGGATTGAGTCCTAGAAGGCTGGAGGCCTTGAAGAAGCTTCTAAGGCTGGAGTTGAGTCCTGGAGCCGAAGTGGCTGCTGGTGGACTCTCCTGGATTGAGTCCTAGAAGGCTGGAGGTCCTGGAGAAGCTTCTAAGGCTGGAGTTGAGTCCTGGAGCTGAAGTGGCTGCTGGTGGACTCTCCTGGATTGAGTCCTAGAAGGCTGGAGGTCCTGGAGAAGCTTCTAAGGCTGGAGTTGAGTCCTGGAGCTGAAGTGGCTGCTGGTGGACTCTCCTGGATTGAGTCCTAGAAGGCTGGAGGTCCTGGAGAAGCTTCTAAGGCTGGAGTTGAGTCCTGGAGCTGAAGTGGCTGTTGGTGGACTTTCCTGGATTGAGTCCTAGAAGGCTGGAAGTCCTGGAGAAGCTTCTAAGGCTGGAGTTGAGTCCTGGAGCTGAAGTGGCTGCTGGTGGACTCTCCTGGATTGAGTCGGCGATGTAAGGCTGGATGGTTCCTGGTGGACTCTCCTGGATTGAGTTGATGCTGGTTCGACTCTCCTGGATTGAGTCCTAGAAGGCTGGAGGTCCTGGAGAAGCTTCTAAGGCTGGAGTTGAGTCCTGGAGCTGAAGTGGCTGCTGGTGAACTCTCCTGGATTGAGTCCTAGAAGGCTGGAGGTCCTGGAGAAGCTTCTAAGGCTGGAGTTGAGTCCTGGAGCTGAAGTGGCTGCTGGTGGACTCTCCTGGATTGAGTCCTAGAAGGCTGGCGGTCCTAGAGAAGCTTCTAAGGCTGGAGTTGAGTCCTGGAGCTGAAGTGGCTGCTGGTGGACTCTCCTGGATTGAATCCTAGAAGGCTGGAGGTCCTGGAGAAGCTTCTAAGGCTGGAGTTGAGTCCTGGAGCTGAAGTGGCTGCTGGTGGACTCTCCTGGATTGAGTCCTAGAAGGCTGGAGGTCCTGGAGAAGCTTCTAAGGCTGGAGTTGAGTCCTGGAGCTGAAGTGGCTGCTGGTGGACTCTCCTGGAGTGAATCCTAGAAGGCTGGAGGTCCTGGAGAAGCTTCTAAGGCTGGAGTTGAGTCCTGGAGCTGAAGTGGCTGCTGGTGGACTCTCCTGGATTGAGTCCTAGAAGGCTGGAGGTCCTGGAGAAGCTTCTAAAGCTGGAGTTGAGTCCTGGAGCTGAAGTGGCTGCTGGTGGACTCTCCTGGATTGAGTCCTAGAAGGCTGGAGGTCCTGGAGAAGCTTCTAAGGCTGGAGTTGAGTCCTGGAGCTGAAGTGGCTGCTGGTGGACTCTCCTGGATTGAGTCCTAGAAGGCTGGAGGTTCTGGAGAAGCTTATAAGGCTGGAGTTGAGTCCTGGAGCTGAAGTGGCTGCTGGTGGACTCTCCTGGATTGAGTCCTATAAGGCTGGAGGTCCTGGAGAAGCTTCTAAGGCTGGAGTTGAGTCCTGGAGCTGAAGTGGCTGCTGGTGGACTCTCCTGGATTGAGTCGGCGATGGAAGGCTGTATGGTTCCTGGTGGACTCTCCTGGATTGAGTTGATGCTGGTTCGACTCTCCTGGATTGAGTCCTAGAAGGCTGGAGGTCCTGGAGAAGCTTCTAAGGCTGGAGTTGAGTCCTGGAGCTGAAGTGGCTGCTGGTGGACTCTCCTGGATTGAGTCCTAGAAGGCTGGAGGTCCTGGAGAAGCTTCTAATTCTGGAGTTGAGTCCTGGAGCTGAAGTGGCTGCTGGTGGACTCTCCTGGATTGAGTCCTAGAAGGCTGGAGGTCCTGGAGAAGCTTCTAAGGCTGGAGTTGAGTCCTGGAGCTGAAGTGGCTGCTGGTGGACTCTCCTGGATTGAGTCCTAGAAGGCTGGAGGTCCTGGAGAAGCTTCTAAGGCTGGAGTTGAGTCCTGGAGCTGAAGTGGCTGCTGGTGGACTCTCCTGGATTGAGTCCTAGAAGGCTGGAGGTCCTGGAGAAGCTTCTAAGGCTGGAGTTGAGTCCTGGAGCTGAAGTGGCTGCTGGTGGACTCTCCTGGATTGAGTCCTAGAAGGTTGGAGGTCCTGGAGAAGCTTCTAAGGCTGGAGTTGAGTCCTGGAGCTGAAGTGGCTGCTGGTGGACTCTCCTGGATTGAGTCCTAGAAGGCTGGAGGTCCTGGAAAAGCTTCTAAGGCTGGAGTTGAGTCCTGGAGCTGAAGTGGCTGCTGGTGGACTCTCCTGGATTGAGTCGGCGATGGAAGGCTGGATGGTTCCTGGTGGACTCTCCTGGATTGAGTTGATGCTGGTTCGACTCTCCTGGATTGAGTCCTAGAAGGCTGGAGGTCCTGGAGAAGCTTCTAAGGCTGGAGTTGAGTCCTCGAGCTGAAGTGGCTGCTGGTGGACTCTCCTGGATTGAGTCCTAGAAGGCTGGAGGTCCTGGAGAAGCTTCTAAGGCTGGAGTTGAGTCCTGGAGCTGAAGTGGCTGCTGGTGGACTCTCCTGGATTGAGTGATTTCCTACTGCCAGCGTCTGACTATTTAAAGGAGCCAGTCCTTTGTCAAACGCGATCTCGCAGCTCATTGGTCGAAGTAGAAGGGATGTTTTGCCCGTTTTTGATGTATTTCGGATTATCGCGTTTAATTGAGCGGCGTGATCAATTATCGACTTGATTTGAGTCGCAATCAATAGTCGTTGAAATGTCGATTCTAACGACACCCAATTTGCTAGGTTTTGGTAAAGATTAATTGAACTTGGAATTTTTAACTCCGTGTTCGGCGTAAAACTTACTTAAGCATTACTCTTATTGCGTATGTTAAGAAGTTATTTTGCTTCGATTGGTTGCGCGCTAATTTTATATGAATTTTGATACTAGACAACCCTGTCTTAGTTTATTGCTTTTGTGAAAATTTCTTAATTTAAGTAAATTCAATAAAATTGGTGCTTCTGCTTCCAGGAAAATGTGGCGCGCTCGGCGTGTGTTGCTGCTATCGATTCGCGGATTGTTTTAATAATTAGCGGTGGCTTTTCCCTTTCCATTGATATCAAACACGGGGGTTTTTGATACAGCGGTGTATTTTTTTACGCGCCCTTTTGTGTATAAGCGCTCTGATTGTACGTGAGGCGAATTTAGTTTGCTATCGCCCGTCTTGCCTGCTGGTCCCAATAAAGTTTATGGTTGCAGTCTTGCTGCACTTTAGAAATTCGTTGTATTTGCACTTATTTTTATGATTTTAGGGTTTTGAAAAATATTTTTGCGTAGGAGCGCGGCGGTTTGTTAAGCAGATGTAATATTCTTTGTTCTTCTGGCGCCTTTCGGGCGGCGTACATTCCCTTTGTTATTTCGATCTGTTTAACGGTTCATATCAACTCTATTCTTCCAAAGTTTGTCGATGGTAAAAGTATCGACTTTTCTTAAAAGGGAAATTATTAATTGAGATGTAACGTTGCTGCCATTTCAGTGATTAGTGGAAGTTTTCATACGTCAGTACATATGGCAACTACTGAAAGAACCCAAGGGTAGCACAGAAAAAAAAATCATTGAGCTAAAGGTTGCATCCTTGCGTAGAAGAAAACTTATTCATTCGAAAAAAAAATTACAAACAAGTACAGCATGCTGATGAATATGACGGTTCGAATGCTTGTAGTTGAAATGAATGTGTAAGAGTTAGAGCAAAAGAAAGATATCTTTCTACAACAGTTATCTAAGACACCAGAAGAGATTAAAAACATCGCAGAAAATACAAAAAAACAATACAATTTATTCAACTTTATGGATATAAGGATGAAGAAAACGCCTAACTGCATCTTGCTTTGGAAAAATTTGCAAAATGCGCGAAACTACAGATCCAAAGAAAACCGTTATGCATATGCTAAACGGTTTTGCCGGTTCCAATAGCAAGTTACGCCATCACGACTCTTTGCCCCCATTGTTGCAAGCTTGTAACCTTGATTGCACGGGCATACGGTCTCGTGGCATTCCAGGGATAGCGCTTACCTTAAGTAGATTAGAAATGTTATATAAGCTAGTATTACGCACTTTATTGTCAGTTCCTGGTTCAGAGCTTAAACACACTTGATGTAAGAGATTGTCTCGCATAAGCCTGTTCGAAGACTCCAATATATTTATGTATTGTAAAATAAGAATAAAGTTGTTTTTTTTTAAAGTCGTTTCGGCGATTGTTTAAATTAACTAGCACACGTTACGGAATAGAGCATGAGCTACTTGCCCGACAACACTTTCAAGATTTAATCCGACATTCTATTCTCGAATGTGGTTTTTACATCGACAAGTGCGACAATTATTTGGGAGCAACTCCTGATGGTCTAATTGGCGATGATAAGATAATCGAAATTAAGTGTCCATATTCGGCAAAATTCATGACTCTCGAGGAAGCAATTGAAAAAAAGGTTATTAAATTTGCCACATTTAATACGAATGATAGGACATTTTTGTTAAAAAGGAACGATTCGTATTAACGTATGTCTCATAAGTTTTGGCACAGTCTTATGTATTTAATTTTTGTATGCTACATTAATCTTAGTCGAATCATTATTATAAGCATTAGTTGATATACTTATTGTAACAGAAATGTTAATTTAAATTAACTGGAACGGACCATTCTCTTCAACGATGCATAATCTTCTTCTAACACTCTGCAACAGTTCTTGGACGGTGGCAATATTTATTTTTTGGAACATCTGACAAATTCTGCATCTCAAGTGGTCTCCCATCCACCATCATAAACTTTCCTGAACAAAATTACCAAAAATCTTCAAT
Source organism: Agriotes lineatus (assembly GCA_940337035.1). NCBI lineage: Eukaryota > Metazoa > Arthropoda > Insecta > Coleoptera > Elateridae > Agriotes > Agriotes lineatus. Next base: position 210,180 of record CALNHX010000088.1, read on the forward strand.
AATTGGACGTGCCTGGTGTAGATTGGTACGGTCATTGTCATCCATGATAATGACTTCGTTGTTGGTGAAATGAACTTGCCTTAATGCACAACAAAATGCATATATTCGTTGCAACTGGCTCGGTGTGTATTACTGATTTTTTTCGTTCTGTAATTTTTCACCTTTTCTGGATAGTTTCTTGAAATTGTTGACTTTAAAACACCAAATTCGAGTGATAACGTTCGAATCTAAGTCCGACACTGGTTTGACACTTCTCACCAATCTATTTACCACAGATCGAGACGAAAGTCTACGTCGTCCTGTTTTTGGTGAAGTTTACACACGAAACACCGTCTTCACATTCTTCAATTATTCGGTAAATAGTTTAGCGTGAAATATTATGATTTACAAATATTTGACAATATCCGGTTTATGTATTCGCCCAACTAAATTATAGATACGAATTTCCAGTTTCTAAGGTATAATGGCACAATTACATTCAAAAATTGAACTGCCACTGTCATTAGCAAAGTATGATACTGAGGTAATTATGTTTCCAACGCCAACTTGCGACTTTGTTTTTTATAATTAATATCAAAGAGCTGAATATTGTGCCAAAACTTATGAGACATACGTTATTATCAAGTGCAGGGGCAGCTTCATATTACAATGAAGCAATTTTGTTACTTCGTTTGTTGGACACCTAAGCACTTTCTATACGAAGACGACAATTTTTTTAGTAGATTTCAAGAAAAATTAAACTTTTAAAGTCAGATTATGGTAACTCATTAAATACGTAATAGATTTTATTACTCTATTTATGTGTAGAGTTTAATATTTTATCTGCCAAATTTCTACATACATCTGTTAGAAATATAAGTACGAATTTACTAATGTGTCTAATACATTTTTAAACTTTGTAATCCATTAAAAAATCAAAATACTCTTGTCAATGTCAGATTTTATTTGCCACTACTTTCATAATTTCATGTTTTTGTACCACATTTTTCAAAGAAAACTAGGAGTTTTATTAGTCACTTTCTAGAGTTCGTAATAATGAGTAATACATTTTGTAATTACAACTTTCTAACCAAACTATTCGATAATCCCTAAATTCTAACGTAGGATGACACTTAATAGTAATTTATTATACAAGACGATAAAGTTAAATTTTATCCACGAGTGAATCGTTTAACGTCGAGACGAAGTCGAGACATTAATGATTCAAAACTGGATAGTAATAACTTTATCGTCGTGTATAATACAATTTTTTCCCATAGCAGGAACTTTAACAATTTCAAAAGGAAATATGGAAAGTAAATCGCATTTTAAAATCTCAGTAGCTAGATTGGGTTGCTAGGATAATACCAGGCTGTAATATTTATTTTAAATAACAGTTATAAAATTAAATAACTTTTTTTACTCCTGTAACTAAAATGGCATTTAACATACTAACATACACGTGGCTAAGTGACATTTTCATCACGCATTCATAACCTGTGACTAAAGAGCCTCTTAGTCATGGGCTGAAGTTAGCAACGATGTTTTAGTCATGGGGTGAAGTTAGGTTCAAACAGTATTTGCTTTATTAGCCACAGCCAAAACTAAAATCAAGTTAGTTTTCAACAGTCAACTTTGACATTTGTCAAGCATAATTTAACCTAATATAATAAATGTCAAAATTTTAATGAAATAATATGATGTTATATTGTCTAAATTTGTGGTCGTAGAAAAAGTATGGTATGTAACACATTATATAAACTCGTTAAGACACTCGTTTATTAAACACTCGCTGCGCTGCCGCTGCTCTCCGCTCGTGCCTAAAAAACTCGTGACTAAAATGACGTTTATAAAACTTGTTACATAATATACTATCTACCCTTGCTGTTAAAGTAACACTTGACCATTTGTTTTGAGTCGATTAAAGCACACTTTAACATTTGCTCTAGAAAAAAAAATTTGATATATTTTTCTCGCTATTATACTCTGTGTCAATAGTTATTAAAGCAAATGTAAAATAGAATTATTGTAAAATGTACTAATATACATGTCATTTTGTTTTAATTATTGCAGAATGATCTAGTTGGTTAATTATTTGGTCTGCATAATAATTTGTGTACCTAATATATATAAGCATTACTTTTTATGCTTAATCAGACAAAGTGACACTTCTACCTTGACAATCAAGTCACAAAAGTCACTTTCATGAGGTTTGAAAATAAATTCATTTATACAAGATGAGTTTTTTAAAGTACTACAAGGCGATCTCTTAAAAACTGGTTTAAAATATCTTATGAAATTTGTGTGAGGTAATAGGGAGATGAGAGGACATATTTAAATATATTTTTAACATTTACCTTCTCTCTGTAATTTGAGGGCAAAACCAAAAGCAAATCAAAAAATGATTTGTATACATAAGTAGTTTTTTGTGTAGATTCGAATTTTCTAAAGAAAAGTACATCATCCTATTTAAAATTCCAAAGTTACCCCCACCTCTAAAAATACAAAGGAGAGATAAATGTCAAAAATATGTATCACCATCTCTCCATTACCTCACTAAAATTTCATGCAAATATTTTAAACCGTTTTCGAGATATCGCCTTGTAACACTTATTTATAAATTATTATGTTTTATTATTTAATTAAAAATGCTGTTCGAGTGTTAAACCTTTGCGTATAATTATTAAATATGTCTAAAGTGGTTTTATGTTGTTTTTATGTCGTTTTTTGTCACTATATGGTGCTTACATTTAGTTCTCTATTTTATTTACTGTATTAAAATTATAAACCTAGAATTAGTAAACTGCCCCAGTCGAAACTAATAATTCTAGGCGGTGCTTCTGGCGAAAAGATGCAAAACAGCATTTTTAAATGTCAAATTGACCGGAGGTAGTAACTACGTGCTATATAACTATCTGTCGTAGTTGGCCGGCAAGGGATTATTGCAGTGGACCAACTCAAGTAAACGATACGGCATTAGGAATTTATATAACTATAGTGGCCCGCTTTATTTATCTTTCTACAAATCTTCGACCGACGAATAGAGTGAGTGCAACAAAGACAAATTCGTGAACGTGTTAATATCGAGCCGGGTGAATTACGTATTATTAAACTATTATGAGATACGGGTCAAACTACACTTCGCCTATGAGAGAAGTTCCACCACCTCGTTTTGGCAATCAAACTTGTTTCGTTAAGATGCTCATAATCAAACTTTTATCGTTAATATCTATTAAGGGTTCTTGAAGGTTATTGCAAACTTTACTAATATTGTATTAAAAATATCTTCCAAATGAGGCTGTTTTATGGTATGGAATTGTAATTAGATCTTCCACTCTCATGTTTAACTGATCTACATATGTTCTAAATTGTATTTTTGTATACAGGGTGTTTGTAGATCGCTAGACAGCTGATATCTTCGTTAATAATAGAGATATAAAAAAAACTTTTTTTTAAATACTAGTACACAATCTACAAATTGAGGTAAACTAATTTAAGCCATGAGTAGTTAAGTTATGAGAGTTCTGGGGTGCTCCGCCCACTTCTTCCCTCCCCGGCAGTGCAGGTCCCGCCCCTCGCGTAGTGGTTGGTTGTGTCCACTGCCGGCCGATGTCCTTTCACCTGGCAACGATTTGCCGATAATGGTCAATTGTATCGATTGATTTTTGCGATTGATTCGATTACAATGGCGCGTGTTGCGATTTTGCAAGCCTACTCGCTGAATTTTGTGATTATCCGAATTTGCGATGTCCAGTTTAGCTGGTCAGTATGGTCAATTGTATCGATTGATTTTTTCGATTGATTCGATTTACGATGGCGTAGGGGCCGTGTTGCGATTTTGCAAGCCTACTCGGTGAATTTTGCGATTGTCCGAATTTGCAGTGTCCATTTTAGCTGGTCATTATCTCAGTCTTATATGAATTTTGAATTATTTTAAATCGTGTTGCGACATGTCGCCCTTTCGAGACTAAATATCCGGCGCAGGCCTGTGAAGGTGTAACACCTGCATGCGTTCCTGCCATTGATTGAATAAATATTTAAATTGACAAAAATAGATTGCACACCTGCATCCCAAACTAAACATCCGGTTGTCGTAAATCTCGTTGCGTACATGCATGTGGAGGTGTAACACCTGCAGCCACCCTCTTCTAGATTAAACATCCTGTGCAGTTGGGGCCTTCCGAAAGACATTCATCCGTATAAAAAATAGAGCACACATATTAACTCTTCCAATGTGCGTGTTGACCTGATGGCGGATTAAGCATTGTTCGTGTCAAATAAAATTGTAGCTATCTTTGTGGAATAATAGAGAGCAAGAGCTGTGTGAGTGTGTAACGTAGCGTGTCGAGATGGATGAGTTAATAAAAATAAATCGAAGGGGTGTAACGTTAACTTTAAAATTGCTAAGAGAATCTAAAAAAGAGGGTGGTTCGATTGGTAGAAAAAGGCATTACGAGACGGAATTAGCAAAACTGAGAGCAGACCAAATACGATTAAAGGAAAATGTTGCAGCAGCTGGTGGCGGCGTTGGCGGAGCCAAAACAAAAGTAAAATGGCGAGACATTAAAAGTGCGTTCAAAGGTCGTATAAGAAGCGCCGTTGTAGTAAATTTGAAGTATGATGTTCCCGACATAGATTTATTTTTTAAGGACGCTTATGATTTGGCTCTAAAGCATATAAAGAGATTTTTGAATAGGATGGGAGTAATAAAGGCGAATTTTATATTTTATGGGGATTATATAAAGCCTACAGAGCCAGCTACATTGCATACCAAGTCTTTTAATGCGAAACATTTTCAAATTTTTGCAAGTGCAGGTATTTTTCAGGTTTGTGACGCGTTGTCAGATGAATTCAAACATAAAATGAGAGAGTTTGAACAAATCGGCAGCGGTTTGCATTGAAATCTATAAATTATTTGGTTGTAAATATAGCGAAAAGTGGGATTCTGAAATCATAATAAAATCATATTGCTGCAAGACTCGAACCTGATGCGCTACTGCTGCGGTTGTAAATGCAATAAAGAGGGCAGAGTAGATAACCACGTAAGTGTCGTGCTTACCTACCAGGCGCTCTTAAAATTGTTCATAATTCGTTGAGAAGTAGAGATATTGCTGAAAAGTTGTGCGATTGAAGGGATAGTAATTATTTCTGAGCAGAAGTGCGCTTTTGTGTTCTGCAGTCGTAGCAGTAACGCCGGCATTTGTATTAGCAACATAACCTCGGCATCACCATCATCATCGTCATTGCCAAAATCCGCAGCACAACTGAAAGCTATGCTGATTACTGTAGAGGAAATTAATTGTTTGCCTATAGATGTATCGAAAGCGTATTTTTCTAAGGATATAGGAAAACATTTTAAAAAAGTGGCGAAAGGGCTGCAAGAAGAACTATGGGAATATGAATATTGTTGGGATCATTTTCCGTTAGAGAAAGATGCATTGGATGGTCCGCCAAAGCAAAAATTTCAGTGTGCTTTATGAGCAAGTGAGCTCGAAAGGGGGACAAAAACAAGATAGAAAGTAAAAATTTATTCACAATAGTTCATATCATCATGTCGTCGCCGTCGGTGCGGGTAATGTACCTCGTCTAGCTGCTATAAATAAAAATTTTTGCTTATTCATCGGCCGCATAGGCGTGTGGACAAAGCATTCATGTGCATACAATTTTCTAATATCGAAAATATAAAAAGTATTTGCACACTGCCTGTTGAATGAACTCCTATGGGGCTGAAATTTATAAATGAACGTCGTATGTATGCATTCAGCGGAGATCTACTAAAACATCAAGGAGCTGCTGTGGCAACTATTGCTGCTGGCGCACCAAATAAGACTTTAACTTTTTATAAAGTTCGATACATATCGCCTATTTTTAATTCCAGATATTTTGAGAGTAATTGGAATTCGCTAATATGGAATTTAAATAACTACAAATTGGTGTATAGTCACGCCGGATGGAAAGCGCTAAGCATATTTTTAATTCTTTTAATTTTGAGTCAAGTCACACTAGTGTGCTATCATGATTTCCGTTCACGGTACGTGAAAATTAGGAGGAACTTTTATTTAGAATTTTTTGTGCTCTGCAATTTATGTTCAATTACTTTACCACCTACAAGCGATATTAGTGTAGATATCAATGGTGAAAGGAAACCCGAACGGGTCGACTATTTAACCTGTCAAACTGACACTCTTTTATTATTGTGCAACAAGTTATCGACATATAACCCGATAATATCGAAGTACTTATAGTATTACTTCTGATTATACCACTCCCTCTAACATCAACCAATGAAAAACGGCAAAATGCATAGTTACGCATGTACTAACTTTTGATAATGTACATAACAACTGACAACCACATACCTTCCTGATTAATAGGTGATAATCACGCGCCTTCACAAACATCACGTTACCTGCTGTCAGTACAATTGTCATAACAACCACGTTAAATGTACTTTTTATATTTAAAATACACTATTTAAACGTTGTTTATTGACTCGTGATATAATCTAGCCGAATGCAACTCGTGTCTTCTTGATTATCAAATAATTTCTGTTTCCACTCAATATATTGTTTTAGGCAATCACGCTCGTCCTTCGGATTCGCGGGATTGCCAAACAATATATCTCGTGTAAACAGAAATGATTATTTGATAATCAAGAACCCACTAGTTGCATTATATATGAAAATCTTAGTGGACAACTTGAAATTCAACTTTCCTGGACCTTCAACATTCCAAATAAGAAGTTTAAACTTTTACTTCTTAAGAATTTTTACTATTAAACATTCTTCAAAGTACTATGTACACCTCAATACGAGCCTCAAATTCATATCTGACTTTTGCAGAATACAGCATGTTATTTTATGCATTCTGAAATATAAAAATGTTATTACATTATTAGAATAAATATACTTCATTAAGTATGCGGTAATCTCTGAAACTTCTTTGTGGCGTGAATTCATAATTCATTTTCTTATATGGGTATTTCGCCACTCTGCAAATTAAAATATTAAATAACGAAAATATTAACAACGAACGTTTCGAGGGACAATCTGCCCTCGTTATCAACGAATAACAATTAAAACTAACAAGAACTTATCTTTTTTTCACTGGAAGAAATAACCAACCTCCAATGAATTTTCTGACATTGACGTTTGTTGATATCTGTACCTACTTGATCTCATCTTTAAGAATCGATAGCCAACTAAATACACTAAAGAACAGTGACACTTTTTTAAATAAAACTGTAGTTAATCTGTCTTCTAAAGAACTAAACGCCACTGACAAATTAGTTCTTGGCAAAGGGCTCAACTACGCAGTGGCGCCAAAACGAATTAATAAACTTGATTTAGTTACAGCTATAGAAGAGACTTGTCAAAAACTTCCAGAAGACATTAGACAGGAATACAGAATTAGAAACAAAATCATACTAGAACGACCTTACACAATCAGACAAAATATATCCAAACAAGAAAAACATTCACTACACACACTAAAAACCGATAACACAATTAAAATTCTACCTGCAGACAAAGGCAACGCCACAGTAGTACTTGACACAACCACATACAACGAAAAACTTTTAACACTAATTAGTGAGGGACAATACACTAAACTAAATAAAGATCCAACACATACAATAGAAACAAAAATATACAGAACACTTTACAAACACAGAGAACAATTTACAGATTTTGTAAGACGTACGCTAACACCACACTACAGTAAACCACCACATTTTTATGGATTACCAAAGATACACAAACCAAATGTACCACTTAGGCCAATAGTTAGTTCTATAGGTTCTCCTTGTCACAGTTTAGCTAAATATTTACTTAAGATAGTGACTCCTATATCAGGAAATACAGACACGTATATAAAGAACACGCCCCATTTCCTTGAAAAACTTAAAGAAGCAAACATAAACACACAACACTTAATGGTTAGTTTCGATGTAGTTAGTCTCTTCACTAATGTTCCAGTAGACAAAACACTCAACATCATTAAACATAAGCTACAAAACGATAACACATTACATACACGAACAACATTAAACGTTGGTACCATTATGGAACTCTTAACACTATGCATTAAAACGACATACTTTCAACTAAACAATGAATTTTACCAACAAGATTTCGGGATGGCAATGGGTTCACCTTTATCTCCCATTGTTAGTAACATTTTTATGGAAGACTTTGAACAACAACATGTCTACACGTACACCAACAAACCAGTAGTTTGGTGGAGATATGTCGATGATGTTTTTGCAATTTGGCCTCATGATATAGATGAGGTGGACAAATTTCTTGAACATATTAACAGTAAAGAAACCTCCATCAAATTCACATTAGAAACAGAGCAAAACAATCAGTTACCCTTTCTTGATACACTAATCACACGCACAATAAATACTTTTGAAACATCAGTATACCGTAAGAAAACCAATACTAATAGGTACTTACATTTTAATTCTAACCATCACAAAAACATAAAGACAGGCGTTGTAAAAAGTCTTTACGACAGAGCCAAAGTTGTTTGCTCTAATGATACAATTTTCAAAAAAGAGAAAGAATTTATTATTAATGTTTTACAAGATAATGGCTATCCAGAGACTCTTGTTCGGAACATTTTCAATACACGAAGCAATGCCACACACATACAAAGGAATGACACTCAAAAATATAATACTCTTACTATACCATATATTCCAGGCATATCTGACAAAATTAGACGAATTGGAAATAGATTCAATGTTAGGACGGTATTCAAAACGATGAATACTTTACGGTCAGTTCTTACAAAAACTAAACCGTTCAACGAAGGACAGCATTCAAGGAATTGTATATATAGTATTCCCTGTGAATGCGGGAAATATTATATCGGTGAAACATCCAGGCCTTTAGCAGTAAGAGTTAAAGAACATAAAAATATGTTGAAAACGTATCAATTCAATAAGTCTAAGCTGGCAGAACATGCTTGGGATGAAAACCATAAAATACAATGGGACAACACAAAGATCCTGTCTAAAGAATCGATGTCAACAAGGCGAAAAATTAAGGAAACGGCATACATTTTACTTAACGAAGAAAAATGCGTGTCGTCTTTATCAATATTTTTAGACAATAGTTGGCTATCGATTCTTAAAGATGAGATCAAGTAGGTACAGATATCAACAAACGTCAATGTCAGAAAATTCATTGGAGGTTGGTTATTTCTTCCAGTGAAAAAAAGATAAGTTCTTGTTAGTTTTAATTGTTATTCGTTGATAACGAGGGCAGATTGTCCCTCGAAACGTTCGTTGTTAATATTTTCGTTATTTAATATTTTAATTTGCAGAGTGGCGAAATACCCATATAAGAAAATGAAGTATGCGGTACATAACATTATATGATTGCATGTTACTAAAACTTTTCTAATTAATTTAACTATTTGGAATAATAATTGAGCAATACATAAACTATCTTTTTCGCTTATCATTACATCATGATTGATATGTTGTGGACCTTTATGCCGTCAGCATTTCAACTCATGGAACCTGAAGGTGGTTCGTCTAACACCGCCCGCGTGATATCAAAACATCGTTTAGATGATCTGCCTCTTCGTGTTTTGCCATGTGGTTTTCCTTGAACAATAGTTTTCTCTAGGTTGCCAGTTCTACTGGCAATATGGCCCAAAAATTGAAGTAATTTTGTGCAAATGGCGTTTAGGAGGCGTTTGTTTGACTTTGTTACCTCTGAAACTGACGCTTGGTTCTATGCGCAGTCCATGCGATCCGTAAACATTTAGAAGGCGTCCGTTCTTCTCATAAACTATACAAAACATCAAAAATATATATGTAATTTAGAAATCTCTACTCCAAAGACTAAGGCGATAGCTTTTAAAGGCCAAGCTCACTTTTGAGCGAAAATTATTTATTGATAATACGCCAATCGCACGAGTCAATTGCTTCAGTTATCTAGGATACAAAATTAGATATGGATGACAAACGGACATCAACAGAAAAATAGGGAAATTCAACTACATGTGTGGAACAATAAAAATATATCTAAAACATCTGTAAAAGGCTTTACCCAGAACTTCCCTCTTCGACATTGTGGCACTAAATAATTTTAAAAAGGAAATTAAGTTAGGAGTAAAAGTATCTTCACGTTTCTAATAAATTAAATACACTTTCAAATAAAAAAAATCCGTTACCGGAAAGATTTGAACTGCGCCGCTTCCGATTGCGAATAAATGCTACTGCCCTATTCCTTACTACTCTACAGAAAACTGTAGGTTTCGTCGGATTTCACCTGGCTTAACCTTCACACTGGCATGTCCTAAGAAAAATAATTATATTTTTTACATCAATAAACCAATGCAGATAATTCTTTCACTAAACATTTTTTTATTCATTTTTAAACATTTCATACGCAAGATGTATATATTTATGTGCAATAGTTTTTACGATATATATATGTCGATGCTCGAGTGTCGTTGTGTCTAGTTGTGCCAGTGTGCGCTCCGATAATTTCGCTCTAACGCTAAAAACTCCCGATACATTATCCTCAGTCAATTCAAACTGCTGCAAGTTTTATAATCTGGTTTCGTGGTTTGTGTTATCACATTCTATTTCCTGGAAGAAGTTATATAAATTCTTATCAACAATGCCCTTCACCAGAGACCAAGTAGAAGATATCAACCAAATAATCACGACTACTTCTACGAAGCTTCTGTCGGACGCTACATTTTTAAATTTCATTAAAAAACTTGTTACGGAAACAATCATGGAACAATTGAATGAAGTTTTAAAACCGCATATCGAAGAAACGACAATGTTAAAGGTCAAAGTCGCTAATCTACAATTGGAAAATGCCAAATGTGTGCAGGAACGCAATAATCTGCAGCAATACTCGAGGAGGAATTCAATACGCATTTTTGGGATACAAGAAGCGGGCAACGAAGGTCTGGAAAATAAAGTTTTGGATCTATTTAATAATAAATTAAACGCCAATTTAGATATACATCATGTCGACAGAATGCATCGCATCGGCAAATATAACGCTAGTTCGACCACTCCCAGAGCAGTTATAGTAAAATTTACTTCATTTCGATATCGTCAGAAGGTTTTCCTGCAGAAAAAGCTTCTAAAGGGTACGAGAATCCTCATTAAAGAAGATCTAACAGCTTCCCGAGCTAAACTACTAAAATGCTGTGCTGAGAAGTATACATTCAAGAACGTTTGGTCGAAAGATGGAACATTTTGGTTAAGCTAAATAACTGTCTGAATAAGTTGCACTGTTAAATACAATTTATTTAAGGTGTTATGCTAAGATTTGGAAATTTAAATACGCAAACTATTTTATCAACATTCAATGATTTTAAAATATTGATAACAACAGCGTTGATATGCAGGGCTATTACCTTGTGAGAAAAGACCGGGATGGAGGAGGCGGAGGAGTTGCTTTATTTGTTCGCGGCCATTATCGATACAGAATTATACCTATTGAACATTATGATGATATAGAGCAGCTTTGGATAAGTATTTGTATCAACAAAATTAACATAGCTATTGGAGTTATACATACATAGATCTCCAAGGTTTAATTTTAAGAAGTTCTTTTTTGCTCTGGAGGACACTCTGTCTGGTATCTGGCCAAAGTTTGATAAAATTGTCTGTTTAGGTGACTTCAATTTAAATTTGTTAAATACTAATGGTAACAATATTCGTATCTTTGACAGTATGTTGGAGACGTATGCTTTAATAGCTATTTAAGTAACAAGGAATGTAAGGGCCTATTAGCATTTGAGGTAGGCAAGTACAAGCCAAGACGAAGTCGCTGCTTGTTGCCTGCCGAAAATGTTAATAGGCGATACATTCCGAGTTATCTTATTATAGTTTTCCCGCTGCTTATCGAAATTTTCCTAGATTTTTGAAAAAATCGTTTGGTTTGTCACCTGTCACCAGGATCAGTTTTCGTGAGTCGTGTTAGCTGTGAGTGTCACATGTCATATAAACACTTGCAATTTATAAACAAAACGTCTAAACCTGCATCTTGCTTTGCTAATTTTATTATCCTAGGAACTTAATAATAATATTAAGTTCCGTTGTCAAGAAAAAGCAGTAAACAAATATAATCACCGACTTACACGTTTTGTTACTAAGGCTGTATCACTGACTTACATGATCAGCAGCGGGAAAAACAAATTATTAATGATCCCACACGTATCACATCATTTTCTGAGTCTCTAATCAATCTAATTATTGTATCAAATTCGATAATTGTTGAGAGTACGAATGTTGTTCTCATGAATGGAATCTCTGATCACTGGCTTGCTACTTGTGATTTGAACTTTAACGTCAACTTGAATCATAATTCCGTACAAACTATATTATTTAGAAATTAAAAACGTATAGATCTAGATCGCTTTTATGCAGATCTTGTTAAGGTGAATTGGGATAATATTTATGAAATTCTTTCTCTAGAAGAGAAGATGGCACTTCTCAAGAACAATTTGGTCACTTTAATTAATATTCATGCCCCGTTAGTATCTATTAAATCTTCTAAAAGTCCTGCACCCTGGTTAACGGACAATATTAAATTATTAATGAAACTAAGAGATAAAGCATATGCTAAAGCTAAACGTACCAAATTAATGGCTCATTGGGACTACTATAAAACATTAAGAAATTTTACAACTGGAGCTATTAAAAGAGAACAAAACGCTTATCTAGAATTTAAGTTGAGGAATGCCACTGTCAAATCAACGTGGTCAGAATTAAAAACTTTTAATATTGGCAAAAAACGGGTGCATGAGTTACCTCACTATCTACAAAATCCCAATGCAATAAATGATCACTTTATAAATTCGACGCAGTCTTTGCAATCCGCCAACTTTAATAATTTAAAAAGTTATTATGAGTCGAATTTAAAAGCAAATAGTACAGAAACATTAAGTTTTAGTGCAACTAGCGAAATGAAGGCCTTGAATATAATTTCAAAAATAAGAACAACATCTGTCGGTGTTGATGGTATAGATATATTTTTAATTTATTTGTGCCTGCCAGTTATTCTGCCGCATATTACGCATATTCTCAATTTTTGTTTAATAGTGAGTGTCCATCGATTTGGAAGCAAGCGTTAATCACGCCCATTCCTAAGAAATCTGCTCCTACTGATTTCTCGGATTTACGACCTATAAGCATCCTACCGGTTTTGTCTAAAGTTATTGAACGGATTGTTAATCATCAATTGATACGCCATCTTCAAATTTATGAAATCTTACCGGTAATTCAATCTGGATTTAGAACATGACATAGCTGCACCACCGCACTTCTTAATATCACCGATGATATTTTTAAATTTATCGATGAAGGATATATGGTTGTGCTAGTCTTGTTGGATTAAACAATAGTCTTTTTTGCACTCCTTGCGTACAAACCACGTTTTCGCTCACTCTATTGAATCACGGAAACGCCTTCTTTACGGTCATTCTACTACTTTGACACACACGTGCGTGATTTACACACCGTTTTTTCTCAGGCTAATTGATAATTCCATAATAAAATAATTACTATAATATTAAAGATATATAAAGAAAATGTAATTTACTGCCATTTTTACTTCAAAATATTTAAAATTACCTCAAAAAAATATTAAATTAAAATCTGACAATTAATACAGCGTCATCTGACAGAAATTTTTGCTACGCATCGCCGATGTTCGTAGAGTGTCGATGTCGCTACACCCTGCATTTCTAGCTGTTATTAAATAGCATCGAGGTACGTCGACGAATTTTGCCACTGGTAAAGTAACTTTTTATTTTTAGTAAACGTAAAATGATTGTATCTATTGCAACGAACGCATATAAATCAATCAAGTTTTGTTAGAACTGACAACTACTTAGCTAGATACCTACTTTACCGACATAATAAATGTCAAACTATTTCTTTTACGAAGAATATCGAAATAAATTCATATTAAAATATGATTTACTTTTAGCAGTTGTGCAAAAAATAGCATACATGTTTTGTGCGGGAACAAGTAATGGGAACTTGTAGCGCATGCGAATCTCGTGCGCTACGCGCACTCGAGTCGCAAACCGCGCTACGCGTTCCCAAAATTCTTGTTCCCGCACGTATCATGTAATGTTCCCAAAATTCTTGTTCCCGCACGTATCATGTAAAATACTATTACATGATACGTGCGGGAACAAGAATTTTGGGAACGCGTAGCGCGGTTTGTGACTCGAGTGCGGGTAGCGCACGAGATTCGCATGCGCTACAAGTTCCCATTACTTGTTCCCGCACAAAACATGTATGCTATTTTTTGCACAACTGCTAAAAGTAAATCATATTTTAATATGAATTTATTTCGATATTCTTCGTAAAAGAAATAGTTTGACATTTATTATGTCGGTAAAGTAGGTATCTAGCTAAGTAGTTTTCAGTTCTAAGAAAACTTTTAAATTGATTGATTTATATGCGTTCGTTGCAATAGATACAATCATTTTACGTTTACTACAAAATAAAAAGTTACTTTACCAGTGGCAAAATTCATCGACGTACCTCGGTGCTATTTAATAACAGCTAGAAATGCAGGGTGTAGCGACATCGACACTCTACGAACATCGGCGATGCATAGCAAAAATTTCTGTCAGATGGCACTGTATTAATTGTCAGATTTTAATTTAATATTTTATTGAGGTAATTTTAAATATTTTGAAGTAAAAATGGCAGTAAATTACATTTTCTTTATATATCTTTAATATTATAGTAATTATTTTATTATGGAATTATCAATTAGCCTGAGAAAAAAACTGTGGGTAAATCACGCACGTGTGTGTCAAAGTAGTAGAATGGCCGTAAAGAAGGCGTTTCCGTGATTCAATAGAGTGCGCGAAAACGTGGTTTGTACGCAAGGAGTGCAAAATAGTATATTGTCTAACTAGTGCTGAAAGTTGGATATTTCACACGAATGCGATAGTTGAGCCACGAGCCGAAGGCAAGTGGCTCATTCGCAGAAGTTAGCAGGGGAAAATATGTTACCGGGGTGCTTATATCATTCTCCAAATAGCTCGGATGCAATATTTCTTGAATTCATAGAGAATTTATGTCAAGAATACTTATCAGAACAGAAGTGTGTTATGCTATTAACAGGTGATTTCAACATTAATTATAATACAAATTGTACAGGGTTATTCATTATAAATTACCCACCCCTTATCATCGTTATTATTGTCTATAGAAAAAAAAGTTTTAAATAAAAGTTATGTGGTTATAACTGAATTTTGTTAAAATGCTATCAAAAGTACAGTGGCGTGCATAATTAAGGGGATACAAAAAAGTAATATATTTTTTTAAATGGAACACCCTGTATATTATTAAATTTTTGGAATGATCTTTCTTTCGTGATTTAAAAAATATACCATATGTTACCCCTACCTTATACCGTTTTTGAGTTATTAAACGTCGAATATTATTATTTATTATTATTTTGTATAGTATAACAAGTAAATATTTGGACTTTTTCTTCCTCACTGTAAACCATTTTGATTATTTCATTAAATAAATGTCACTTATCAAACATTAGTTGTCATTTTCATAGCTTACTTTAATAATGTTAACTTTTCCATATTTACAGTAACTACTTTAACTAAGATATTCGACGGTTAATAACTCAAAAACGGTATAATATAGGGGTAACATATAATATATTTTTGAAATCAGGAAAAAAATATCATTCCAAAAATTTAATAATATACTGGGTGTTCCATTTAAAAAAATATATTACTTTTTTGTATCCCCTTAAACCTGTACGCCACTGTAATTTTGATAGCATTTAAACAAAATTCAGTTATAACCACATAACTTTTATTTAAAACTTTTTTTTCTATAGACAATAATAACGATGATAAGGGGTGGGTAATTTATAATGAATAACCCTGTACGTACCCTAATAGACTGAGACCATGCTGTAATGAGAATGGGTTAAAGCAGAACGTAAATGATTTTACGCATATTAGTAGTAACGGTCAGGTATCATTAATTGATTTAGTTTTGAGTAATTACAACAAAATTATTAATGTGTCGGTATTACGCCAACCAGTCTTCAATAACCATTCGTTGATAAAAATAAAGGTCAAAGGGGAGGTTAGGGCAAGGCAGGGAGTAAGAAAAATCATAAAAGAAAAAATTACTGAGACTAATCTAAATACATTTAGGGAGAGAGTTAAAAATATACCATTTAATTATAGAAGTAATGTAGACGCAAAATTTTGTAAATATAATAGTAGTAGGCTAGATATAATTAATGAAGTGAGCCCAAAGAAAATAATTCAGTTAAAAAATAGTAAATCATGGTTTAGTGAGGAGATTAAAACAATAATAAGGACACGTGATATAAAGTACAAAAAATTTCTATTAACTAAAGAGAGAGATGACTGGGAAGAATATAGACTGTATAGAAATTATGTAACTAATAGAATTAGGGAGGAAAAAAAGTTGTATTATGAAAGGCGTATTGATGGTAACAAAGAGGATAGTAAATTAATGTGGAAGACCCTAAAAAGTATTATAGCAGGTAATAGCAAGGAAAATTATGATAGGATAGAAATATATGGTATTAAATATGAAGATCCAGAAGAAATTGTAGATAAACTTAATATGTATTATGTAGACAGTATTGTAGAAATTGCTCAGGGTATACCAGTACCAAATAACTGCAATGACTATGCAGGAACGGCCTGTGATAAATGTTTTGAAAGTTTTAGGTTGGTAGATAAAAAGGAATTGTACTCAATTATAAATTCAATGGCAAGTAAGGGTAGTCCGGATGAAATAACCACAGAAATGTATAAAGTGGCCTATAATGAATTATCTAACCCACTAATAAACTTAATTAACAGTTCGCTAGAGGAAGGGATTGTCCCAGAAAATGTTAAGTTATCAACTATAATCCCCATTAAGAAAGTCCCTAATGCAAAAACACCTGAACAATATAGGCCAATAAACACAATGCCAGCAATGGGTAAAATAATAGAGAAAATAGTATATATACAATTGTTACAGTACTTAGATCAATGTAAGATACTAAGTACCTATCAGTCAGGGTTTAGGCAATCACATAGCTGTGAAACTGCTTTTCAATATACAGTATGTCCCCGGATTGAGTTTACAATAGGTATGATTGACCAAAAATTTTCGAATTAAAATTTCATATTTTGGGATTCCGCCCTGCTTGGTGTGAAACTTATTTTTAGTTTACTTTCGATTTTTTAAAGTCAAGTAGGCCTTTACAGTTGAGCAAACATTATTTTAGTTCTAGGTAAACTACCTTTTCCGTTCACAATACGCCAAAGTGTTACTAAAAAAAGTTGTTCAGAATGAAAAGTTATGGCGTCATGCAAATTTGCAGAATGATCGGCCTACTTTGATAAAATCCAGTATTGGTCAGTTTCCTTTTGTGTCAACTTCATTTTCAACTTAGTTTTGTGTCAATTTGTGTCAGCTTGACTTTAAAGAAAGAAATCTGTAATTGAAACTACAATCATAGCTTGAGATGGGTTAATGATCACAAAAACAAAAAAATATAAGAGATTTTTAATTGAATTATTAAAACAAAAAACAAGTATTAAGTTATTCTATTAACCCTCCACCTTCGTCGCTGCATAATTCAATCCTCCGTTTCAATTGCAAATTTCTTTCTTTAAAGTCAAGCTGACACAAAGTTGAGACAAAACGAAGTTGAAAATGAAGTTGACACAAAAGGAAACTGACCAATACTGGATTTTATCAAAGTAGTCCGATCATTCTAAAAATTTGCATAACGCCATAACTTTTCATTCTAAACAACTTTTCTTAGTAACACTTTGGCGTATTGTGAACGGAAATAGTAATTTTTCGTACACTAGCATTGAAAGAGCTACTTTGCCGTACAATTTATTAATCAGAAAGTTGCACTTTGCGGTATTCGTACGGCAAAGTAGTATTTTGCGGTATTCGTACGGTAAAGTAGCACTTTGCCGTACGTTTCCTTAGTTACAACACATATAATATTACATTACATTAATATTACTCTACTTATTTGCTATATACGAGGATAAATTTAGTATTCCGTTTTGTATGCTAGTGTACGAAAAAATATTGTACGAAACTCGTATGAAAGTGGCTTTTCCGTACTCGTCTCGAAATTCCGGACTCGGCCTAACGGCCTCTTCCGGAAACATCTCACTCGTACTGAAAAGCTCCACTTTCTATACTTGTTACGTAATAGTAATTTTTCTACTCCTTTATTAGTAAATTGCTCATTAAGCACTGTTTACTTGATTAGTAAATTCGTTGTTACAAACAGTGTTACGTAATGACTAACACGTAATTTTTTTGATTACGTTACAGTTAGCTTCTGTTGTTTGTACGAAGCGGTGTAGGGATGTGACTGCAGCCTCCTAATTTTTAAGATGGTGTGACAGATGATTTGACAGTTAATAAAATATTTCTTTTTCGTTTAACGAAATGAGTGTGATCGTAGAAAAAGTATAGTACGCAACTCGAGCTATAGAGCAATTACACGCTCGTGGAATTACACACGCGCCGCTACGCGGCTTGTGCGTAACTTTTCCAACTCGCTTGTAATATGCTTCCTACAGCTAGTTTTATTAAAAGGCCGCCGAAACGACTTTTTAAAAAACGTTTATTTTTATTTTACAATGAAATATAACATTGGAAGCACACAGCTAGCCGCCGGACAATTTCTTACATCTAGCTATGATACGAACACACTGGAACTTATCGACTGACTGGAGCTTAACTTAGAGGTGCAAGCTACTTGTATATATACTATGCCTAATCAGCTAAGATAAGCGTTATCTCTAAAAGGGAGCGTGAGACAGGAAGCCACGTGCGTTCAAGGTTGCAGACTTGCAGTTCATATAAAGAAGCTATTATTGTTCAAGGTTGCAAGCTTGCAGTTTTACACAGGGGGCCTATTATCTATTCATAATATAACTCGTCCGCCGATAAAATGTTCAATAGCGGTATTCAAATATGCCTCTATTGAACTTACAAAAAAGAAAAGAAAATTAAACTTATGCATTTACGTTAACTGGTTCAAAATCTTTATTTAAAAATCTAATAAGTTTAATCTTCATTGTGTTTCTATTATAATACAAATACAATATAAAATTTTTAACATAAGAATAGTACACAGAGTAAATATAATCGCAGACACACTTAAATTATCAGATTTAATATAATTAACAGGTTTTAACAAATTTTCATATTTATTAAGCTTAATTCGGTCCTCAACCAATTTCTGGGTGTCAACTGGTATCAAGTCAATCTTCGAGACATTTATGAATTCGATTCAGGAATTATTAAGCGGTCAATGTTTGAAACTTTTAAATTAGCAATTTTATTTAAGGTTCTTTTATACTGAGTAATAAAATAGCAATACGATTTTCATTAAATTGTTTCTAAGTGTATCATAACGAATAAAATAGGAATATCATATATATTTCTAATAAGCGTCTATTTGCTTTATTTAAGAGCTACATTGCCTAAATTTAAAGAATATAGTTCTGGATTACTTTTTTAAAATATTTACAATATTATATCGCCGTGTATGATTGAATATTTAATCAAGATACAGACGATGAAGGTAATAAGTCTGAATAGGGTAGTAATTCATTAGCATGGCGTCTAATGTTGGACGATCCATTATGCGGTGTCAACTCGTATATGTCATGTTCTAAAATTTGGGATATTGTATATGGTCCTATAAATTTTGGTTCATCTTTACTTCTGGAATTTGTTTTAACAAATACTTTTTCATTTAATTGAAATGTTTTATCTTTCCGGGTTGGGTTTAATTTTAAATTTCGTTTTTCTTTACTATCAATTTGCTTGCCTTGCAATATTTCGTAAATTTTTTTCATGCGGATTTTGTGACCAGATAAATAATCATGATAGTAGGTTTTTGTATAGTCTAAATCGAACTGATTTCTACATTCAGTATGACCAAATACAATCTCAAAAGGGGTCAAATTGAGATTAGAGTGTATCGTATGATTGTATGCAAGAATACAATATTGAATTTTGTTTTGTTCAGGTACATCCGTCAATAGTCGATAGTGTTCAATTATTGTCGAATGTAGTCGTTCAATTGGGGAGTTAGATTGATGGTGATGTGGGGTTGTCGTATGCAACTGGATTTTATGTAAAGCTATGAAGTCTTTAAAAATATTTTTGTTAAATTCTCCATCAGCTATAATGATATTTGGTGTAGTAAAAGTACACATATAATTAAGTAGTTGTTCAATGACGTCTGTTAAATTTCGAGATTTAATATAGTATGCTTGGGCGAATTTGGAAAATGAATCTATTATTGTTAAATAGCTTCTCTTACCTATCTGAAAAATATCCAAGTGTATAGTATGAAATGGTTGGTTTTGTGTAGGAGTAAGCTGTAAAGGCTGCTTAATTGGGTTTCTATTGTACTTTTGCGCTTTACAAATATGACAATTATTAATATAGTCGGTGACATCTTTATTAATTGATTTCCAATAATATTTTCTTTTTATATGTTCAATTGTTTCATTGATACCACGGTGATTGGTTTTGCCTAGATGGTAATTTTGGATTTGATATTGACGATCTTGTGGATTTAGAACGTAAGTCACTTGTGACATACATCGATGAAATTTGGGTGTATTATCGTTAATTATGTTTTGCAGAAAATTTGAAAAATCTAAACAAAGTTCGTCGTTAGGAAAATAACAATGGTAATGTGTTCTAGGTTCACAATGTTCAATTAATAGCCTGTTGAATACGTCAATTTTATTTGTATTATTTAGGGATACAGAATAATGTGTAATTCCGTCGTATTTAGTGATTCCGATATCTCGTGGTAGTTGAGAAATTATAAATTCAATTTCATTTTTAAATTGTTGTAGAGGTTTTTCGGCAATATCGATCACGGGGGTAGACGATTGTTGCGAATGTATTGTTTCGACATAGGATTTATTATCGTCGTTATTTGGTGGTCTTATTTGGATGTCGGATATAACTTTTACTTTAGGCGTTTTTCATTTTGGTGGTCCGATGGTCGGTACTGAAAAAAAGTCTTGTATGTCGGGGGTGCTTGCCCTACTTGCCATTAAGCTTTCGTTACCTTGTATTGGTATTGGTGTATGAAGTCTATCGGGTGTTTCTAAAGTCATGGGGTAAATTTGAACGCGTGATAAAGCGTCGGCAACTTTATTTAATTTGCCTGGTAGATAGTTTACGGTGAAATCGTATTCTTCTAATTTAAGTGCCCAACGAGTTAATTTGGAATTTGGTTCTTTTAAATTTTTGAGCCAAACAAGCGGTCTATGATCGGTGTACAATTTAAATTTTACTCCATACAGATATGGACGAAATTGTTTCGTTGCCCAAACTATGGCTAGGAGTTCTCGTTCAATTGTAGTATAATTTTGTTCTGCATTATTAAGGGTTCTGGAGGCATAACAGGTGGGTTTACCATCTTGGGATAATACCGCGCCTATCGCAAATTTAGATGCATCGGTAGTCAGTTCGAAAGGTTTTTCAAAATCAGGATATTGAAGTACTGGTTCATTCATTAAAATTTGTTTGCAATACTCAAAGTTCTTCAAAAATTCAGGGGTGTGTACAATTTTATTTTCTTTCTTTAAACATACGGTTAAAAATTTAGTTATTTTGGCAAAGTCTTTGACAAATTTTCTATAATAGCCAAATAGTCCTAAGAATGATTTTATCTCGGTTCTTGTTTTAGGTGCTGGGAAATTTTTGATTGCTGATATTTTAGATGGATCTGGTTTTATTCCTTCTGAAGTAACTATATGACCTAAATATTTTACAGATTTATGTAAAAATTCCGATTTATCTAACTGAATCTTTACATTAGCATCTCTACATTTTTGAAATACATTTTTTAAACGTTGCATGTGTTCTTGAAGAGAACTTCCGAAAATTATAATGTCGTCTAGGTAAACTAGGCACTGTGTTGGAGTGAGTCCAATTAAGGCTGTATTTATCATCCTTTGGAAGGATGCAGGACTGTTTCGTAAACCCATAGCCATTCTTTTAAACTGAAAATGGCCTTCTTCGGTTGAAAAAGCGGTTTTTTCGCGATCTTTCTTTTCGATTTCTATCTGGTGGAAACCAGAGGCAAGATCCAATGTTGTAAAGTATTTGGCTCTGCCAAGATTGTCTAATACAGTTTCTATACGGGGCAATGGATATTTATCTTCAATAGTTTGTTCATTTAACTTTCGATAGTCAACTACAATACGCCATTTTTGTTTTCCGGAGGCGTCTAACTTTTTTGGGACGACCCAAATAGGAAAATTATACGGTGATTCCGATGGCTCTATAATATCTTCGTTTAACATTTTCTTTATTTGCTTCTTGACTTCTTCGCGATGAATATGGGGATAACGGTATGTTTTCGTAAATATAGGTGCATTGGTTTTAGTCCTAATGTGGTGTTTTGTCAAATTCGTAACGGATAACGGTATTTCAGGAGAGTAAAATACATCTCTGTATTGAAAACATAAATTAGTCAAAAGAGTTTTTTCATCTTCGTTTAAATGGTCTAATCTTAAATTGTTATTTAAAATACTTCTGGTGTTTGGAGTTTTTATATTAAAGTTGTTAAGTCTGATAGGTTGATTTTTGCTATCGGGTTCATAGTCTTCTAAAAATAATGGATTATAAATATTTATTTCTTGTGTTTCGTTTGAAGTATTAATTACACTGGTTTAAAACCAATTATTGTGTAATTTCACTAATGCTGAAGGCATAATTAATTTTTCATTAAATTTTAGTTTTGGAGCAATTTTAGTTCCATTCTTTCCTACTGCTGGTAAATTTACAAAACATTCTGTACGCGGAGGTACTACAAGTTTTCTGACAAAATCTGAGTTTTTAAATTTGGAAAAATTACATTCATTACGTTTTTGAATTTCCTGTTTAGTTTTTGATGGATTATAATAGAACGGTATTACTGTTTTTTCTGTTTGAATGTGCATCCATTTATAATCTAGTCGTGCGGATAATTTTGAAAGTAAATCGGATCCAATAAGTCCTACATAGTCTTGGTGAAAATTGAATAAATAACACGTATGTGTTCCGTTTTTATAAAAAAGATTAGGAATGGGTAAATCTGCAATTAAGTTATGTTGAGAAATTCCATGAGATGTAACTATCTCGAATTCTGTTTCATAAATATAATTTGGAAAATGTTGTTGTACAAATTCTGGAGAAATTATTGTTTGTGAGCTACCTGTATCAATTAAAAGTTTATCGCCGGTGGCGGGAATTATAATATAAGGAAGGATTGATTTTGGATTTATATTAAAAGTTAAAATATTCTTTTCCGAGGCTCTTAATGAAAATTTACAGTATCGTTTGGATCTGGATATTCGAAATAATCGTAAGTATGGTCTAAATCTTGTGATTCGCAATTTTCAGTTGTATCTTGAAAATTGTCATGGTCAAAATATTCCTGAGGGTTTTCGTTAAAATTTTCTAGAGTTGAAAATTCTCCATTTTCAAATAAATTTTCGGCTAAGTTTTCATATTCATCCGGAGGTTTTTCTTGATGGTAATTTAAATGATTAAAATTTCTATTAACGTTTTGAGAATTTGCTCGATATTTATTGGGGAAATTTGATTGTTGAGTAGCTGGTCTTTTTATAGTGCTAAAGTCCATAGGTTCTGGTTTATTTGTTGGTGAAAAATTTGGTTTTGGTGCAAATGCATTAAAGCTTGAATTTTGAGTTATTCTAGAATTATTAGGATTGTTAAAATTTGTTGGACTTTTAAAATAGTTGGGATTTTGATTAAAATTACTTTTAGGATTTTGGTTAAAATTACTTCGATTTTGTTGGAATGGTCTTTGCATGAAATTTGGGTTATTAAATTTAGGTTGATATGAATTTTGTGTTTGAATATTGGAAGTTAAATTTGATTTATTTAATTTCTGACTTTGAAAATTATTTTGCTTTTGAGAATATCTGATATCGATTTCTTCTTTTACTATGCTTAAGGCTTGTTCTAGTGAAGTTGGGTTTCTACTTCTTACGAAGCTTCCTAAATTTTCATTTAGTCCACTTGTAAAAGTGCGAAGTGCTAAATCTTTGTTAGCCTTTAATTTATAAGTGATAATATCTTTTGATTCTTGACTCAGAGAAACTTTTGAATTATAAATAGCCAAATGGGTTCTAACTTTATTGAAAAATTCTATGGGAGAGTCTTTATTCTGTTTTAATTTAGTTAAATCAATTAAAAGATTCAATTCTGACCTTTGGTCGCCAAAATTTTCAATTAAGACATTTTTTAAGTCTTTCCAAGTATCATACTGGTAACCTGTAATTACTTCTAACGCTTGACCTTTTAATTTATTCCTTATCGAATTTAAAATTATTTGGTTGATATAATCGTTTGAATTTTCCGTGCAAAATTTAGTTGCAATGATCTCTGCGGATCTGACAAATTCCGAAAGAGTGGCTTGATTACCATCATATGTGGGAATTTCATTTAGTAAAGCTACATTAAATTGTGGGGGAAACAATGATGCGTTTTGTTCAACCATATTTGTTGTAACAACCCAAAATTATTTAAAAATAAAATTCTAGGGATGAATTCCTTGGTGAGCGTGATCGATCTCGTGACATAAAATTTTTACAATTGTTTCAAAATATAATTATAAGTGTTTTACCTAATGATTCAAGATCTCTTTTAACAAAAATTTTGTTGACAAAAATTAATTTTACTTTATTTGTTTCACTTGATTTTTAATTTTGTTTTATGTTAGTAAACAATTTATATGACTAGGGGATGTTTAACAGGGGGGTAGGTACCCTACGCGCAAGAACGCAAGCACAAATGCAAATTAAGCACACCTAGTATGTGCAGCAATTGGTCTGGCTTACTACGTTCTGCCTAATATTATAAATAAATATTAGAACTATGTTAGTATAAGTTAAAGTTTGTTTGAGATTAATTAGCTTTATAGATCAGGCGAACGCTTTAATAATTATTACTTTTGAAAATTATATTACGTTACTTTGTTGCCTTTAAAATTAATTATTTTGCTTTTTCTTTAAAACTTGAAAATTATTACTTAGGCGAACGCTTTAATAGTCGTTACTTTGTTGCCTTTAAAATATACCTTTGCTTTTTCTCTAAAGCTTGAAAATTATTATTTTTAAAATATACCTTTGCTTTTTCTCTAAAGCTTGAAAATTATTATAAAAAATGCACTTACATTGTGCGTTAAAATTGACGAACGGCGTGCGATCTGCTACCTCCTGTTGTCTTCAAAAAGGATGCGTCGATCCTGTTGATGTCGGCTGGCTTGCAAACAGCTAGGTCCTGAAGTCCGACTTTGGATAGTCTGCTTTGCGCTAGAGCGTTATCCAAAAGTTGTCCTGGGGTCGTCGTTGTTGACGTTGCCAAACCAGAGACTGATCCCAATGATCAAGTGGTCCCAATGACCAGATGGTTCCAATAACCACGGAGGAGCAGGAGCTGGGTCGACGGGCGCTTCTCACGATCGGGCGATGTTTGTCCCTGTTGGAGATGTCCGAAGATCCGCTGGGTGGTAGGTTTCGATTTGCGGCAAAGAGCTGAACCTCAAGGAAAGTTGCTGGTCGACTCGATGTTTGTAGTTTTCCAGGTTTTCCTCCACAAATCCGAACGACTGCGCCAGTTTTATTAAAAGGCCGCCGAAACGACTTTTTAAAAAACGTTTATTTTTATTTTACAATGAAATATAACATTGGAAGCACACAGCTAGCCGCCGGACAATTTCTTACATCTAGCTATGATACGAACACACTGGAACTTATCGACTGACTGGAGCTTAACTTAGAGGTGCAAGCTACTTGTATATATACTATGCCTAATCAGCTAAGATAAGCGTTATCTCTAAAAGGGAGCGTGAGACAGGAAGCCACGTGCGTTCAAGGTTGCAGACTTGCAGTTCATATAAAGAAGCTATTATTGTTCAAGGTTGCAAGCTTGCAGTTTTACACAGGGGGCCTATTGTCTATTCATAATATAACTAGCTCTCGTTGTGTAATATACTATTACGTAACAAGTATAGAAAGTGGAGCTTTTCAGTAGGAGTGAGATGTTTCCGGAAGAGGCCGTTAGGCCGAGTCCGGAATTTCGAGACGAGTATGGAAAAGCCACTTTCATACGAGTTTCGTACAATATTTTTTCGTACACTAGCATACAAAACGGAATACTAAATTTATCCTCGTATATAGCAAATAAGTAGAGTAATATTAATGTAATGTAATATTATATGTGTTGTAACTACGGAAACGTACGGCAAAGTGCTACTTTGCCGTACGAATACCGCAAAATACTACTTTGCCGTACGAATACCGCAAAGTGCAACTTTCTGATTAATAAATTGTACGGCAAAGTAGCTCTTTCAATGCTAGTGTACGAAAAAGGTAGTTTACCTAGAACTAAAATAGTGTTTGCTCAACTGTAAAGGCCTACTTGACTTTAAAAAATCGAAAGGAAACTAAAAATAGGTTTCACACCAAGCAGGGCGGAATCCCAAAATATGAAATTCCAATTCGAAAATTTTTGGTCAATCATACTTATTGTAAACTCAATCCGGGGACATACTGTATATTAAATGAATGGAAAAATAATATTGATGATGTTAAGATAGTGGCGGCAATATTCTTAGATTTAAAAAGAGCTTTTGAGACTATAGATAGGAGAAGATTGTTAAATAAGTTAAAAAGTATTGGCATAGAAGGGAAGGTGCTAAAATGGTTCGAAAGTTATTTAACAGGTAGAACGCAAGTTGTAAAGTGTGGTGGTGTGGTATCAGATGCATTAAATATAGATGTAGGTGTGCCACAAGGTAGTATTCTGGGACCAATACTGTTTCTGATATATATAAATGATGTTGAGACAGTATTAAAATACTGCAAATTTCATTTATTCGCCGATTATATGGTTATATATACATGTGGGGATATTAGGTTAGAGGTGCTAAAGAGGTTACAAGATGAACTAAGAAGATTACAAGTTTGGTTCGAACTAAATAAATTAAAGGTAAATGTAAATAAAACAAAAGCAATGTTAATTGGTAAAGAGAGAATGGTTAACGACTGGAAACTTGAGGGGTTTAATGTAAGTATAGATGGTACACAACTGGAGCTTGTAAAATCACATAAATACTTGGGATTTATAGTTGATAGGAAGTTAAACTTTTCGGAACATGTAGATTACATCTGTAAAAAAATTAGTAAGAAATTAGGAGTGCTACATAGATGCAGTGGTTACTTAAGTAAAAATGCGAGACTAAATATTTATAATTCCATTATTCTACCTCATTTTCAATTTGGTGCCACAATTTTATATTTGGCAAGAAGGGGAGATATGAGCAGATTACAGCTGTTGCAAAATAGGGCAATGAGAATAATATTAAAAAGGAATAGGTATGCAAAAATTTATGATATGTTGCGAACATTAAAATGGTGTGCAGTAGAAGAGATGTGTGAAATTTGGGCGTTGACATTTATACATAAGATTAAAACAGAGGAAGTGCCCGAATATTTTAGTAAGGTGTTACGAACCTTCAACCAAATTCATGCACACAATACTAGAAATAAGGATAAATTTATATTAGATCAGAAAAACAGGAAAGACTCACAAAATTCATTATTTTTCAAAACTTTAATCAGGTATAACACATTACCAACTAGTATTTGCAATCTAAATAGTAGATTATTTAAGAAACAACTAGTTACGGACACCTCAAAGTGCACGGTTTTTTGTTACCATGGTTATTTTTGCGATTTTTCGGCTTATTAAATGGGGGTTTCTCCAGTGGCGTTGCTTGTGGTTATAAAAATAGGTATTACTTTTTTAATGTTTGTATTTTAGCAAAGTTTCAGAAGTAAGCAAACTATATAATAATATGTATTTAATAAATATGTATCAGTATTCAATTGCTACTACGCTTTGCAGTTTGTTTCGCATAGAGTTGACCAATGTTTCCATATTGTATCCTTCTCTCAGTTCCTTCCAAGCATTTCTTATTCTTTCCCATAATTCATCGGTTTTGTTTGGTGCAAAATCCCTGGTATACATTTTTTTAGTTAAATAGCCCCAAACATTTTCGATGGGATTCAAGTCCGGACTTCTTGCAGGCCATGGTAATAAATTGATATTATTCTCATCAAACCATCAATGAACAACCCCTGCTGTATGCACAGGACAGTTATCCTGTGAAAATAATGTTATCAATTACGTTAACATAAACAAAATTAATTAACTAGGTAATATCTCGCCCGTTGAAAAGTAAATTGATTAGGAAAGACCTCTCTTACAGATGGCAGCATCACATTTTGCAAAATGTTGCGATAATTTT
This sequence comes from Agriotes lineatus, assembly GCA_940337035.1. Lineage (NCBI taxonomy): Eukaryota > Metazoa > Arthropoda > Insecta > Coleoptera > Elateridae > Agriotes > Agriotes lineatus. Next base: position 238,568 of record CALNHX010000088.1, read on the forward strand.
CAGCATTCAGTCGACCATTAATTCTATAGCATGCCCCAGATCCGTGAGCATTGATCCATCCCCATACGTTTACAGAGAATCGTCCACTACTCCTTAAGGGTTGAATATAATATTGCTCCTTAAATCTTGAATTTTGTGGTCTACACACCCTTAATCGTCAATTGGTAAATGATTGAAATACCTTTTCATCCAAAAAAACAGTTGTGTTCCAAAAGTCGTTGATCTCATTCAAATAGTCGGTTGCAAATTCTTTGTTCTCTGGTGTTAAAAAAAAACGTTTCTTGCAGAAGTCTCTGCTGCCAACGATGTTTAATTTTGAAAGTGCAGCTCTTGCTCACATGCAAATCTGTTGCGACTCGACTCAGCGACCCGTTCTCTTCCAGTTTTGCGATAGCTCGCATTTTCTCTGCTTCTGACAAATACCTGGGAATTTTTCGAGTTTTCAGTTCTATGACAGTTGATGACAAACGTAAACGTCAAAACTCGACGTCTATGATTAGAATATCGTATTACAAGCTAAAAATCTGCCGTGCACTTTGAGTTGGCCGCAACGGTACCAAAGATAGTTCCAGTTTCCAGTTCTCTATACAGTTCTTATATAGGTAATAGTTTTAAAGTACAAGTTTGTGTTATTATTTAGGCATAAGATAGGTTACTAGTATTAGCTGTTAGCCAGAATTTTTATTTTTTTACTTTGTACAATATTGTGACTACAACTACTAATAGTTGTGCAATAATGTAATTTGATATTATGTAGGAAATTGCTAAATAAAGTTTATTATTATTATTATTAGGATAACCCTTGTGGAATCAGCTAGAAATTTGGGCTTAAATATCGACAATAACCTTCGTTTTAGTGTGCACGTCACGAAACTTATTCAAAAATCTTATTACAATTTAAAAATACTTTATTCCGTTATCTTTTAAATGTTAATCTTAAAATTGTGTTATGTAACTCGTTGGTTCTTTCTTATTTTAACTTTTGTAGTGAAGTGTATGGTGACTGCTTGAGTTCTCTTGATAAAAATCGGATTCAACGCGTACAAAATTCCTGTCTACGCTTCATATATGGTGTAAGAAGGAGGGAGCATATTTCTCATAAGCTGGCGGACGCAAATTGGTTGAATGCAAACCGGCGGATTCTACAAGCTTCTTGTTTTTATTTTAAAATCATAAACCATAAGACTCCATCTTATCTCTTTGAACGCCTAAGTTTTCAAACAGACTTGCACAATTTAAATTTAAGGTTTCAAGGCCGGTTAACAAACCCATTGCACAAAAGTTCTCTCTTTGTGAGATATTTCTCCTATAGTGTTGCACGGGAATTCAATACTAGGATATGCAGCATTGAAGCAGCATCTCTAACTACTTTTAAGTTACGGCTTAGGCATCTGTTGCAGCTACAACAATAACCACCACGTACCTATTTGTTTTTTTTTCACATTTATATAAGATTTAAGTTCGAATTGGAAGTGCTATTTGTTTTTATTTACCTTTATTTATTTATTTATTTTAGATGTTTGTTCATAAGGTTCACATGGAAGAGCAGAAGACACTTGTGTTGTTCTGATTGTAAACCCTTTGGTTCCCACTAACGAGTACCTGTAATATATACTCTTTTTTTTGTATTATTATTATATACGTCGATGCCTGGCCCAAATATACGTTTTCCGTCTATTTCAAGGTTTGGCATTTACGCATTTATGCGGCTCGCTGCCTAAAAATCAAAGGAAAATAGAGGTAACCATATCTTAACACTTGCTTATGCAAGTTAAAGCAATTTGTTACGTTAAAATTGCGCTTTCTTTAGATTTGTCGCATCATTCTACATTTTTTGGGTAACTTCATGGGAAGCGCTCTCCGAATTGTAGCTCTGTGGGAGTATTTAAATATCGCGCTCTCTCGAGATGAGGTATGTTTGTTTGTCCTGCTCTAAACTGCTCTGAACACTTTAGCGTGACGTCACCAGAACAGTTTAGTGCAGGTTCGAGCAAACTAATTGCGCAGCATCGAGCAGAAACAAACGAACGGTTTTAGAGCAGTTTGAAATAGTTTAATGTTGTTGACAAAACAAATAACAAAACCTTAAATATTAGTTATTTAACCAACAAGTGTGTTAATAACGGCGATTAATAATCGAAACTGTTTAAAGCACGAACGAGCGACAGCAAGTGAGTGCCTTTAATAGTTGAGATTATTAATGGCCCATTAACAAACGAGTTGATTACAAATTTTTTTCGTTGACCGCAAAATCTTTTTTTGTGGCGAAAAATTTGATTAATACAACTAACTTCCATGCAAAATATCATCAAAACGTCAAAATCACAAAAACAGTTAATTAAAAAAAAAGAGTGTATTAATCAAGAACAATGTATTAATAGATCTATTAATCCATCCTTTTTAAAAAAACAGTTAATTAATGAAAAAGAGTGTATTAATCAAAAAGAGTGTATTAATGACGTCTATTAATCCATCCTTTTTTATGAAAAATAATTCAATAATATTGAAATTAACAAGCGGTCAACGAAAAAATTAATTAAGTTCTGGCGAGGCGCGCTTGTACGGGTTTATATTATCTTTATTCTGCGTAGTTATGGATGAAATTGTGAAAATGATGCTAGTGGAGGATGACGTAGACGTATTTTTAAACAATGCTAAACACAACGAAACAAATTCGAACGCTAGAATTAGGAAATGAAAAGGCATGACGGAAAACGCGCAAAACAGCTGACTTTCACCTGTTTTACACGACTGCGCAAGTCTGCTACTTTTTACTCCTCCTAAAGACCAGGAGTAATAAATGCTGTTCCAAGCAGTTCCGAGCAACTTGCACCTTATCAAACGAACACAGTTCAAACAGTTCGGAGCAGCTGCTCGATCTCAAACGAACGCCGTTTTCCTGCTCTAAACTGTTCGGAACAGTTTAGAGCAGTCAAACGAACAGACCTATGGTTCCGCGAACTGTCATGGCGCCCGTTGATAAGATTTTTATCCTTTGGCGTGTTTCCGCTTTTCGAGGGGCTCTTTTTGGTCCTGTTTCGCTGCAGCAAACGCTAGAATTCCGATGTCTTCTTAGTGGGTAATTTTGAGGGGTTTTGATGCCAGACGCTGGATTGCGGATTCGTCCCCTAGGAACGACACATTTTGAGCACTTACTTTTGCCACGCTTAGTTGCGGATTCTTGATATTGTACTGAAAATGTGCTCGCCCGTTTGGGGTAAGTCTCTTTTGGAATTTTGGACTTTCGCTTAGGTTTTGATCTTGTTATTAGCGTGACGTGCCGAGCCCACAGATTGCAGTTTGGAAATTTGGCTGCGGGGAGATTCCCTTTCGACGACCTCGTGGAAGGCTCCCTTTGCTAATCTGGGCATCCTCATCATTTTGGATTCCTAACCGCTGGTGCCGACAGCAGAGCTTCCGTGGTTCTTTACGAAAGCTTCTATCAAGCCCCTTGTTGGCCATGTTGGGCCGATGAGTTAACTGCCCCAGGCCCCGGGTCTCCGTTTCGACCACAGGTACCAGCTAGGCGAAAACCTGTACACTAGCCGCAGGCAGGGCCCAAATCAATGTGTGTACGTACAGGTATTTTAACGTGTAATCGAAGATTATGGAGAGGTTGTACCTCAAATTGTATTCAGTACTTTCTATGAAAATTATCTTTACTTGCTGTAGGCCCCAATGGGTCACTTGTCAACTGCACTGAGCTAAATAATGTAAGTAAATTGTGATATTTGAGAACTGCGTGTAGTTTTATTTGATGTTGCGGCATAACGTTCTTTTGCAGCTATAGTTCGTAACCCATTATAAGAACCCAGTCTGCGAATCGTCTGTTTAAGAATTTGAGATACCTGGCTGTTAGTTTTTTTTGGATTCGCTGGCGCCCGTTCCGGTTTCCATCCATTTAAGTTACTGCACGCCATTCTTCGACTTGAGCTAGTTGTGCCCACCAGGTATCTGATTTTGCTTCATGTAGTTGAGAAATATAGCCAGCGAATTGCCACGGTTAAACTATCGTAACAAATTATCAAATTAAAAAAATTACCGAGGAGGGATTCGATAAACATCATCTGCGGATACAATCGTCGATAGTCAGATAGATTTAAGCAAACGGTGTTATTGTGGAAACTTTTTGGATTTTTTTCGACCTTATTTTGTATTTGTTGTTCTCTGGCCTGATCTATGTGCAAATAACTACTTTAATCTATTTATCACTTAACGCAAATATAAAGAAAATTTTATTTTTTAAGGTGCTCACCCTGTATATATTTGTCTGAAACAGACAGACAAACAGACAGACAGACAGGCAGGCAGTCAGGAAGGCAGGCAGGCAGGCAGGGAGGCAGGCAGGGAGGCAGGCAGACAGGCAGACAGGCAGGCAGGCAGGCAGGCAGGCAGGCAGGCAGGCAGGCAGGCAGGCAGGCAAGCAGGCAGACAGGCGGGCAGACATGCAGACAAGCAGACAGGTAGACAGGCAAACAGGCAGACATGCAGACAGACAGACAGACAGACAGACAGACAGGCAGACAGGCAGGCAGACAGGCAAACAGACAGGCAGCCCACTTAACGCAAATATAAAGACAATTTTATTATTTTAAGGTGCTCACCCTGTATATATTTGTATGAAACAGACAAGACAGACAGACAGACAGACAGGCAGGCGGGCGGGCGGGCGGGCGGGCAGGCTTGCAGGCAGGCAGGCAGGCAGGCAGGCAGGCAGACAGACAAGCAGGCAGGCAGGCAGGCAGGCAGGCAGGCAGGCAGGCAGGCAGGCAAGCAGGCAGGCAGGCAGGCAGGCAGGCAGGCAGGCAGGCAGGCAAGCAGGCAGGCAGGCAGGCAGACAGGCAGACAGGCAGGCAGGCAGGCAGGCAGGCAGGCAGGCAGGCAGGCAGGCAGGCAGGCAGGCATGCAGGCAGGCAGGCAGGCAAGCAGACAGGCAGGCAGCAGGCAGGCGAGCAGACAGGCAGGCAGGCAAGCAGGCAGACAGGCAGACAAGCAGACAGGCAGACAGGCAGGCAGACAGACAGACAGACAGACAGACAGACAGACAGACAGACAGACAGGCAGACAGCCAGACAGACAGACAGACAGATGGACAGACAGACAGATAGACAGACAGACAGACGGAATTGAGGAAACCTGTTTTTCGTCATCTTGGTACTCTGAAACGTGAAGATCTGAAGAAATCTCGGAAGGTGATTTTTTCGCGATTACAATACTCCCTTCGTTTTTTAGACGAGAGAAGTAAAAATTTATTATAACAATCCTTGCGTAGCAAATGTCAGAAATTAAAACTATTGCTAATAACTATATGAACAACGTATACATATGAACGTAAAATAATAACTGGCATGTTTATGTTGGTGACACTCTAAGTCTATGTCTATGTCTCATCAACATAAACGGTCCAAGCCTAAGAAAAAAAATCACAACCATTTATGGTCACCCGGTATTAAGCCACGGGTCGTCTACGTTGATTGTTTAAGTAATTGTTGAACGCAGACTACGCATCCAGACATAGCGTAATTTTTGTAAATTTGTAATTATTATATCACAGATATGTTGCATAAGGTACTGTGTGATTTAATTCAGATGATAAATTCAGATTTCCAGAACAGGATTCTTAAAGACTAACTATAAAGTAAAAAGAAGGTAGTTTATAAAATAAGAAGCATTCTCAAGAAATAAATAATTTATTCGGAACAAACTAAATCATTGCAAAAAAGATGCAAATAAAAGTAGAACTATTTGTATTTAAAACAACAAAATCAAAGAACCTTAAATTAGCTGCTGTTCTTGCGCTAAACAATAATCTAGTCGATCATAGAGACTTCTCCGCACATTATCAAATATATAAGGGCTAATACTCTGAAACGCCTCCAATTTTTAAACTCAGTTTCCCCAAATCGTTAGCTCTATTATCCGGAAAACCATAAATTTTCGATTTTATGTAACCCTATAAGAAGAAATCATTGGGAGAGAGATTTAGAGATTTAGTTGGCCACAAAATAGCTCCTCGTCCAGTCAGCAGTCTACTTGGGAATGTATTGTTCAGACATTGTTGAACTAAAATAGTGTTGTAAGCTGAGCAGCCATCCCTTATGGAACCAAAGTTGGTTAAATGTCTCATCCGCTGTACGTCGAATTTTTGGAATTATTTGCTGCTGCAATAGTTCAAAATATTTAGGGTACGATTGATTAAAAAATAGACCGACATGTTCTCATCCAGCATTCCTACCGCAACATTTGATTTTTGGGAGTACATTCTGTGGGTTATAGAGACCATGCACTAGAAATGTCGACTCATCAGTGAAAACGACTTTCCGAAAGAAGTTTTCGCCATTTTTATTACAGTTTCATAAAATTCCATTTATCTGAAACGGTCATCAGTAAGAATTTCGTGTGTCTTTTGTAGCTTGCAGGATTGATAAAGATTTATTCCTAAAATAATCCGACAGTAGAATCATTTAAATCTACTACTTCAGCAATTTGTTTAAGGAAATAATCAGAATGGTCATTAGCAGTGGTACAAACCATTAGTTCTTTTAAATCCCTGCCTTCGTTGGACACACTAGACCTTTTTTGCGTTTGGGGAGAAACATATCCAAAATTTGAAATAACTGTGCAACGTTGATAACGAAGAATAACGCCTATTTCCAAATTTTGTTGTGAAAGAACTTTGAATTTCCTGGAAGTTATGACACTGATTATTTTTTTCGTAGAGATTTCAACCAATCAGAAGGCTGGATTTAGTTAAGTTATCTTGTATAATTTCGATTATACAAAATCGATTATACCGGGTGGCCATAAATATCTGAGATCCCGGTAGCCATGGAATTAGCTACTTATAAATATTGGTTAGCATTATATTTCAATTATACTTAATAAGTATTGGTATGAAATTTAATAAAATGCAAATAAGAGGAGGGGAATGTGCCCATGATTCTGCAGTTTAGCCTACGACTCGATTATAAAAATCTCCTGTTCTAACTTCAATACTTATTGCAATCTGTAATAATTGTTGACAGATAGGAATTTTAGTTGTGATGACATTAATGACATTTAGTTTAGTTGGATTCATCACTTTAATAAAGCGGTGTTGATTCCAAAGGTAATGTGATATCAGATATTTATGGCCACCCGGTACTATAGTAACTTCACTAGGCAACGCAATACATAACTTTTATCAACTTGATGTTGTTTTCATGGAGATGACTTGCAGCTAGGTTAATACAAACAAATCGAGCTGCCAATAAAATATTTATTTGTTCTTAATATTAAAATTTACTCAAAAAATAATCAAATCGAATACAATGCGTACTTCGAACAGGTTATACGTCTCAAACTTCCTGCACAATAACAAATCGTGTCAGTTTGACGGAATTTAACCTGTCAAACTGACACTCTTTTATTATTGTGCAACAAGTTATCGACATATAACCCGATAATATCGAAGTACTTATAGTATTACTTCTGATAATACCATTTCACAAGTTGTACTTTTTCGTTGCTTCGTACAGGTCACAGAAAGTAAATTGGGTGTCAAGGTAGGTCATGAAAGGCGCTGTGATCATATTTGATGAATTGGCAATATGTGGAAAGTTGTCAAAAACATACAAAGTTAGGTTATATTTTAAATGACAAGTAATCAGTAACGGTGGGTAGAGGGATTTCGTTTGCGCAGTGACTAACGTCATATGACAGATTCTTTGTGTTTTAAAGTGTGGAAATTGCTGTTGCTGGGATAGAAGGTTTAGCAGAGCCTGTTTGTTCAACGTACATCATTATTTCCGCAATCCTATTAACATTCAATAACTGATAATATACCATACCGCAATGTTGCGTACGCCTCTGATTTATTGTGTCATTTAGCTTAAATAAGATTAACAATTTAATGTAAATGTGATAGATGTAAAAATGTTACCAATACGAAACTTGAAAATTACTAGATTCTAACATTAGTTCCGATTTTCACCGCTTCCCAATCTACTTTATGTTAGAGTCTCTGTATAATATTACTATATACAGGGACACTACTTTCTGTAACCTGTAGTTGATAGCAGATATTATCTGTTGTCAAAATTCGCGAACTGTCAACGACAAATTCGCGGCATTTGTAAATTCGTCATATCGTCTGCCGTGTTCGCAGTAAAGAAAATCTCTCTGTATAGACATAAACGTATGGTGTAGAATTCGTAGTCTGCGAACAACAAGCGTAATAGCAACATGGACAAACGGTTAGTAAGCGACCTTATTAAAGCGAGAAAGGCTGTCAGGCGGAAATATGAAACTTTAAAAGCAGATATCGCCGAATCGCGGACGGTTCTTTCCGAACACTTTAAGCCAATTTCCCAACTACTCACCGAATTGCTAAGAACCATCAAGCAAGAAGGTGGGCAAACAATAGAGCAAGAAGGTGTGGTAGGATCTCTGGTGCGTACCATCAAACGGCGAGTGTCCACACTGTCTGCGCTACCCAGTCCGAGAAATGGCAATACCCCCGTACAAGCGTCAACTCCAGATATTCCTATTCCAGGACCGTCTACTTCGACGTTGGCAACATCCACACCTAGAATTCTAAGCAGAGAAGTATTGTATGAGACTTTACCAGATCAGCAGCAACAGTTGGAAGCTCTAGAGGAGGCGGAAATTGAAAGTTCGGTAGCAGAGGCCTGGGAAACCGTGCTACAAATGATGGAACTGGAAGTTCCAGGGGAATACCTGGGATAGTTTCAAGTCTTAGCGCAAACATAGATCGAATGAAAGATACGAGACAGAGAGTAAATACGATCTCCACTACGGTGTTCGATGGGACATAGGCACGCAATAGTTTTCAATTGGGAATAAACAGCTTACGTTTGAGGGCCAGGACATGATTAATACAGATCACGGCAATAAATTAGTATACAAAGACATTCCCGGCTTTTACGAATTGATGTTCAAAAAGAAACCAGTATCTGATACAAAAGTAGACACAGATAATTATAGAGACATAGTGAACCGGTTCGTTGCAAATCGCGCAAACTACGACTCCAACCAAAGAAGATGCGGCAACGTGATAAACATTACGTAGACATGGGCAACGGCAACTCCGCGAACGAATTTTCTCTACGGCGCAGACAACTATGAAATTTACGACAAACATGGATGTGGAAAAGTAGTACAATCACTTATCGGAACAGTTCTAACTCGAGGCGGCATGCTAAAATTTCGAGTAGAAATGGGCGATACGCGGTTACCCATGATGGACATGCTACTTAAATCACCGATATATGTCAGTAGACGAGCAGTCGAAGATGTCGATTACAGAAGAGCTAGCCCCAGAACTCCACAAACCAGCGCGTAAAAAATTTAAGAGGCGGCGCGTCATCCTCAAAAGATTCCATGATTTACTACAAGCGGATTTAGTGGAGATGCAACCACATGCGCAAAGTAGCAAAGGTTATCGTTATGTATTAGTTGTTATCAATGCTTTCTCGAAATTCTTGTGGGCTCTCCCGGTAAAACGCAAAACGGGTAAAGACGTAACAGCGGTTATGCGGAAAATCCTGGCAAGTATGAGTGTGTCCCCTAGAAACCTACAAACCGATTTGAGACAGGAATTTTATAGTGTCGATTTTCAAGGATTGATGCGACAGTACAACATCAATCACTATAGCACATATTCAAGCATGAAAGGCAATATCTTGGAAAGATCTAACCTCACCTTGAAGAATATGATGTGCAAGCAATTTAGTTTGCAAGGGTCCTACAAATGGACACACATTTTACCCAAACTCGTTGCAAAATATAACACAACCAAGTATAGCAAAATAGGAATGAAGCCGGCCGAAACATCTTAAGAATGCAAACAGCTTTAACACCCAGCTCATAGTCACACAAAAACCGTAGACCCGAAGCCTCAAAAGTTTTAGACAGGGAACTCCTTACGCATTAGCAAGTATCGCTCAGCATTTAGCAAGGGTTACACACCCAGTCGAAGTAACAAAATATTTCGAATATCCACCGTTCGACTGACAAACCCTACCACCTACAGACTCACGGGTCAAGAATAGCAGGAAATTAATGGTGGATCCTACGAACACGAACTACAGAAAACCAAACACTCGGAAGTATATCTCATAGAAAAAGTGTTGAAGAAGAAGGAAGACCAGGTTTACGTCAAGTAGTCGGGATTTGATAATCGTCACAATTCCTGGATCTTTAAAGCCGATATTGTATAAGTTAATACGATTGTACAAGTGGCAAAAAATATTTAATTTCATTAAATTCATTTTTATTTCAAGTAGATAACATGTCGAACAGCCCTCGTATGCGTTGTAAAGTTATTGTAGCGGTAAAAATTATAATGACTCAAAACTGATGTGCCTGAACTAATCTATAAATTGTTACCGTGTACTTATTAGCACATAATTAACGTTTAAAACCATTTTAAAAATTTAAATTTCGTCTAGCAAATTACAGAAAATCGTTTTTATACTTTTTTTTCTCGATAACGGTTGCAGATACGAAAAAACTGCAAGAGAACAAAAAGATTCTAAACAAAACAGAAAACTCAATTTGTATTTTAGAATCTAACAACGGCGCACCGCAAAAAAGTTCAGGGGGAGAAAAGGAAGCATGACCCCTGAAAAAATATCTCCCTGTAGATTCTCACAACCATTTGATATGCTCAATGATGTAAGCCCTGCAGCGTAACCTTATTCCACATTTGAGCTAAATATCTCAAAAACTGCAGGAGCTATAAAGGAAAAAGTTAAAAGTTAAAAAAAAATTGACCGGAAGTCGACCTCGGAAAAGAAATCCGATTTCCGGTTTCTATATATTTCTATCTACTCTGCAAGCTGAGTCAAATGATATATATCTCGTCCTCCTAAAATATATCTCCATTTTCTTGCTTCTCAGTTAATAATACGTTTTAAATAAAAATCTTGATTTTTCTTACTTGTATTTATTACTGTTAATGCATGATCACGTAACATACAATGCACATTAGTGCGCATAAATGATCGCACACAAAACAGATAGAGACATGTTTAATAGTAATGTAAACTACTAACCATCCTTTATCTAATAGACTTGTCTGTCTGGGACGCTGTTTTGTCTGTCCGGGACGCTGTTTTGTCTGTCCGGGACGCTGTTTCAGCAGCCAAACCGTAAGAGATAGAGAAAAAAGTTATGAAAGTTATATGTTTGGAATGGTCATGTCAGGTCAGGAACCGAATTTCAGTCATGTGACACTTCCGGTTTTCGAGAAATCACGTGATTTCCGTCCGTCCGGGACGCTGGTCCGTCCGGGACGCTGTTTCAGCAGCCAAACCGTAAGAGATAGAGAAAAACGGTCTTTTTTGTTTTATTAAATGAGACATTTGTCTCACTGGCTGCTAGTTACATATAATCAGTCAGTTACACAAGCTAATGTACGCAACTTACTCCCCCCCTCCCCCATACTATACGATATTCTCTATACTAAGCGTAATATACAAAGTGCGAGAAAAGTTGTCGTTGTGCAGGACCTGTGCTGTTAAGTAATAATCAATGCTGTTGAGAGAACATACTGTTAACTACATTATGCTATGGGCAATCTGCAGCAATTCGTCTAGCCTGTAATCAGGTATAGCTCTATCTCTCCACGCCCTCTCTTTGCCCTACTGTCAACTTTATCAACAGCGTTTACACAGTATGTTTGTTCACCGACGCCACTCTAGCGTACTTATCCTCAGCTAAGTCAGAAGAAGATGACATTAATCGAACAATTAGTCAAAAGTCCTTATAGTAATGCTGCAGCAATCACTAACATATAGGTATGGGAAGAAATTTATGAGAATGAAGTAAATTAGTAAATGCAGTGAAATAATAAAATAAAGGCCTTTAGAAAAATACAAAAAGATTGTGATCATATTTAATGAGTGTTGGAGTAATTTTTATCACGGTCATGGAATGGTTATGAGTCGTAGAACAGTTGTAACTCGAATGATTCTTATGATAGTCAACTAGAAACCATTCTTACCTGTATAATAAGAGATTGTTTTATTTAGTCGCATTAATGCTATATCGTTTAGACCCAAGTCTGGTAAGTAAAATGGGTGCCGTATTATATCCTCTACGCCGTATTTTTCAGTATCAGTGCAGTCAGTTGCATCAACATCTGGATCTTTAACACAAGATGTGTCGTTGAACTGAATATATTCTCCAAGTCGAATGCTGAAGTAATGCAGAAATTATAAAGATTATTTATAGCTACATTTTAGTAGACTTACGTTGTAGTATCCGGACCATGTGCACAGGCTGCTGTTGTAAGAACGTACCTTGAATTGATCAACGTTCCCGTACATGGTCTACTTGGTACGTCTATGAATGCCATCCACGGAAATTCGTCTATAGCTAATGCTGTTGATGAAGTAAAATAATCATCTCTATGCTGTAATCCACAAAGACGAGTTTCAAGAAATTTAATAGACTCTTCGATTGGTTCTGATTCATCTTTTCTGTGAATAACTGTGGAATTTGATGACGTGACACAACACACGGAGAGCTTGTGTGAATTCGTATCTAGTTTTTCTTCACAAATATATGCACGCAAAAGTGCATCTTCCGCTTCATTACTTACATATGAAGAGGCCTGCAACAGCGCCGGACAGTGATATACGTTCCAGCATTCGCCTATTTCTTCATTTGGGGTCGTACATGGGTCTGTAATTAATAAAACTTGTTAACAACGTTTGCCCTATATTAATGTACTTATACAAAATAGGTTTACATCTTTTTTGCGTGGTGGTTGGCCTTGGATTTCTGTTATTAAGGTGCAGATCAACAGAACCGTAAATTCCATTTTATTGTGTAACCTTCAACTAATTTAGTGTTATTTCACAAAACAGAATATTGTTGCCAGCTGGACTGCTTGTTTTGATAGTAGATGTGGAGAAATATTTAAAACCTTAATGTAATTTTCTTTAAAAGTTCTGAATTTTCCATATAACTTATCATTTTTAGAACACTCCCCGTACATTGACATCGCAGTAAATACAATTTTCCCGCTGCTGATCATGTAAGTCAGTATTACAGCCTTAGTAACAAAACGTGTAAGTCGGTGATCAGGCGCGTAGGAGCGTTTTCTAGACTGCGGGGGCCATTCTAGTTTCAATAAAGACTTATACTTCTAACTTGATCCATTAATACGAGCTATAATATATCTGATTTCCTGATTATCAATTTTTAGTTTAATACTATAATAGTATATTGTAGTCACTGGTTACTTAATAAGTGCTATTTTATTTTTAAAAAAACACTGTACCATAAAAAAAATTTATTAAACAATGAACGATGTTTATTATCAGATTTTCACATAAGTAAAGAATACACATGAATAAGCAAACTTAAATAAATATAGAAACGAGTTTCCGAAAAATAAAAAGGGTATCAATAAAGATTAAAAATAATAAAACACAAATATAAAAATAAATTCAATTAAGAAACTATCATTTAGAAACCTGTACCAAAAACAGAAATTCTAGTTGGTAAAGCACCTACTAATGTTCCACATAATAAATCAATAAATGTATTTTATCTACTCCTACAGCACAATAGCCATGAATTATGGTTCATAATTCACGGTTTGCAGCCAATCATAAAATTCTATTTTCATTATTCAATAGTTTGCAAATTGCAACCAATCAGAAAATTCTATTTTCATTATTCAATAGGTTGTAGCCAATCACAAAATTCATTCTTATTATTAAATGACTTTTGAAGTTAACAGCTGTCACAAATGTCATAATTCTGAAATATGAACACAAGGCTCCTATTGCATAGGAGTAGATAAAATATCGTATTATATTCGCGATTATGGCCATTATTCACTCAGATGACTTGCGCCACGCGCCTTCGGCTTGTGGCGCAAATGTCATCTTCGTGAATAATGGCTGTCATAATCGCTCATATAATAATATACTATTATCTAGTGATGGGCATAACCGGACAATTTTCATAACCGAATTATTTGCATTCGAATGATATTAATAACCGAATGATTATTTGACATCGGTTCACCGTCATCTGCATCGACATCGTAACTTGCAGATAGCAGAGCAACCAAAACATAATATGTACGGTCGGCGCCTTAGAAATCGGGGACACGTAATATGTTCTTCTAGTCTTTGGAGTATTCTTGCTCCGGTTACTTCATTAATGTGAGATGGCATTTCATAATTGACAAACAATAAACAATCTGAAGTAACAATTAAAATCATAATAACTGTAAAAACCCAGTTTATACACTTAAAAAATACATGCAAAATATATCATAATAGTGTGTAGTGCCCGATTTCTAAGGCGCCGACCGTGCATTATGTGTTATGTATTGGAAATTAAGGGGTATTTATTAAGAAGTGTAGAAAGAACTGCTTGCTAATCGCAATAAGAACAGGGGTAAACGTTTTTCTTTATCGATCGGGCGGGTTAAAGGCGCCGCCTCTTGTATTGAAACTTTGGAGATGTAAGCAAATAAAAAAATGTTTTATAGCTTGATGCGTTTGCAGTTTTTAGGCGTTCAGGTTTCAGGTCCCCAGAATTTGATGATTTGATATTTTTTATGATAGGAGGTAGGTACGCGATAACCAAATGCTGTTTTCAGTACAACCTGCTTTGTTTATGAGTTATGACGTATTTATATTTACAGAATTTTGAGCACTGCGTAGTTCGCTGAGATATGGCACGTAGTACTTTTGAATAGAGGTTGGTTTTATATTCAAAGCGTAGTACGTATCAGCATGAGGTTATTTTTCATTTGAATACTTGGAACGAAAACCGAGTTACATAGGTTATTTCAATAACCGGATAACCGGTTATTTTTCATTCGAATAAGTCCATCACTAATTTTATCAGACCCGCGCCAATCGGTTGTTCAAAAACGCGGTTAAAATCTTAATAGTCGGCATCTTTTGGAAACAAACCTTGCAGTTGCACGGCAAATACCCGATAAGAAAAGTGTTGTTATAGTAGTCCCATTTCAATTATATCCGACCAAACCGATTACTTTCTGGAATAGTGAAATTTAATATCGCTCACTCGGCGGCAATAAAAAATAAGGCCATTTACAGACGCGGGTTTTAATTACAATTCAAGTTCATATATGTTCATGTTAGTGGTTGCAAGAAATACGTAAAATTATAAATTATGATGAAACTAGAAACAGATATTTTTGAGGGGGCCAGGCTCCTCTGAAAATTATATGAGGGGGCCATTGGCCCCCGTAGCCCCCGCGGCTCCTACGCGCCTGTCGGTGATTATATTTGTTTGCTGCTTTCCCTTGACAACGGAACTTAATATTATTATTAATATTATTATTAAATTCCTAGGATAATAAAATTAGCAACGCAAGATGCAGACTTTAGATGTTTTGTTTATAATTGCAAGTGTTTACGTGACGTGTGACACTCACAGGTAACACGACTCACGAAAATTTTGACAACGGAACTTAATATTATTTTTTATTATACCTGCATCAAAATCGCCGTTTAAAGCACGCCTGAGCGTGCGAATACAGGCGATTAAAGCTCGCCGAGCTTTAAAGGTTGTCAAGGAAGCGAATGAATGCAACAACGGGCATGGACGCGGCAAAAACGTAAATAATTCTCGTAACTATAGTAGCAATATTATTATGCCCTCTCGATTTATCACGACAAAAATTATTTCTAAGTTTTTAGTGCGTAATTTATTTCCAGTATTGGAGGTATAATAAAAAATAGCGTAAAGTATTCGTGGATAACTGGTCTTTAAAACACTTGCTCTATTTCGAGCACTCCGGCTACGCCGTCGTGCTCGAAAACTCGCGCGTGTTTTAAAGACCTTGTTATCCACTCATACTTTAATATACTATTTCTGTTGGTCATATTTTAAGTCATCTTTTTAATATCTAAATCCTAGAATAAAAACAGCACCTTAAAACACGTTACCAGGAACAACGTGTTTTAAAAATTTTAAAACACGAAACAAATATAGCAACAATAATGGTTTATTAAATGCGTTTTGGTATCTTGAAGTGTTACATTTATTTGTTTAAGGTAAGCAATTACATTCCCAAACTGCTCAATGCGCAGGTTTTCTTTCACTTTTAAGGATGACTTCAGCATCGAATAATGTGGCCAGAGTGAAGCATGTGACGTTTCTTGCTGCAAATCAAATGAATTAAATATAAATGGAAATGAAAATAATCGCAGACTTACCTTCTCGTCTAAATAGGCAAGAATTACCTCTTCTGTTACCGAGCAGACTTTATTATCTTCTCACCAATGGCAGACATTTTAATAAACCTTCTCGTAAGCAGCTTTAGACTTCACGGGCAACAAATTTTCTCGCAATAGATTCCATTTCTTTAAAATATTGTCAGGAATTTGATTTGACTTTGACATTTTCCTTTATAAAATAAACAACATATCCATAGCGACTCGTGACCAACGTGGTTGATCAACAGAAAAAATTTTGAATGGCACTCTTGCGGAAACGCTTAAAGTATCTCGGGTGTCTATGCAACTCGACTGCGTCTCGTTGCATAACAACACCCTCGAACTTTAAGCTTGTGTTTTCGCACTCGTATCATTAATAACTATATTAAGTTCCTAGGAGAATAAAATTAGCAACGCAAGATGCAGACTTAGATGTTTTGTTTATAATTGCAAGTGTTTATGTGACGTGTGACACTTACAGGTAACACGATTCACAAAAATTAATCTTGGTGACAGGTGACAAACCAAACGATTTTTTCAAAAATCTAGGCAAATGTCGATAAGCAGCGGAAAAAATATAGTAAGGTAATTCGGAATGTATCGCCTATTAACATTTTCGGCAGGCAACAAGCTACGGCTTCGCCTTGGCTTGTACTTGCCTACCTCAAATGTTAATAGGTCCTTATATTCCTTGTTACTTAAATAACTATTAAAATAAACAAAATATGCCTTAATTTTAACTTACATTTGAAAATGACAATTGATATCTAAAGTGAATAATCTATGCATCTAACATATTTGTTTGTTTCTTATGCACAAGGTCGAGCCATGCAATATCTAAAGTATTAGAAAACCTTCCATGTACTTAATTAAAAATGTCTTGAATTACACAATAAATGACGCTAAATACATACATAAAAATTATTAGAGCTCTTTTTCTGTTCTGCTCAAATATGGCCACTACGCAGTTGAAGGGGTTTTTCATTTTTTCTAACCTAAATGCATTTGGAAACCGTAAAATCAAATGTAAACCTCGTCTAAACGCAACAAAGTAATTTTACATTGCTAAATTGCGAAACCTTTAATGGCCAACCTCCATGCAAAAAAGATGTAAGCAGAGTATACATGGTTTATTTAGAGATATTGTAAAATAAACTTTGACGCTTTCTTTTACGATTTAATAGTAAATGTGTAGTTTAGAAGAAGTTATAGCTACTACATTATAGCGAATTCTGGATGAAGTATAAGTGTTTTGTAATTACAAATCATAAAGCTCGTGCTGTTTACCTTCCAAAAACGACTAAATATCATGTTTCTATTCTTGCTCTGACAACAGCTGTGGTGTTTGTTACGAGCGAACACTAACTACAGTTATTACCAAATTCTGTTTAAATATTACCAATAGTTCATATAAAATCAAATAAAATAAGAGGAGGGCAACGATATGGTTTTACATACTTGCAGTGTTCTGACAGCATACGGAACATCGGCAAACGCAACAAATTGTAAATTTTTTTAAATATCAACGTCGCCTTTTCACAATCTGTTGGTGAAACCTGTTTTTTTTGCACATATAAAACGCGTCTACCCAATACTCAATAGTAATATGGTGTTTTACTGAACTATTACTATTTACTATTTCAAATTCCAAATAATTGATATTGGAGAAAAGCGAATTTTCTACTTTTTTGTTCTGTGAAAAATCTTATTCTCATCAAACAGTACCAGAACTCTGGGGACATGAATTGCTGGTAGTTACTAATGTAGTTTTTTGGGATTAGTCGACTTCATTTCATAGATTGAAATACTATTATTTGGAATTTGGAAAAGTGTTACTGGGTGCCATTGATTATAAATATAATAGGATCTAAATTTTTAATATATAACGTTTAATTGATGAAAAAAAGTTTATGGGATTCGAAGTAAGAAAGTTACCTTCATTTTTGTATTAGTACTTGTACAAAACGACAGCCCTAGAAGCAATTTTTTAAAGTCCCGGTAGATCTAATTGGAGTTATAGTAGCATCCCGGCGAGTTCTATCGATAACTATAACAACATTTTTTATAGGATTCTTAATAAGAAAGTTACCCGCATTTCTGTATTAGTACTTTTACAAAACGACAAATTCCTGGAAACAATTTTTTAAAGTTCCGGTAGTTCTAGTGGAAGTTCTAGTAGCACCCTGACGATTTCTATCGATAACTCTAATAAAAAAGTTTATGGGATTCGAAGCAAGAAAGTTACCCGCATTTTTGTATTAGTACTTTTTCAAAACGACCGCCCTGGAAGCATTTTTAATAAGAAAGTTACCCGCATTTCTGTGTTAGTATTTTTACAAACCAACCAAGTCCTGGGAGCAAGTTTTTAAAGATCCGGTAGTTTTAATAGGAGTGCTAATAGCACCCCTACGATTTCTATCGATTACTTTAATAAATTTTTTTATAGCATTCGAAGTAAGAAGGTTAGCCGCATTTCTGTATTAGTACTTTTATAGAACGACAGTCCTGGAAGCAAATTTTTAAAATTCCGGTAGTTCTAATGGGAGTTCTAGTAGCACCCCGACGATTGCTATCGATAACTTTATTAACTTTTTTATAGGATTCGAAGTAAGAAAGTTATTCGCATTTTTGTATTAGTACTTTTACAAAACGAAAGTGCTGGAAGCATTTTTTTAAATTGCCGTAGATCTAATTGGAGTTCAAGTACCATCCCGACGAGTTCTATTGATAACTCTAAAAACATTTTTTTATAAGATTCGAAGTAAGAAAGTTATCAGCATTTTTGTATTAGAACTTTTACAAAACGACAAAATCCTGAAGGCAATTTTTTAAAGTTTTGGTAGTTCTCATGGTAGTTCTTGTAGCATCCCGACGAGTTCTATCGATAACTCTAATGGAAGCAAGTTTTGAAAGTTTCGGTAGTTCTAATGGTAGTTCTAGTAGCCCCCCGACGATTTCTCTCGATAACCCTAATACATTTTTTTATAGTATTTGAAATTAGAAAAATACCCGCATTTCTGTATTAGTACTTTTACAAAACAACAAAGTCCCGCAAGCAATTTTTTAAAGTTTCAGTAGTTCTAATGGGAGTTCTAGTAGCATACCGATGAGTTCTATCGATAACTCTCATGACGTGTTCTTATAGGATTCTTAGTAAGCAAGTTACCAACATTTTTATATTAGCACTATTAAAAATGACTAAGTCCTGGAAGCAATTTATTAAAGATCCAATAGACCTAATAAACGTTCTAGTAGCATACCGACGAGTTCTATCGATAACTTTCACAACATTTTTTTTATAGGATTCGAAGTAAGAAAGTTACCCACATCTTTGTATTAACACTTTTACAGAACCACCAAGTCCTGGAAGCAATTTTGTAAAGTTGCGGTAGATCTAATTGTAGTTCTAGTAGCATCCCGACGAGTTTTATCGATAACTTTAATAACATTTTTATAGGATTCGAAGTAAGAAAGTTACCAGCATTTCTGTATTATTACTTTTACAAAACGACAAATTTCTGTAAACAATTTTTTAAAGTTTCGGTAATTTCAACAAAAGTTCTAGTAGCATCCCGAGAAGTTCTATCGATAACTCTAATAACATTTTTTTATAAAATTCGTAGTAAGAAAGTTAGCCGCACTTTTGTATTAGAACTCTTACAAAACGAAAAATTCCTGGAAACAATTTTTTAAAGTTCCGGTAGTTCTAGTGGAAGTTCTAGTAGCGCCCTGACGATTTCTATCGATAACTCTAATAAAAAAGTTTATGGAATTCAAAGCAAGAAAGTTACCCGCATTTTTGTATTAGTACTTTTTCAAAACGACCGCCCTGGAAGCATTTTTAATAAGAAAGTTACCCGCGTTTCTGTCTTAGTACTTTTACAAACCAACCAAGTCTTGGGAGCAAATTTTTAAAGATCCGGTAGTTCTAATAGGAGTGCTAATAACACCCCGACGATTTCTATCGATTACTTTAATAAATTTTTTTATAGCATTCGAAGTAAGAAAGTTATTCGCATCTCTGTATTAGAACTTCTACAAAACGATAGTTTTGGAAGCAATTTTTTAAATTTCCGTAGATCTAATTGGAGTTCTAGTACCATCGCGACGAGTTCTATCGATAACTCTAATAACATTTTTTATAGGATTCGAAGTAAGAAAGTTACCAGCATTTCTGTATTATTACTCTTACAAAACGACAAATTTCTGGAAACAATTTTTTAAAGTTTTGGTAGATTTAACAAATGTTCTAGTAGCATCCCGAGAAGTTCTATCGATTACTCTAATAACATTTTTTTATAAAATTCGTAGTAAGAAAGTTAGCCGCATTTTTGTATTAGAACTTTTACAAAACGACAAAATCCTCAAGGCAATTTTTTAAAGTTTTGGTACTTCTCATGGTAGTTCTTGTAGCATCCCGACGAGTTCTATCGATCACTTTAATATCAATTTTTTTAGGTCTCTTAATAAGAAAGTTAACTGCATTTCTGTATTAGTACTTTTACAAAACGACAAATTCCTGGAAACAATTTTTTAAAGTTCCGGTAGTTATAGTGGAAGTTCTAGTAGCACCCTGACGATTTCTATCGATTAATTTAATAAATTTTTTTATAGCATTCGAAGTAAGAAAGTTATTCGCATCTTTGGATTAGTACTTCTACAAAACGATAGCCCTGGAAGCAATTTTTTAAATTTCCGTAGATCTAATTGGAGTTCTAGTACCATCCCGACGAGTTCTATCAATAACTCTAATAACATTTTTTTATAGGACTCGAAGTAAGAAAGTTAACCGCATTTTTGTATTAGTACTTTTACAAAACGACAGCCCTGGAAGCAATTTTTTAAAGTTCCAATAGAGCTAATTAAAGTACTAGTAGCATCCCGACGAGTTCTATCGATAACTTTAATAACATTTCTTTATAGAATTCGTAGTAAGACAGTTACCCGCATTTCTGTTATAACTTTTAAAACACGACAGCCGTGGAAGCAATTTTTTAAAGTTGCGGTAGTTTTAGTAGAAGTTTTAGTAGCACCCCGACGTTTTCTATCGATAACTCTAATAAACTTTTTGTAGGATTCTATGTAAGAAAGTTACCCGCATTTTTGTATTAGTACTTATACAAAACGACTGTCCTGGAAATATTTTTTTTAAGTTTCGGTTGATCTAATTAAAGTGCTAGTAGCATCCCGACAAGTCCTATCGATAACTCTAATAACATTTTTTTATAGGATTCGAAATAAGAAAGTTAACCGAATTTTTGTATTAGTACTTTTACAAAACCACAAAGTCCTGGAAGCAAATTTTTATGTTTCGGTAGTTCTAATGGGAGTTCTAGTAGCACTCCGACGATTTCTATCGATTACTCTAATAATTTTCTTAATAGGATTTCAACTAAGAAGGTTAGCCGCAATTTTGTATTAAAACTGTTACAAACGACAAAATCCTGAAAGCAATTCTTTAAAGTTTCGGTAGTTCTAATGGGAGTTCTCGTAGCACCCCGACGAGTTCTACCGATTACTTTAATAACATTTTTTATAAGATTCTTAATAAGAAAGTTACCTGCATTTATGTATTAGTACCTTTACAAAACGACAAATTCCTGGAAACGATTTTTTTAAGTTCCGGTAGTTCTAGTGGAAGTTCTTGTAGCACCCCGCCGATTTCTATCGATAACTCTAATAAAAAAAGGTAATGCGATTCGAAGTAAGAAAGTTACCCGCATCTTTGTATTAGTACTTTTACAGAACAACAGCCCTGGAAACAATTTTTTAAAGTTCCAATAGATCTAATTAAAGTACTAGTAGCATACCGGCGAGTTCTATCGATATCTGTAATAAAATTTTTTTATCAGCTTTTTAATAAGAAAGTTACCCGCATTTCTGTATTAGTACTTTTACAAAACGACCAAGTCCTGAAAGCAAATTCTTAAAGATCCGGTAGTTCTAACGGGAGTTCTGGTAGCACCCCGACGATTTCTATCGATAACTCTAATACATTTTTTTATATGATTCGAAGTAAGAGAGTTAACCGCATTTCTGAATTAGTACATTTACAAAACGACAGTCCTGGAAGCAATTTCTTAAAATTCTGGTAGTACTAATGGGAGTTCTAGTAACACCCCGACGATTTCTGTCGATAACTTTAATAAACTTATTTATAGGATTCGAAGTAAGAGAATTATCCGCATCTTTGTATTAGTACTTTTACAAAACGACAGTCGTGGAAGCAATTTTTTACCCGCATTATTGTAACGGGTGTTCATAAACAGTCGTTATCCCAGTAGGTTTTGACTTCAGAAACGTATGTCTATTAAAATTGAGAAAAAATGCTCTATGACAGTACTCAATGACATTTCATTGTGTTGTACGAATTAATCAAAGACATAACATTTTGTTTTTTAAGGCAACTGGGATGACGACTGTTTATGAACACCCGTTATTATTACTTTTACAAAACGACAAACTCCTGGAAGCAATTTTCTAAAGCTCCGGTAGATCTAATGGGAGTTCTAGTAGTACCCCGACGATTTCTATCGATTACTCTAATAATTTTTTTATAGGATTTCAAGTAAGAAGGTTAGCCACAATTTTGTATTAGAACTGTTACAAACGACAAAATCCTGAAAGCAATTCTTTAAAGTTTCGGTAGTTCTAATGGTAGTTCTCGTAGCATCCCGACAAGTTCTATCAATAACCCTAATAACAATTTTTATAAGATTCGCAATAAAAAAGTTACCGGCATTTCTGTATTAGTACTTTTTCAAAACGACAAATTCCTGGAAAGAATTTTTGAAAGTTCCGGTAGTTCTAGTAAAAGTTCTAGTTGCACCCCAACGATTTCTATCGATAACTCTAATAAAAAAAGTTTATAGGAATCGATGTAAGAAAGTTACCCGCATTTTTGTATTAGTACTTTTACAAAACGACAGCCCTGGAAGCAATTTTTAAAAAGTTCTGGTAGATCTAATTGGAGTTATAGTAGTATCCCGGCGAGTTCTATCGATAACTCTAATAAATTTTTTTATATGATTCGAAGTTAGGAAGTTAACCGCATTTCTGTATTAGTACTTTTACAAAACGACAGCCCTGGAAGCAATTTTTTAAAGTTCCGGTAGATCGAATTGGAGTTATAACTCTAATAACATTTTTTATAGGATTCTTAATAAGAAAGCTTGCGCGTTTCTGTATTAGTATCTTTACAAAACGACAAATTCCTGAAAACATTTTTTTAAGTTCCGGTAGTTCTAGTGAAAGTTCTAGTAGCACCCTGACGATTTCTATCGATAACTCTAATAAAAAAAGTTTATGGGATTCGAAGTAAGAAGGTTACCCGCATTTCTGTATTAGTACTTTTACAAAACGACAAAATCCTGGAAGCCATTTTTTAAAGTTCAGGTAGCTCTAATGGTAGTTCTCGTTATCACCCCGACGAGTTCTATCGATAACTCTAAGAGAAGCAATTTTTTAAATATTTAGTAGTTCTAATGGGAGTTCTAGTAGCATCCCGACGAGTTCTATCGAGAACCCTAATAGCATTTTTTTATAGATTTGTAGTAAGAAAGTTATCCGCATCTGTGTGTTATTGCCTTTAGAAAACCACAGCCCTGTAAGCAATTTTTTAATGTTTTGGTAGATCTAATTTGAGTTCTAGAAGCATCCCGACAAGTTCCATCGATAATACTAATAACATTTTTTTATAGGATTTGAAGTAAGAAAGTTAGCCGCAATTTTGTATTACAACTTTTACAAAACGACAAAATCCTTGAAGCAATTTTTTGAAGTTTTGGTAGTTCTAAAGGTAGTTCTTGTAGCACCCCGACAAGTTCTATCGATAACTTTAATAACATTTTTTATAGGATTCTTAATATGAAAGTTACCTGCATATCTGTATTAGTACTTTTACAAATCGACAGGAAACAATTTTTTAATGTTCCGGGTGGTCTAGTGGAAGTTTTAGTAGCACCTCGACAATTTCTATTGATAACTCTAATAAAAAAGTGTATGCGATTCGAAGTAAGAAAGTTACCCGCATTTCCGTATTAGTACTTTTACAAAACGACAGCCCTAGAAGCATTTTTTTAGGTTCCGGTAGATCTAATTGGAGTTATAGTAACACCCCGGCTTGTACTATCGATAACTCTAATAAAAATTTTTTATAGGATTCTTAATAAGAACGATTGTGCGTTTCTGTGTTAGTACTTTTACAAAACGACAAATTCCTGGAAACAATTTTTTATGGTTTTGGTAGTTTTAGTTTAAGTTCTAGTAGTAGTCCGACGATTTCTATCGATAACTCTAATAAGACGAGTTTATGGGATTGGAAGTAAGATAGTTACCCGCATTTTTGTATTAGTACTTTTACAGAACGACAGCCCTGGAAGCAATTTTTTTAACTTCCAGTAGATCTAGTTGGAGTTCTAGTAGCATCGCGGCGAGTTCTATCAATAACTCTAATAAATTTTTTTTATAGGATTCTTAATAAGAAAGTTACCAGCATTTCTGTATTAGTACTTTTACAAAACGACAAACTTCTGGAAACAATTTTTTAAAGTTTCGGTAGTTCTACTGAAAGTTCTAGTAAAAAAAGTTTATGGGATTCGAAGCAAAAAAGTTACCTGTATTTTTGTATTAGTACTTTTACAAAACGACAGCCCTGGAACCAATTTTTTAAGGTTCCGGTAGATCTAATTAGAGTTATAGTAGCATCCCGACGATTTCTATCTATAACTCTAATAAACTTTTTTATAGGATTCGAAGTAAAAAAGGTACCCTCATCTTTGTACTAGTACTTTTACAAAACGACAGTCCTGGAAGCTATTTTCTAAAGTTCCGGTAGTTCTAATGGTAGTTCTCGTATCACCCCGACGAGTTCTATCGATAACTCTAATGGAAGCAATTTTTTGAAGTTCCTGTAGTTCTAATGGGAGTTCTAGTAGCACCCCGACGATTTATATCGATAAATCTAATAATTTTTTTATAGGATTCTAGATAAGAAAGTTACCCGCATTTTTATATTAGTACTTTTATAAAACAACCTGGGAGCAATTTTTTAAAATTCCGGTAGTTCTAATGGGAGTTCTAGTAGCACACCGACAATTTCTATCGATTACTGTAATACATTTTTTATAGGATTTAAAGTAAGAAAGTTAGCCGCATTTCTGTATTAGTACTTTTAGAAAACGACAAAGTCCTGGAAGCAATTTTTTAAAATTCTGATATTTCTAATGGGAGTTCTAGTAGCACCCCGACGATTACAATCTATAACTCTAATAAACTTTTTTATATGATTTGAAGTGAGAAAGTTAGCCGCATTTCTGTATTAGTACTTTTACAAAACGACAGCCCCGGAAGCAATTTTTTAAAGTTGCGGTAGTTCTAGTGGGAGTTCTAGTAGCATCCCGACGAGTTCTATCGATAACTCTAACAACAATTTTTTATAGGATTCGTAGTAAGAACGTTACCGGCATTTTTGTATTAGTTCTTTTACAGAACGACAGCCCTGCAAGCAATTTTTTAAGGCTTCCGGTAGTTCTAATTAGAGTTCTAGCAGCATCCCGCCGAGTTCTATCGATAACTATAATATTTTTTTATAGAATTCTTATTAAGAAAGTTACCCGCATTTCTGTATTAGTACTTTTACAAAACGACAGCCATGGAAGCAATTTTTTACAAATCGACCAAGTCCTGGAAGCAAATTTTTATAGAATTCGTACTAAGAAGGTTACCCGCATCCTTGTGTTATTACTTTTAGAAGACCAGAGCCCCGGAAGCAATTATTTTAAGTTGCGGTAGTTCTAGTGGGAGTTCTAGTAGCATCCCGACGAGTTCTATCGATAACTCTAATAAACTTTTTTATAGGATTCGAAGTAAGAAAGTTACCCGTATCTTTGTATTAGTGCTTTTACAAAACGACAGTCCTGGAGGCAATTTTTTAAAGTTCAGGTAGTTCTAGTGGGAGTTCTAGAAGCACCCCGACGATTTCTATCGATAACTCTAATAAGACAATTTTAGAGTATTCGAAGTAAGAAAGTTACCCGCATTTTTGCATTAGTACTTTTACAAAACGACAAAATCCTGGAAGCAATTTTTTAAAGTTCAGGTAGCTCTAATGGTAGTTCTCGTTATCACCCCGACGAGTTCTATCGATAACTCTAATAGAAGCATTTTTTTTAAGTTTTTGTAGTTCTAATGGGAGTTCTAGTAGCATCCCGACGAGTTCTATCGATAACCCTAATAACATATTTTTATAGAATTTGTAGTAAGAAAGTTATCCGCATTTGTGTGTTATTACCTTTAGAAAACCACAGCTCTGTAAGCAATTTTATAATGTTTCGGTAGATCTAATTAGAGTTCTAGAAGCATCCCGACAAGTTCCATCGATAATACTAATAACATTTTTTTATAGGATTTGAAGTAAGAAAGTTAGCCGCAATTTTGTATTACAACTTTTAGAAAACGACAAAATCCTTAAAGCAATTTTTTAAAGTTTTGGTAGTTCTAATGGTAGTTCTTGTAGCACCCCGACAATTTCTATTGATAACTCTAATAAAAACGTGTATGCGATTCGAAGTAATAAGGTTACCCACATTTCTGTATTAGTACTTTTACAAAACGACAGGAAACAATTTTTTAATGTTCCGGGTGGTCTAGTGGAAGTTTTAGTAGCACCTCGACAATTTCTATTGATAACTCTAATAAAAACGTGTATGCGATTCGAAGTAAGAAAGTTACCCGCATTTCTGTATTAGTACTTTTACAAAACGACAGCCCTAGAAGCAATTTTTTAGGTTCCGGTAGATCTAATTGGAGTTATAGTAGCACCCCGGCTTGTACTATCGATAACTCTAATAACATTTTTTATAGGATTCTTAATAAGAACGATTGCGCGTTTCTGTATTAGTACTTTTACAAATATACAAATTCCTGGAAACAATTTTTTAAATTTTCGGTAGTTTTAGTTGAAGTTCTAGTAGTACCCCGACGATTTCTATCGATAACTCTAATAACATTTTTTTATAGGATTCGAAATAAGAAAGTTAACCGAATTTTTGTATTAGTACTTTTACAACACCACAAAGTCCTGGAAGCAAATTTTTATGTTTCGGTAGTTCTAATGGGAGTTCTAGTAGCACTCCGACGATTTCTATCGATTACTCTAATAATTTTTTTAATAGGATTTCAACTAAGAAGGTTAGCCGCAATTTTGTATTAGAACTGTTACAAACGACAAAATCCTGAAAGCAATTCTTTAAAGTTTCGGTAGTTCCAATGCTAGTTCTCGTAGCACCCCGACGAGTTCTACCGATTACTTTAATAACATTTTTTATAAGATTCTTAATAAGAAAGTTACCAGCATTTCTGTATTAGTACCTTTACAAAACGACAAATTCCTGGAAACGATTTTTTTAAGTTTTGGTAGTTCTAGTGGAAGTTCTTGTAGCACCCCGCCGATTTCTATCGATAACTCTAATAAAAAAAGGTTATGCGATTCGAAGTAAGAAAGTTACCCGCATCTTTGTATTAGTACTTTTACAGAACGACAGCCCTGGAAACAATTTTTTAAAGTTCCAATAGATCTAATTAGAGTGCTAGTAGCATACCGGCGAGTTCTATCGATATCTGTAATAACACTTTTTTATAAGCTTTTTAATAAGAAAGTTACCCGCATTTCTGTATTAGTACTTTTACAAAACGACCAAGTCCTGAAAGCAAATTTTTAAAGATCCGGTAGTTCTAACGGGAGTTCTGGTAGCACCCCGACGATTTCTATCGATAACTCTAATACATTTTTTTATATGATTCGAAGTAAGAGAGTTAACCGCATTTCTGGATTAGTACATTTACAAAACGACAATCCTGGAAGCAATTTCTTAAATTTCTGGTAGTAGTAATGGGAGTTCTAGTAACACCCCGACGATTTCTGTCGATTACTTTAATAAACTTATTTATAGGATTCGAAGTAAGAGAATTATCCGCATCTTTGTATTAGTAATTTTACAAAACGACAGTCGTGGAAGCAATTTTTTACCCGCATTATTGTATTATTACTTTTACAAAACGTAGCATCCCGACGAGTTCTATCGATAACTCTAATAAACTTTTTTATAGGATTCGAAGCATGAAAGTTACCCGTATCTTTGTATTAGTACTTTTACAAAACGACAGTCCTGGAGGCAATTTTTTAAAGTTCCGGTAGTTCTAGTGGGAGTTCTAGAAGCACCCCGACGATTTCTATCGATAACTCTAATAAGACAATTTTAGAGTATTCGAAGTAAGAAAGTTACCCGCATTTTTGCATTAGTACTTTTACAAAACGACAAAATCCTGGAAGCAATTTTTTAAAGTTCAGGTAGCTCTAATGGTAGTTCTCGTTATCACCCCGACGAGTTCTATCGATAACTCTAA
The DNA here is from genome assembly GCA_940337035.1 of Agriotes lineatus. Lineage (NCBI taxonomy): Eukaryota > Metazoa > Arthropoda > Insecta > Coleoptera > Elateridae > Agriotes > Agriotes lineatus. The sequence continues at coordinate 267,193 of CALNHX010000088.1, forward strand.
TAGAAGCAAATTTTTAAAGTTTTTGTAGTTCTAATGGGAGTTCTAGTAGCATCTCGACGAGTTCTATCGATAACCCTAATAACATCTTTTTATAGAATTTGTAGTAAGAAAGTTATCCGCATTTGTGTGTTATTACCTTTAGAAAACCACAGCTCTGTAAGCAATTTTATAATGTTTCGGTAGATCTAATTAGAGTTCTAGAAGCATCCCGACAAGTTCCATCGATAATACTAATTACATTTTTTTATAGGATTTGAAGTAAGAAAGTTAGCCGCAATTTTGTATTACAACTTTTAGAAAACGACAAAATCCTTAAAGCAATTTTTTAAAGTTTTGGTAGTTCTAATGGTAGTTTTTGTATCACCCCGACAATTTCTATTGATAACTCTAATAAAAACGTGTATGCGATTCGAAGTAATAAGGTTACCCACATTTCTGTATTAGTACCTTTACAAAACGACAGGAAACAATTTTTTAATGTTCCGGGTGGTCTAGTGGAAGTTTTAGTAGCACCTCGACAATTTCTATTGATAACTCTAATAAAAACGTGTATGCGATTCGAAGTAAGAAAGTTACCCGCATTTCTGTATTAGTACTTTTACAAAACGACAGCCCTAGAAGCAATTTTTTAGGTTCCGGTAGATCTAATTGGAGTTATAGTAGCACCCCGGCTTGTACTATCGATAACTCTAATAACATTTTTTATAGGATTCTTAATAAGAACGATTGCGCGTTTCTGTATTAGTACTTTTACAAAACGACAAATTCCTGGAAACAATTTTTTAAATTTTCGGTAGTTTTAGTTAAAGTTCTAGTAGTACCCCGACGATTTCTATCGATAACTCTAATAACATTTTTTTATAGGATTCGAAATAAGAAAGTTAACCGAATTTTTGTATTAGTACTTTTACAACACCACAAAGTCCTGGAAGCAAATTTTTATGTTTCGGTAGTTCTAATGGGAGTTCTAGTAGCACTCCGACGATTTCTATCGATTACTCTAATAATTTTTTTTAATAGGATTTCAACTAAGAAGGTTAGCCGCAATTTTGTATTAGAACTGTTACAAACGACAAAATCCTGAAAGCAATTCTTTAAAGTTTCGGTAGTTCCAATGGTAGTTCTCGTAGCACCCCGACGAGTTCTACCGATTACTTTAATAACATTTTTTATAAGATTCTTAATAAGAAAGTTACCTGCATTTCTGTATTAGTACCTTTACAAAACGACAAATTCCTGGAAACGATTTTTTTAAGTTTCGGTAGTTCTAGTGGAAGTTCTTGTAGCACCCCGCCGATTTCTATCGATAATTCTAATAAAAAAGGTTATGCGATTCGAAGTAAGAAAGTTACCCGCATCTTTTTATTAGTACTTTTACAGAACGACAGCGCTGGAAACAATTTTTTAAAGTTCCAATAGATCTAATTAAAGTACTAGTAGCATACCGGCGAGTTCTATCGATATCTGTAATAACATTTTTTTATAAGCTTTTTAATAAGAAAGTTACCCGCATTTCTGTATTAGTACTTTTACAAAACGACCAAGTCCTGAAAGCAAATTTTTAAAGATCCGGTAGTTCTAACGGGAGTTCTGGTAGCACCCCGACGATTTCTATCGATAACTCTAATACATTTTTTTATATGATTCGAAGTAAGAGAGTTAACCGCATTTCTGAATTAGTACATTTACAAAACGACAATCCTGGAAGCAATTTCTTAAATTTCTGGTAGTACTAATGGGAGTTCTAGTAACACCCCGACGATTTCTGTCGATTACTTTAATAAACTTATTTATAGGATTCGAAGTAAGAGAATTATCCGCATCTTTGTATTAGTACTTTTACAAAACGACAGTCGTGGAAGCAATTTTTTACCCGCATTATTGTATTATTACTTTTACAAAACGACAAACTCCTGGAAGCAATTTTCTAAAGTTCCGGTAGATCTAATGGGAGTTCTAGTAGTACCCCGACGATTTCTATCGATTACTCTAATAATTTTTTTATACAATTTCAAGTAAGAAGGTTAGCCACAATTTTGTATTAGAACTGTTACAAACGACAAAATCCTGAAAGCAATTCTTTAAAGTTTCGGTAGTTCTAGCATCCCGACGATTTCTATCTATAACTCTAATAAACTTTTTTATAGGATTCGAAGTAAGAAAGTTACCCGTATCTTTGTATTAGTACTTTTACAAAACGACAGTCTTGGAAGCAATTTTCTAAATTCCGGTAGTTCTAGTGGGAGTTCTAGAAGCACCCCGACGATTTCTATCGATAACTCTAATAAGACAATTTTAGAGTATTCGAAGTAAGAAAGCCACCCGCATTTTTGCATTAGTACTTTTACAAAACGACCAAATCCTGGAAGCAATTTTTTAAAGTTCAGGTAGCTCTAATGGTAGTTCTCGTTATCACTCCGACGAGTTCTATCGATAACTCTAATAGAAGCAATTTTTTAAAGTTTTAGTAGTTCTCGTGGGAGTTCTAGAAGCACCCCGACGATTTCTATCGATAACTCTAATAAGACAATTTTAGAGTATTCGAAGTAAGAAAGTTACCCGCATTTTTGCATTAGTACTTTTACAAAACGACAAAATCCTGGAAGCCATTTTTTAAAGTTCAGGTAGCTCTAATGGTAGTTCTCGTTATCACCCCGACGAGTTCTATAGTTAACTCTAAGAGAAGCAATTTTTTAATTATTTAGTAGTTCTAATGGGAGTTCTAGTAGCATCCCGACGAGTTCTATCGAGAACCCTAATAGCATTTTTTATAGATTTGTAGTAAGAAAGTTATCCGCATCTGTGTGTTATTACCTTTAGTAAACCACAGCCCTGTAAGCAATTTTTTAATGTTTTGGTATATCTAATTAGAGTTCCAGAAGCATCCCGACAAGTTCCATCGATAATACTAATAACATTTTTTTATAGGATTTGAAGTAAGAAAGTTAGCCGCAATTTTGTATTACAACTTTTACAAAACGACAAAATCCTTGAAGCAATTTTTTAAAGTTTTGGTAGTTCTAATGGTAGTTCTTGTAGCACCCCGACAAGTTTTATCGATAACTTTAATAACATTTTTTATAGGATTCTTAATATGAAAGTTACCTGCATATCTGTAGTAGTACTTTTACAAATCGACAGGAAACAATTTTTTAATGTTCCGGGTGGTCTAGTAGAAGTTTTAGTAGCACCTCGACAATTTCTATTGATAACTCTAATAAAAAAGTGTATGCGATTCGAAGTAAGAAAGTTACCCGCATTTCCGTACTAGTACTTTTACAAAACGACAGCCCTAGAAGCATTTTTTTAGGTTCCGGTAGATCTAATTGGAGTTATAGTAGCACCCCGGCTTGTACTATCGATAACTCTAATAACATTTTTTATAGGATTCTTAATAAGAACGATTGCGCGTTTCTGTGTTAGTACTTCTACAAAACGACAAATTCCTGGAAACAATTTTTTAAGGTTTTGGTAGTTTTAGTTTAAGTTCTAGTAGTAGTCCGACGATTTCTATCGATAACTCCAATAAGACGAGTTTATGGGATTGGAAGTAAGATAGTTACCCGCATTTTTGTATTAGTACTTTTACAGAACAACAGCCCTGGAAGCAATATTTTAAACTTCCAGTAGATCTAGTTGAAGTTCTAGTAGCATCCCGGCTTCTATCAATAACGCTAATAAATTTTTTTATAGGATTCTTAATAAGAAAGTTACCAGCATTTCTGTATTAGTACTTTTACAAAACGACAAACTTCTGGAAACAATTTTTAAAGTTTCGGTAGTTCTACTGAAAGTTCTAGTAAAAAAAGTTTATGGGATTCGAAGTAAAAAAGTTACCTGTATTTTTGTATTAGTACTTTTACAAAACGACAGCCCTGGAAGCAATTTTTTAAGGTACCGGTAGATCTAGTTAGAGTTATAGTAGCATCCCGACGATTTCTATCAATAACTCTAATAAACTTTTTTATAGGATTCGAAGTAAAAAAGGTACCCTCATCTTTGTACTAGTACTTTTACAAAACGACAGTCCTGGAAGCTATTTTCTAAAGTTCCGGTAGTTCTAATGGTAGTTCTTGTATCACCTCGACGAGTTCTATCGATAACTCTAATGGAAGCAATTTTTTGAAGTTCCGGTAGTTCTAATGGGAGTTCTAGTAGCACCCCGACGATTTATATCGATAAATCTAATAATTTTTTTATAGGATTCTAGATAAGAAAGTTACCCGCATTTTTATATTAGTACTTTTATAAAACAACCAAGTCCTGGGAGCAATTTTTTATAGTTCCGGTAGTTCTAATGAGAGTTCTAGTAGCACCCCGACGATTTCTATCTATAACTCTAATAAACTTTTTTATAGGATTCGAAGTAAGAAAGTTATCCGCATCTTTGTATTAGTACTTTTACAAAACGACAGTCCAGGACACAATTTTTTAAACTTCAGGTAGTTCTAGTGGGAGTTCTAGTAGCACCCCGACAATTTCTATCGGAAACTCTAATAAAACAATTTTATAGTATCCGAAGTAAAAAAGTTACCCGCATTTTTGTATTAGTACTTTTACAAAGCGACAGCCCTGGAAGAAATTTTTTAAAGTTCCGATAGATCTAATTGGAGTTCTAGTAGCATCCCAGCGAATTCTATCGATAACTCTAATAACATTTTTTATAGGATTCTTAATAATGAAGTTACACGTATTTCTATATTAGTACTTTTACAAAACGCCAAATTTCTGGAAACAGTTTTTTCAAGTTTCGATAGTTTTAGTGGAAGTTCTTAATAGTTTCTATCGATAACTCTAATAAAAAAAGTTTATGGGATTTGAAGTAAGAAAGTTACCCGCATTTTTGTATCATTGCTTTTACAAAACGACAGCCCTGAAAGCAATTTTTTAAAGTTTCAGTAGTTCTAATAAAAATTTTGGTAGCATCCCGACGAGTTCTATCGATAACTCTAACAACAATTTTTTATAGGATTCGTAGTAAGAACGTTACCGTCATTTTTGCATTAGTACTTTTACAAAACGACAAAATCCTGGAAGCAATTTTTTAAAGTTCAGGTAGCTCTAATGGTAGTTCTCGTTATCACCCCGACGAGTTCTATCGATAACTCTAATAGAAGCAAATTTCTAAAGTTTTTGTAGTTCTAATGGGAGTTCTAGTAGCATCTCGACGAGTTCTATCGATAACCCTAATAACATCTTTTTATAGAATTTGTAGTAAGAAAGTTATCCGCATTTGTGTGTTATTACCTTTAGAAAACCACAGCTCTGTAAGCAATTTTATAATGTTTCGGTAGATCTAATTAGAGTTCTAGAAGCATCCCGACAAGTTCCATCGATAATACTAATTAAATTTTTTTATAGGATTTGAAGTAAGAAAGTTAGCCGCAATTTTGTATTACAACTTTTAGAAAACGACAAAATCCTTAAAGCAATTTTTTAAAGTTTTGGTAGTTCTAATGGTAGTTTTTGTATCACCCCGACAATTTCTATTGATAACTCTAATAAAAACGTGTATGCGATTCGAAGTAATAAGGTTACCCACATTTCTGTATTAGTACCTTTACAAAACGACAGGAAACAATTTTTTAATGTTCCGGGTGGTCTAGTGGAAGTTTTAGTAGCACCTCGACAATTTCTATTGATAACTCTAATAAAAACGTGTATGCGATTCGAAGTAAGAAAGTTACCCGCATTTCTGTATTAGTACTTTTACAAAACGACAGCCCTAGAAGCAATTTTTTAGGTTCCGGTAGATCTAATTGGAGTTATAGTAGCACCCCGGCTTGTACTATCGATAACTCTAATAACATTTTTTATAGGATTCTTAATAAGAACGATTGCGCGTTTCTGTATTAGTACTTTTACAAAACGACAAATTCCTGGAAACAATTTTTTAAATCTTCGGTAGTTTTAGTTGAAGTTCTAGTAGTACCCCGACGATTTCTATCGATAACTCTAATAACATTTTTTTATAGGATTCGAAATAAGAAAGTTAACCGAATTTTTGTATTAGTACTTTTACAACACCACAAAGTCCTGGAAGCAAATTTTTATGTTTCGGTAGTTCTAATGGGAGTTCTAGTAGCACTCCGACGATTTCTATCGATTACTCTAATAATTTTTTTAATAGGATTTCAACTAAGAAGGTTAGCCGCAATTTTGTATTAGAACTGTTACAAACGACAAAATCCTGAAAGCAATTCTTTAAAGTTTCGGTAGTTCCAATGGTAGTTCTCGTAGCACCCCGACGAGTTCTACCGATTACTTTAATAACATTTTTTATAAGATTCTTAATAAGAAAGTTACCTGCATTTCTGTATTAGTACCTTTACAAAACGACAAATTCCTGGAAACGATTTTTTTAAGTTTCGGTAGTTCTAGTGGAAGTTCTTGTAGCACCCCGCCGATTTCTATCGATAACTCTAATAAAAAAAGGTTATGCGATTCGAAGTAAGAAAGTTACCCGCATCTTTGTATTAGTACTTTTACAGAACGACAGCCCTGGAAACAATTTTTTAAAGTTCCAATAGATCTAATTAAAGTACTAGTAGCATACCGGCGAGTTCTATCGATATCTGTAATAACATTTTTTTATAAGCTTTTTAATAAGAAAGTTACCCGCATTTCTGTATTAGTACTTTTACAAAACGACCAAGTCCTGAAAGCAAATTTTTAAAGATCCGGTAGTTCTAACGGGAGTTCTGGTAGCACCCCGACGATTTCTATCGATAACTCTAATACATTTTTTTATATGATTCGAAGTAAGAGAGTTAATCGCATTTCTGAATTAGTACATTTACAAAACGACAATCCTGGAAGCAATTTCTTAAATTTCTGGTAGTACTAATGGGAGTTCTAGTAACACCCCGACGATTTCTGTCGATTACTTTAATAAACTTATTTATAGGATTCGAAGTAAGAGAATTATCCGCATCTTTGTATTAGTACTTTTACAAAACGACAGTCGTGGAAGCAATTTTTTACCCGCATTATTGTATTATTACTTTTACAAAACGACAAACTCCTGGAAGCAATTTTCTAAAGTTCCGGTAGATCTAATGGGAGTTCTAGTAGTACCCCGACGATTTCTATCGATTACTCTAATAATTTTTTTATACAATTTCAAGTAAGAAGGTTAGCCACAATTTTGTATTAGAACTGTTACAAACGACAAAATCCTGAAAGCAATTCTTTAAAGTTTCGGTAGTTCTAGCATCCCGACGATTTCTATCTATAACTCTAATAAACTTTTTTATAGGATTCGAAGTAAGAAAGTTACCCGTATCTTTGTATTAGTACTTTTACAAAACGACAGTCTTGGAAGCAATTTTCTAAATTCCGGTAGTTCTAGTGGGAGTTCTAGAAGCACTCCGACGATTTCTATCGATAACTCTAATAAGACAATTTTAGAGTATTCGAAGTAAGAAAGTTACCCGCATTTTTGCATTAGTACTTTTACAAAACGACCAAATCCTGGAAGCAATTTTTTAAAGTTCAGGTAGATCTAATGGTAGTTCTCGTTATCACTCCGACGAGTTCTATCAATAACTCTAATAGAAGCAATTTTTTAAAGTTTTAGTAGTTCTCGTGGGAGTTCTAGAAGCACCCCGACGATTTCTATCGATAACTCTAATAAGACAATTTTAGAGTATTCGAAGTAAGAAAGTTACCCGCATTTTTGCATTAGTACTTTTACAAAACGACAAAATCCTGGAAGCCATTTTTTAAAGTTCAGGTAGCTCTAATGGTAGTTCTCGTTATCACCCCGACGAGTTCTATCGATAACTCTAAGAGAAGCAATTTTTTAATTATTTAGTAGTTCTAATGGGAGTTCTAGTAGCATCCTGACGAGTTCTATCGAGAACCCTAATAGCATTTTTTTATAGATTTGTAGTAAGAAAGTTATCCGCATCTGTGTGTTATTACCTTTAGTAAACCACAGCCCTGTAAGCAATTTTTTAATGTTTTGGTATATCTAATTAGAGTTCCAGAAGCATCCCGACAAGTTCCATCGATAATACTAATAAGATTTTTTTATAGGATTTGAAGTAAGAAAGTTAGCCGCAATTTTGTATTACAACTTTTACAAAACGACAAAATCCTTGAAGCAATTTTTTAAAGTTTTGGTAGTTCTAATGGTAGTTCTTGTAGCACCCCGACAAGTTTTATCGATAACTTTAATAACATTTTTTATAGGATTCTTAATATGAAAGTTACCTGCATATCTGTAGTAGTACTTTTACAAATCGACAGGAAACAATTTTTTAATGTTCCGGGTGGTCTAGTAGAAGTTTTAGTAGCACCTCGACAATTTCTATTGATAACTCTAATAAAAAAGTGTATGCGATTCGAAGTAAGAAAGTTACCCGCATTTCCGTACTAGTACTTTTACAAAACGACAGCCCTAGAAGCATTTTTTTAGGTTCCGGTAGATCTAATTGGAGTTATAGTAGCACCCCGGCTTGTACTATCGATAACTCTAATAACATTTTTTATAGGATTCTTAATAAGAACGATTGCGCGTTTCTGTGTTAGTACTTCTACAAAACGACAAATTCCTGGAAACAATTTTTTAAGGTTTTGGTAGTTTTAGTTTAAGTTCTAGTAGTAGTCCGACGATTTCTATCGATAACTCCAATAAGACGAGTTTATGGGATTGGAAGTAAGATAGTTACCCGCATTTTTGTATTAGTACTTTTACAGAACAACAGCCCTGGAAGCAATATTTTAAACTTCCAGTAGATCTAGTTGAAGTTCTAGTAGCATCCCGGCTTCTATCAATAACGCTAATAAATTTTTTTTATAGGATTCTTAATAAGAAAGTTACCAGCATTTCTGTATTAGTACTTTTACAAAACGACAAACTTCTGGAAACAATTTTTTAAAGTTTCGGTAGTTCTACTGAAAGTTCTAGTAAAAAAAGTTTATGGGATTCGAAGTAAAAAGTTACCTGTATTTTTGTATTAGTACTTTTACAAAACGACAGCCCTGGAAGCAATTTTTTAAGGTACCGGTAGATCTAATTAGAGTTATAGTAGCATCCCGACGATTTCTATCAATAACTCTAATAAACTTTTTTATAGGATTCGAAGTAAAAAAGGTACCCTCATCTTTGTACTAGTACTTTTACAAAACGACAGTCCTGGAAGCTATTTTCTAAAGTTCCGGTAGTTCTAATGGTAGTTCTCGTATCACCTCGACGAGTTCTATCGATAACTCTAATGGAAGCAATTTTTTGAAGTTCCGGTAGTTCTAATGGGAGTTCTAGTAGCACCCCGACGATTTATATCGATAAATCTAATAATTTTTTTATAGGATTCTAGATAAGAAAGTTACCCGCATTTTTATATTAGTACTTTTATAAAACAACCAAGTCCTGGGAGCAATTTTTTATAGTTCCGGTAGTTCTAATGAGAGTTCTAGTAGCACCCCGACGATTTCTATCTGTAACTCTAATAAACTTTTTTATAGGATTCGAAGTAAGAAAGTTATCCGCATCTTTGTATTAGTACTTTTACAAAACGACAGTCCAGGACACAATTTTATAAACTTCAGGTAGTTCTAGTGGGAGTTCTAGTAGCACCCCGACGATTTCTATCGGAAACTCTAATAAAACAATTTTATAGTATCCGAAGTAAAAAAGTTACCCGCATTTTTGTATTAGTACTTTTACAAAGCGACAGCCCTGGAAGAAATTTTTTAAAGTTCCGATAGATCTAATTGGAGTTATAGTAGCATCCCGGCGAATTCTATCGATAACTCTATAACATTTTTTATAGGATTCTTAATAATGAAGTTACACGTATTTCTATATTAGTACTTTTACAAAACGACAAATTTCTGGAAACAGTTTTTTCAAGTTTCGATAGTTTTAGTGGAAGTTCTTAATGATTTCTATCGATAACTCTAATAAAAAAAGTTTATGGGATTTGAAGTAAGAAAGTTACCCGCATTTTTGTATCATTGCTTTTACAAAACGACAGCCCTGAAAGCAATTTTTTAAAGTTTCAGTAGTTCTAATAAAAATTTTGGTAGCATCCCGACGAGTTCTATCGATAACTCTAACAACAATTTTTTATAGGATTCGTAGTAAGAACGTTACCGGCATTTTTGTATTAGTTCTTTTACAGAACGACAGTCCTGCAAGCTATTTTTTAAGGTTCCGGTAGTTCTAATTAGAGTTCTAGCAGCATCCCGCCGAGTTCTATCGATAACTATAATATTTTTTATAGAATTCTTAATAAGAAAGTTTCCCGAATTTCTGTATTAGTACTTTTACAAAACGTCAAAGTCCTGGAAGCAATTTTTTAAAGTTCCGGTAGATCTAATTGTAGTTCTATTAGCATCCCGACGACTTTCATCGATAAGTCTAATAACATTTTTTATAGAATTCGAAGTAAGAAAGTTACCCGCACTTTGTATTATTACTTTTACAAAACGACAAATTCCTGGAAGCAATTTTTAAAGTTCCGGTAGTTCTAATGGGAGTTCTAGTAGCATCCCGACGAGTTCTATCGATAACTCTAATAATATTATTTTATAAAATTGGTAGTAAGAAGGTTACCCGCATTTTTGTGTTATTACTTATAGAAAACGAGAGCCCTGAAAGCAATTTTTTAAAGTTGCGGTAGTTCTAATGGGAGTTCTAGTAGCATTTCGACGAGTTCTATCGAAAACTCTAATAACATTTTTTTATAGGATTGGTAGTAAGAATGTTACCAACATTTTTGTATTAGTACTTTTACAGCACGACAGCCCTGGAAACAATTTTTTTAAAGTTCCGGTAGAAATAATTGAAGTTCTAGTAGCATCCTGGCGAGTTCCATCGATAACTCAATAACATTTTTTTTTAGAATTCTTAATAAGAAAGTTACTCGCATTTCTGTATTAGTACTTTTACAAAACGACCAAGTCCTCGAAGCAAATTTTTAAAGATTCGGTAGTTCTAATGGAAGTTCTAGTAAAAAAAGTTTATGGGATTCGAAGTAAAAAAGTTACCTGTATTTTTGTATTAGTACTTTTAATTTTTTTAATAGGATTTCAACTAAGAAGGTTAGCCGCAATTTTGTATTAGAACTGTTACAAACGACAAAATCCTGAAAGCAATTCTTTAAAGTTTCGGTAGTTCCAATGGTAGTTCTCGTAGCACCCCGACGAGTTCTACCGATTACTTTAATAACATTTTTTATAAGATTCTTAATAAGAAAGTTACCTGCATTTCTGTATTAGTACCTTTACAAAACGACAAATTCCTGGAAACGATTTTTTTAAGTTTCGGTAGTTCTAGTGGAAGTTCTTGTAGCATCCCGCCGATTTCTATCGATAACTCTAATAAAAAAAGGTTATGCGATTCGAAGTAAGAAAGTTACCCGCATCTTTGTATTAGTACTTTTACAGAACGACAGCCCTGGAAACAATTTTTTAAAGTTCCAATAGATCTAATTAAAGTACTAGTAGCATACCGGCGAGTTCTATCGATATCTGTAATAACATTTTTTTATAAGCTTTTCAATAAGAAAGTTACCCGCATTTCTGTATTAGTACTTTTACAAAACGACCAAGTCCTGAAAGCAAATTTTTAAAGATCCGGTAGTTCTAACGGGAGTTCTGGTAGCACCCCGACGATTTCTATCGATAACTCTAATACATTTTTTTATATTATTCGAAGTAAGAGAGTTAACCGCATTTCTGAATTAGTACATTTACAAAACGACAATCCTGGAAGCAATTTCTTAAATTTCTGGTAGTACTAATGGGAGTTCTAGTAACACCCCGACGATTTCTGTCGATTACTTTAATAAACTTATTTATAGGATTCGAAGTAAGAGAATTATCCGCATCTTTGTATTAGTACTTTGACAAAACGACAATCGTGGAAGCAATTTTTTACCCGCATTATTGTATTATTACTTTTACAAAACGACAAACTCCTGGAAGCAATTTTCTAAAGTTCCGGTAGATCTAATGGGAGTTCTAGTAGTACCCCGACGATTTCTATCGATTACTCTAATAATGTTTTTATACAATTTCAAGTAAGAAGGTTAGCCACAATTTTGTATTAGAACTGTTACAAACGACAAAATCCAGAAAGCAATTATTTAAAGTTTCGGTAGTTCTAGCATCCCGACGATTTCTATCTATAACTCTAATAAACTTTTTTATAGGATTCGAAGTAAGAAAGTTACCCGTATCTTTGTATTAGTACTTTTACAAAACGACAGTCTTGGAAGCAATTTTCTAAATTCCGGTAGTTCTAGTGGGAGTTCTAGAAGCACCCCGACGATTTCTATCGATAACTCTAATAAGACAATTTTAGAGTATTCGAAGTAAGAAAGTTACCCGCATTTTTGCATTAGTACTTTTACAAAACGACCAAATCCTGGAAGCAATTTTTTAAAGTTCAGGTAGCTCTAATGGTAGTTCTCGTTATCACTCCGACGAGTTCTATCGATAACTCTAATAGAAGCAATTTTTTAAAGTTTTAGTAGTTCTCGTGGGAGTTCTAGAAGCACCCCGACGATTTCTATCGATAACTCTAATAAGACAATTTTAGAGTATTCGAAGTAAGAAAGTTACCCGCATTTTTGCATTAGTACTTTTACAAAACGACAAAATCCTGGAAGCCATTTTTTAAAGTTCAGGTAGCTCTAATGGTAGTTCTCGTTATCACCCCGACGAGTTCTATCGATAACTCTAAGAGAAGCAATTTTTTAAATATTTAGTAGTTCTAATGGGAGTTCTAGTAGCATCCCGACGAGTTCTATCGAGAACCCTAATAGCATTTTTTTATAGATTTGTAGTAAGAAAGTTATCCGCATCTGTGTGTTATTACCTTTAGTAAACCACAGCCCTGTAAGCAATTTTTTAATGTTTTGGTATATCTAATTAGAGTTCCAGAAGCATCCCGACAAGTTCCATCGATAATACTAATAACATTTTTTTATAGGATTTGAAGTAAGAAAGTTAGCCGCAATTTTGTATTACAACTTTTACAAAACGACAAAATCCTTGAAGCAATTTTTTAAAGTTTTGGTAGTTCTAATGGTAGTTCTTGTAGCACCCCGACAAGTTTTATCGATAACTTTAATAACATTTTTTATAGGATTCTTAATATGAAAGTTACCTGCATATCTGTAGTAGTACTTTTACAAATCGACAGGAAACAATTTTTTAATGTTCCGGGTGGTCTAGTAGAAGTTTTAGTAGCTCCTCGCCAATTTCTATTGATAACCTAATAAAAAACTGTATGCGATTCGAAGTAAGAAAGTTACCCGCAGTTCCGTACTAATACTTTTACAAAACGACAGCCCTAGAAGCGTTTTTTTAGGTTCCGGTAGATCTAATTGGAGTTATAGTAGCACCCCGGCTTGTACTATCGATAACTCTAATAACATTTTTTATAGGATTCTTAATAAGAACGATTGCGCGTTTCTGTGTTAGTACTTCTACAAAACGACAAATTCCTGGAAACAATTTTTTGAGGTTTTGGTAGTTTTAGTTTAAGTTCTAGTAGTAGTCCGACGATTTCTATCGATAACTCCAATAAGACGAGTTTATGGGATTGGAAGTAAGATAGTTACCCGCATTTTTGTATTAGTACTTTTATAGAACAACAGCCCTGGAAGCAATATTTTAAACTTCCAGTAGATCTAGTTGAAGTTCTAGTAGCATCCCGGCTTCTATCAATAACTCTAATAAATTTTTTTTATAGGATTCTTAATAAGAAAGTTACCAGCATTTCTGTATTAGTACTTTTACAAAACGACAAACTTCTGGAAACAATTTTTTAAAGTTTCGGTAGTTCTACTGAAAGTTCTAGTAAAAAAAGTTTATGGGATTCGAAGTAAAAAAGTTACCTGTATTTTTGTATTAGTACTTTTACAAAACGACAGCCCTGGAAGCAATTTTTTAAGGTACCGGTAGATTTAATTAGAGTTATAGTAGCATCCCGACGATTTCTACCTATAACTCTAATAAACTTTTTTATAGGATTCGAAGTAAAAAAGGTACCCTCATCTTTGTACTAGTACTTTTACAAAACGACAGTCCTGGAAGCTATTTTCGAAAGTTCCGGTAGTTCTAATGGTAGTTCTCGTATCACCTCGACGAGTTCTATCGATAACTCTAATGGAAGCAATTTTTTGAAGTTCCGGTAGTTCTAATGGGAGTTCTAGTAGCACCCCGACGATTTATATCGATAAATCTAATAATTTTTTTATAGGATTCTAGATAAGAAAGTTACCCGCATTTTTATATTAGTACTTTTATAAAACAACCAAGTCCTGGGAGCAATTTTTTATAGTTCCGGTAGTTCTAATGAGAGTTCTAGTAGCACCCCGACGATTTCTATCTGTAACTCTAATAAACTTTTATATAGGATTCGAAGTAAGAAAGTTACCCACATTTTTGGATTAGTACTTTTACAAAACGACAGCCCTGGAAGCAATTTTTTAAAATTCCGGTAGTTCTAATGGGAGTTCTGGTAGCACCCCGACCATTTCTATCTATAACTCTAATAAACTTTTTTATAGGATTCGAAGTAAGAAACTTACCCGCATTTTTTGATTAGTACCTTTACAAAACGACAGTCCTGGAAACAATTTTTTAAAATTCCGGTAATTCTAATGGGAGTTCTAGTAGCACCCCGACGATTTCTATCGATTACTGCAATACATTTTTTATAGGATTTAAAGTAAGAAAGTTAGCCGCATTTCTGTATTAGTACTTTTTCAAAACGACAAAGTCCTGGAAGCAATTTTTTAAAATTCCTGTATTTCTAATGGGAGTTCTAGTAGCATCCCGACGAATTCTATCTATAATTCTAATAAACTTTTTTATAAGATTCGAAGTGAGAAAATTAGCCGCATTTCTGTATTAGTACTTTTACAAAACGACAGCCCCGGAAGCAATTTTTTAAAGTTTCGGTAGTTCTACTGAAAGTTCTAGTAAAAAAAGTTTATGGGATTCGAAGTAAAAAAGTTACCTGCATTTTTGTATTAGTACTTTTACAAAACGACAGCCCTGGAAGCAATTTTTTAAGGTTCCGGTAGATCTAATTAGAGTTATAGTAGCTTCCCGACGATTTCTATCTATAACTCTAATAAACTTTTTTATAGAATTCGAAGTAAAAAAGGTACCCTCATCTTTGTACTAGTACTTTTACAAAACGACAGCCCTAGAAGCATTTTTTTAGGTTCCGGTAGATCTAATTGGAGTTATAGTAGCACCCCGGCTTGTACTATCGATAACTCTAATAACATTTTTTATAGGATTCTTAATAAGAACGATTGCGCATTTCTGTATTAGTACTTTTACAAAACGACAAATTCCTGGAAACAATTTTTTAAGGTTTTGGTAGTTTTAGTTTAAGTTCTAGTAGTACCCCGACGATTTCTATCGATAACTCTAATAAGACGAGTTTATGGGATTGGAAGTAAGATAGTTACCCGCATGTAGATCTAGTTGGAGTTATAGTAGCATCCCGGCTAGTTCCATCGATAACTCTAATAACTTTTTTTATAGGATTCTTAACAAGAAAGTTACCCGCATTTCTGTATTAGAACTTTTACAATTCGACCAAGTCCTGGAAGCAAATTTTTATAGAATTCGTACTAAGAAGGTTACCCGTATTCTTGTGTTATTACTTTTAGAAAACCAGAGCCCCGAAAGCAATTTTTTAAAGTTGCGGTAGTTCAAGTGGGAGTTCTAGTAGCATCTCGACGAATTCTATCGATAACTCTAATAAACTTTTTTGTAGGATTCTAAGTAAGAAAGTTAGCCACATCTTTGTATTAGCACTTTTACAAAACGACAAAGTCCTGGAAGCAATTTTTTAAAGTTCCGGTAGATCAAACTTTAGTTCTAGTAGCATCCCGACGAGTTCTATCGATAACTCTAATAACATTTTTTATAGGATTCCAAGTAAAAAGGTTACCCGCATTTTTGTGTTATTACTTTTAGAAAACGAGAGCCCTGGAAACAATTTTTTAAAGTTTTGGTAGATCAAATTTTAGTTCTAGTAGCATCCCGACGAGTTCTATCGATAACTCTAATAATTTTTTTTACATAATTCATAGTAAGAAAGTTACCCGCATTTTTGTGTTATTACTTTTAGAAAACGAGAACCCTGGAAGGAATTTTTTAAAGCTGCGGTAGTTCTAGTGGGAGTTCTAGTAGCATCCCGACGATTTCTATCCATAACTCTAATGAACTTTTTTATAGGATTCGAAGTAAGAAAGTTATCCGCATCTTTGTATTAGTACTTTTACAAAACGACAGTCCAGGACACAATTTTTTAAACTTCAGGTAGTTCTAGTAGGAGTTCTAGTAACACCCCGACGATTTCTATCGGAAACTCTAATAAAACAATTTTATAGTATTCGAAGTAAAAAAGTTACCCGCATTTTTGTATTAGTACTTTTACAAAGCGACAGCCCTGGAAGAAATTTTTTAAAGTTCCGATAGATCTAATTGGAGTTATAGTAGCATCCCGGGAAATTCTATCGATAACTCTAATAACATTTTTTATAGGATTCTTAATAATGAAGTTACACGTATTTCTATATTAGTACTTTTACAAAACGACAAATTTCTGGAAACAGTTTTTTCAAGTTTCGATAGTTTTAGTGGAAGTTCTTAATGATTTCTATCGATAACTCTAATAAAAAAAGTTTATGGGATTTGAAGTAAGAAAGTTACCCGCATTTTTGTATCATTGCTTTTACAAAACGACAGCCCTGAAAGCAATTTTTTAAAGTTTCAGTAGTTCTAATAAAAATTTTGGTAGCATCCCGACGAGTTCTATCGATAACTCTAACAACAATTTTTTATAGGATTCGTAGTAAGAACGTTACCGGCATTTTTGTATTAGTTCTTTTACAGAACGACAGTCCTGCAAGCTATTTTTTAAGGTTCCGGTAGTTCTAATTAGAGTTCTAGCAGCATCCCGCCGAGTTCTATCGATAACTATAATATTTTTTATAGAATTCTTAATAAGAAAGTTTCCCGAATTTCTGTATTAGTACTTTTACAAAACGTCAAAGTCCTGGAAGCAATTTTTTAAAGTTCCGGTAGATCTAATTGTAGTTCTATTAGCATCCCGACGACTTCCATCGATAAGTCTAATAACATTTTTTATAGAATTCGAAGTAAGAAAGTTACCCGCACTTTGTATTATTACTTTTACAAAACGACAAATTCCTGGAAGCAATTTTTAAAGTTCCGGTAGTTCTAATGGGAGTTCTAGTAGCATCCCGACGAGTTCTATCCATAACTCTAATAATATTATTTTATAGAATTGGTAGTAAGAAGGTTACCCGCATTTTTGTGTTATTACTTATAGAAAACGAGAGCCCTGAAAGCAATTTTTTAAAGTTGCAGTAGTTCTAATGGGAGTTCTAGTAGCATTTCGACGAGTTCTATCGAAAACTCTAATAACATTTTTTTATAGGATTGGTAGCAAGAATGTTACCAACATTTTTGTATTAGTAGTTTTACAGAACGACAGCCCTGGAAATTTTTTTTTTAAAGTTCCGGTAGAAATAATTGAAGTTCTAGTAGCATCCCGGCGAGTTCCATCGATAACTCAATAACATTTTTTTATAGAATTCTTAATAAGAAAGTTACTGGCATTTCTGTATTAGTACTTTTACAAAACGACCAAGTCCTCGAAGCAAATTTTTAAAGATTCGGTAGTTCTAATGGAAGTTCTAGTAGCACCCCGACGATTTCTATCGATTACTCTAATAATATTTTTTATAGGATTTGAAATAAGAAAGTTACCCGCATTTTTGTATTAGTACTTTTTCAAAACAACCAAGTCCTGGAAGCAATTCTTAGTAAGCAAGTTACCTGCATTTTTGTATTAGCACTATTAAAAAACGACCAAGTCCTAGAAGCAATTTATTAAAGATCCGATAGATCTAATGAAAGCTCTAGTAGCATACCGACGAGTTCTATCGATAACTTTTATAACATATTTTTATAGGATTCGAGTTAAGAAAGTTTCCCGAATTTCTGTATTAGTACTTTTACAAAACGTCAAAGTCCTGGAAGCAATTTTTTAAAGTTCCGGTAGATCTAATTGTAGTTCTATTAGCATCCCGACGACTTCCATCGATAAGTCTAATAACATTTTTTATAGAATTCGAAGTAAGAAAGTTACCCGCACTTTTGTATTATTACTTTTACAAAACGTCAAAGTCCTGGACGCAATTTTTTAAAGTTCCGGTAGTTCTAATGGAAGTTCTAGTAACATCCCGACGAGTTCTATCGATAACTCTAATAATATTATTTTATAGAATTGGTAGTAAGAAGGTTACCCGCATTTTTGTGTTATTACTTATAGAAAACGAGAGCCCTGAAAGCAATTTTTTAAAGTTGCGGTAGTTCTAGTGGGAGTTCTAGTAGCACCCCGATGATTTCTATCGATGACTCTAATAAACTATCATGTTATATGAATAAAATCCGTGGACTCTTTCTTTCTTTGTATGTATCTTTCTTCCCTATTTTTTCCGAAAATACTAGACCAACTAAATTGTATGATTGCTTAAAACTTTGCTCATTTTTTGACTTAGATCGTAGGTCGGTTTTCATGAACGACCATTTTACAATAGGTGGCCGAGATATTTTGATAAATTGTATTTATGTATAGTTATTTCTATAAAATTATTATAGATCTCTTGGTGCAAAAACTTCTATCTTAAAACGTACAACACTCATTTTTAAGTTAGTTTACTCACGGCAGCTCTATTGCTGTAATTTTATGTTTAACCTACATGCTTTTTAAATTATGCAAAAACAAATCGTAAGTATTTTTAAAAACCGACGCTAAACATGTGGATTTAAATTTAACAGCATTTCGAAAAGCAAAATTTTAGTTAAGTAGACGGTGTGTATTTTTATTACAACGTTTTATCGTAAATATTTTCGAAACTATTTAAAAAAATTTCATTCACGGTAGATTGATTAATATAATGTTACAATTTCGACATCATGTTACTTAAAATTATACAAAAAACGAAATTTTTATTCAACTTTCATTGAAAAATGTTCTGCTACCATCTTTTCGAGAAGTAAAATTTTAGTTACGTAGGCTCGTGCATTTTTATTACAATTTTCTTGTACAATTGATGAAAATATGTGTATGTTGAACACAAATTAACAAAAATTTGAATAAAAATCACGCAATTCGACATCACATCAATTAAAATTATACAAAAAATCAACATCATATCCTTTAAAATTCTAGAAAAACGATATTTTTCTTGAACATGCGATTAAATTTAAATAAAAAACACGAAAATTCATTGAAAAATGCTCTGCTACCATCTTTTCGAGAAGCAAAATTTCAGTTACGTGGGTTAGTTGTGCATTTTTATTACAATTTTCTTGTACAATTGATAAAAATATGTGTATGTTGACTAAAATTAACATACATTTAAATAAAAATCACGCAATTCGACATCATGTCCCTTAAAATTCTAGAAAAACGATATTTTCTTCAATATGCGATTAAAATGGAATAAGAAACACGCACTCCAGTTTAAACGTGATCAACAGACAGGTACCTACTTTGAAAATCGGTCGGCTGGGAATAAGTACATCCAGCAATGGGGCACAATAGCATTAAGTGTACTGTGTACTACTCACGATACACTTATACCGGTATGCTCGTGCGCATCTCAGAATTCCAGCGTTCGCAATAGATTTTAATACATATTGGGGCGCTTTAACAAATTAAATTAGCTTAATTTTATGGCCTTTTCTATATTTTTCATGATGTAATATATTGTATAAATCCAAATCCATGTAGTTTTGCCATCATTTATGCTATTCAAGGTTTATTTATAAATTGACATTTTTCTGTTGAACGAATTGTTCGAGGAATGGTCGCAATTCGCAATTGTCAGATAGGGATAGATACTTTCGCACTCCCGCTTTTTGAATAAAATTATGTCTTAATTAAAGTATTTATTAAATAAAAGATAAGAAAAATACAAACATCGTATATTTATAACATTATTACACTCAGGTGCAAAATAAATGGGCCACCAACCTTTTTGTTGCATGCATATTTGTTCCAAACCAAATAAAACTTTTTAATTTTACTATCAAAAGAGACATCAGAGTACAGGAAAAGACAGCATGTTGTATTTGTCAGTTTTTTAATGAATAATAATGATTTAAATTTTTTAATTTGGCGTTTACGATACCGGAATACAAAAAGTTTTTACGAAATAATTGCACCGTAATATTTATTTTTTATAGTTCGTAAATTTTGACATTTTTTTGTTCTAGTTTTCTTCTGCAATCATTAAATAGCTATTTTTGTATTAAGGGCGTGAAGGAGGCGATTTTGGCCCGCGGCGAAATTATAAGCCCGAGGCCCGAAGGGCCGAGGGATTATAAAACGCCAAAGGGCCAAAATCGCCGTTCACGCCCGAAATGCAAATAAGATTTTTTGTAAAATCCACCTTAAAGCTTTGAAAAAATAAATGGCACGATTCGTTCTCAAAAATCAAATTGTTGTTGGTTGCGAATGTGGGGCTGGTTTTTTAGGCCTTAGGGCGCAAAAGGCACTATTTACGCCCGCAAATTATTTTTAGGCCTTAGGGCGCAAAAGGCACTATTTACGCCCGCAAATTAATGCATAAATGACCTTATTTAATACGATTTTACAAAAACTAATTCTTTTATTGAGGTCCCGCAATCTTATATACGTTCGCGTTCTACTTAGACAAAGAACTACTTCAAATGGAATGTTTCCTTTCAATTTTGAAATAGTTCTGTCAGCCAAATTTCGGAAAATGTTTTTCTCGTTGCATAAGAAAGTTCCATGCATGGAGTAAAATTCTGATTCAAGCTTAAGGGCGACTTCTAACAATTCTTCGTTAGGATGAATCAGGTGTAGTAATCAAATGTAGTTACAACGCTCGTTACATAATGTACTATTTTCGACTGCCATTTTTTAAAGAAGGCTATTATTTGCCACTTTTCATGCGTCAAAGCCATGTTGATATTGTATACTATGCAAGATACATATTACTGCACCCTTCGGTCAAAACTATCTATAAAATTTTGTGCGTTTTCAATTTAAAGCAATGAAAGCAGCCTGACCTGATTTTTAGTTCTCAATTTGAAATCGTATTGACGTTTCTTAATCTCTTTTAGTATAATTTTGTGGTAGTAGAACAAAGTATGTATAAAACTCGTATCTGACTTTAGAAACTCGTTGGATAAATAACTATTTAAACACTGTCTGTCTGACTAACGACATCGACCTCCATACTAACAACCTCTGATTTGTCCTGTTGTTTTTCAGACACAGATTCATCCAATATTGCAGTGGATTCAGCAGAAAGTAATATTTCATGTACTGCACATCGTCGTGTTCTTTTTTCTAATCGAAGAGACATTTCTTCTTTGTATATAGTTTGACCAGATTGAGGAATATTTAATGTAGGCATGGCATCAGCCTTTAAATTTCTGCTGTTTTTTGGGTTGTAATTTAGTAACCGTTGCTTTAAAGGTATTTGGAGACAGCTGGATTCGAAATGATTGGAACAGATACATGCTGAAAAAATTTAAAATTTTTGGTAATACGCATTGAAATAAGTGGTTTGAATAATAATTGTAGTTCACATACCATTTTTCAAATTTATTTCATCTTGACGACGGCATGCAACAATCCATTGCTTTGATAAATCATCGTTTTTCGGAAACCTGAAGTATTTAATTTCAGTTCTCTTTGTCTTTTGGGTATAATTCTTGCAAGTAGCAACGGCACAACTAGGCATTATGGCTAAATGTAACGTAAAACAATTACAAAATCACTTTAAAACTGTGCACGACCACGTTACTACTGCAGAACTAACGCATCCAGCCTGACTTCCCGCGTGTTCTATGTCGTACGTGACGTCATGCGCGCGAATGAACGAATTTTAGTCACAAAGTCAGCATACCGGTATAAGTGTATCGTGGTACTACTAAGCCGATTGACGGGTTTAAAATTTTCAATGTAATGCAAATAGACATCTGGAATTTTGTAAGTACTATTGCCCAAAAAATATTTCGCACGATTTGTTTGCCTTGTGTATGTATGGTTTTATCAAGTGGGACTAAAGTAACTAAATTTTCAGTTGTACAACTGGCATTCCGCCATCAAAACTTAAAATGCCAAATCACGTTCTAGGCAAGGCCGAAAAAGGCTTTTTTATCGCAAAACTAGAAGAGTGATGGTCACTGCAACGTGTGGCCGATGAACTTGGTTGCAGAAGAAGCACCATTTTTTAACATAACCTGATAAAGCTAGTAATACGACAATAACCCCAAAATGTGAAAAATGACAAGTAGTCAGATTGTCAGATAGTCAGATACACACTAAGCCACTGTGGATAAAACCAAGTAACTAGATTAAGTATCGTGCCAAATATTTTTCCGCAATAGTACCTACCTATAGCAACCAGAAAACTAGGAGGAAGTGTCGACAAATCACGAGACTATAATAATAATAATAATGGTTTATTGAGCATCCAGTTAGTATACATACATACATGACAGTACATATACAGTGTGGAAATAAAGTAACGGATAAATTCATTAACTTCGTTGATATTCATTTTTATGAAAAAATCTTGAAGGAGTATAGCGATTTTGACCATAGGGAATATTTTCAACTGATTTTCAGTTTCTTATGTGATTTATTTTTCATGATATGACATCATCGACATTTTTTTAAATGACAGCCTGTATTTTTTATTATTGATTTTGGTAGTAATTTCTATGTTGTTTTCAACGATATAAAATTTTCAATATGATACATCTGAATAAATCGAGAAAAATGGTCTTAAAATTTAAATATTAAAAACCAATAAAATGAGCAAAATAACTCCAGTTACCCGTGGATAAAACAAAAAAAAATTATTTACATGTCAGAATTAAACAATTTCTAAATGTCATAACAAAATAAGCGTCCTTGGCTTTTTCTAAATTAGAATTTACCTTTAGCAAACTATTTTATTAATAAAAATTTTACAATTAAGCGAGACACAGAGAATTGAATTTTTTAGTATTTATTATTGCATTTTTCAACTGTTTTTTTTTAAATTTCAATAAAAACGAATGTGCCGTCAATTACTTCACGTCAAACGTAGATAACTAAATTTATTTTGCTCATTTCATTGGTTTTTAATATTAAAACTTTCAAACCATTTTTCCCGATTTTTTTCGGATGTAACATTTTGAAAATTTTATATCATTGAAAACAACATAAAAAATACTACCAAAATCAATAATAAAAAATACAGATTTTCATTTAAAAAAAAGTAGATGACGTCATAACTTTCAAAACAAATAACGTAGCAAAGTAAAGGTGGTTGTAGTGTATGTCCTATAATTAACATGGCTATAACCCTTCAAGAGTTTTTCATAAAAATTAATATTAGCAAAGTTAATGAATTTATCCGTTACTTTATTTCCACACTGTAAAGTACATTTTTTTTTCTATAATAATTTTCAAGGTCAACTTTCTAGGGGATACGTTGCATTCCTGCAGGGTCCCTAGTTTTAATAATGTTGGTACATAGATTTTTAGTTCTTTTCTTCCACTAAAAAAATGATTGTCATTTTGACAGATATGTCATAATTTAATATCGCTTGCTTCATTTTTGCATTTAAAATATTTCTTGGTTTTCTTTTTTTATCCGATTTTATTGATGATGATGATGATGATAATTCCATGTTAAAACAAAAATTTGTCCAGAGTTCAAATTAAGAAACTTTGACATTCAAAATTGACACATAATTTTGAAAAAGTTCTACCAACACGAGGTATAAAAATTTCCTAACGTTTTAATCACATATCTACCAACAATGTAACACTTTGACAGTTATTATAGACAAAAACATGGTGTAAGGAATACAAGGTGAAACGCATCGGGATGGGCAGTCGTTCAGAAAGTAGAAGGGAGATGTCAACCAATCCCCGATGGTCCTGCTCAGGAAATCCATCATGGTGTAACCATGGTTACGATCGTACACAGCAGCTGACGACGCAAATAAAGCTGACGCATGCTGTGGACGCATTGTGCTTGGACGCTTGTTTCTATTGTCATTTGGCATTTATTTTTCGAAGAGAATTAATAAAGTTGAAACAATGCCGACTTGCTTTGTAAAGAATTGCAAAAATAGGGCAAATGTGCTTTTTTGCAAAAAAATGACGTTCCACTATTTTCTTCGAGATCCGAAATTGAGAGCGAAATGGTTAGAGGCCTGCGATAAAGATGCAAATTACAACATTAATAAACATGGTAATTAAATTAGACTTTTAAAATGTAGTACATCTTTCAATATCGTCAAAATTACTTGCAGCAAGGGTGTGTGATTTTTTGCCAGATTGTTATGAAACTCAAATGACAAGTACTAGTCAGGCGAAACTCCAGCGGAAGTTAAAGGCAGGAGCAGTACCAACAGAATTCCTTCACTTACTGAAGCTAAGGGTGAAGAGAATTAAAGTTAATGTAGGGTGCGATGCCAAGCGAAATACATCTATTCAATTTAGATCAGTTTGGTCAGTGAGCAACTGTTGATTTTTATAATTTTAATTTTGCATGATTAATGTATGTTTTTTTTGTAATTCAATATATGCTTATATAGGTTTTATGTAATGTTTACAGTAGCGAGAAACCAACTCTCGAGCAAGTTGATGATAGCGCATCGAACAAGCCGCAAGATGATATGCCAATGAAAGACATTGCCTGTACACAGAGGTATATACATATATGTTATTTACTATCAATACCTACTTTGAAATGTTAACACCGATATTTTTCAATTTGTTAGAAAGATTGATTATTTGATGTACTTGGCTCATATATATTGTACTTTTTAGAAATCTAACAGCAAATAAAGTTGAAGAGAAACAGCAGAACATTGAAATGCTCTTGCTACGTTTGAAAGGACTTGAAGGAGAAAATCAAGAGTTTGCACGTATAATTGCGCAACAAAAGGCAAGTCTAGGCAGAAGCAGGGAAACTATCTATTGTATGAGAAAAGACTTTCATAAAAATGTTCAAAAAAGTGTGGTCCTCGTCCTCGAACGGTATTTCACACCAGGTCAAGTGAAGAGAATGGTCACTGAGCAGAGTAGAGTTAAGTGGACTATAGCACATATTCGCCCTGCAATTAGTCTTCGCTGCGCCCTTGGCATAAAAGGATACCATTATTCGCAAAAGGTCCAGAATATTCCTTTGCCATCTGTGACAACTCTGCAGGAGTGGAGTTCAGAATTCCGAGTAAAGCCTGGATTTCTGGATGAAGTTCTGAATATAATGAAAATTAAAGGAGAACATTTAACGACTGCCCAGAAATTGACCGTACTGACGTTCGATGAAGTGTACGTGTCTAATAAAATAGAAATAGACAGGGGAGAACAAAGGATTTATGGACCTCACAAAACGTGCCAGGTTGTAATGGCCCGTAGTTTATTTGACAATTGGAAACAGCCAATCTACTACAACTTTTCCACACCTATGACTAAAGCCATTAATTTTCAAGTTATTCAGTAGTAGTAATCGGGCACTTAAATTGGAGCAATCATGCGATTAAATTGATTGACCTAATTAAATCCGCGAATTAAATCCGCGGTTTGACCTAATTAATTCCGCGGTTTGACCTAATTAATTCCGCGTTTTGATCTAATTAATCACATATGAAGTTTGATATGTAATTTACATGTGTCCACTTGATTAAATTACGCGGCGGCCATTTTTAATTTACTTCCGGAATTACGCGGCGGCGTGCATGAATGGATTATTGAGATTTCCATTGTCCCTACCTACTATAGGAAATTTTTTGAATTTAAACTTCCCGGGGTGTCGACCATCTTGGTTTTCTGCGTGCGCACTTCTCGCGGCTGTTTTTTTAATTTTGAATTTTCGCGCGAATATTTGAATTTGAAATTTTTCAGATTTTTTCTAAGTCCCATTTTTTGAATTTAAACTTCCCGGGGTGTCGGCCATCTTAACTTTTTCGCATTTATTTAATTTAAAAAAGCTATTTGCGTCGGCCTCAAGTGGGATCTGAACCAGCGACCGCAGTATTACGAGTCTAAGGCGTAGCCACCTGAGCTACCCAGAACAACGTAACTGAATGCTATTAAAACTTCAACACTTGCGTACGGGTTCGACGTCGAGCTCCCTTGTTGTAAACAAACTATTTTTTGAGAAATATGATTTATAAGATTGGAATTGCATAGCCTGTGGTGTTAAATGAGGTGTAATAATTTTAAAAAACTGTTTTTGCAATTGGGTTTGCCAGAATTAATTCTTTTATCTTTATAGTTGAGTGACGCGCATGAATGGATTAACGATATTCTCATTGTCCCACACTACGACATAGATGGAAATTTCCGATCGACCGTCGAAAATTTGAAAGCTATATGAATAGAAATAATTACTTTATTTTTATAATTTGGCCCAACAGATCGGATGCTATCTCACACAATCTTCATTGGTTTTTATAGCTTTCTCTTTTTCACTAGTAGTACCGTGATACTGATTAAATTACGCATTAGCTTCTAATTAAATTACGCGGCGGCCATTTTCAATTTTCGCGCTAATATTTGAATTTGAAATTTTTCAGATTTTTTTCTAAGTTCCCTTTTTAAAACAGGCTGAGACATGCGGCGGTGGCGAACAGTGCTTTGTCCGTTTAAACAACCTTGGTGACGAATTTGCTTTGTTCGTCACGGAATACGATAACATGAACAAGAAGATAACACGTATTGTTTGAGTAAGAAAGAGATAAACATAGTAGCAAATATTGGAGAAGGCTTGACTCTTAATTTTAATTATGACATTTGTCAACTAAACATGCCTACTAATATAATTTTTTGTATCTCTATCTCTTTCTTACTCAAGCGTTGTATTTGCTTGTTCATGTTATCTCATTGCCGTTATATATAATTATGGACCAGCAGTATATCCAAACGTACACTTTTTCAATTTTTTTTGAGAACTCATGCTAGCTCAGTTTCAAATTCTCTACAAAAACAGTATTTTCATTCAACTCTCATTAAAAAAAATCGCAATTTTTTTGAAACAATGTTCTGCCGCCATCATATCGATAAACAAAATTTCAGTTACGTAGGCTCGTTGTTCATTTTTATTACGAAGTTCTTATACTTTTAATGGAAATATATGTATTTCACTTAAAAATTATCACAATTCGTTTTACAAAACGATTTATAATAATGTAAATGATGTAAAAACGGTTTTAGAGTTATTTCTAAGCATAATTTTGCAAATGTTTTACACTTTTTTCTCAAACTTGTTGCAATTTTAGTAAGATTTGAATAAAAAACAGCAATTTAATTGAAAAATATTCTGCTACAATCAATTCGAAAAACAAAATTTTAGTTAAGTAGGCTCGTTGTGCCTTTTTATTACAGATTGATCGATATAATGTTACAATTTCGCATTTTTATTACAAAAATTCTTGTACTTTTGATGGAAATATATGTATGTTGACCACAAATTAACATAAATTTGAAATAAAAACCACGCACTTTCGTTGAAAATTGTTCTGTTCCACATCATCTCACTTAAATTTTTACAAAAATCGACATCATGTTACATAAACTAAGCATAATTTTGCAAATGTTTTACACTTTTTTATAAAATGCATCGCTCAAAATTAAAAGAAATCGCAATTTCGTTGAAAAAATGTTCTGACACCATCATTTCGATAAACAAAATTTAAAAATTCTTGTACTTTTGATGGAAATCTATGTATGTTGACCACAAATTAACATAATTTTGAATAAAAAACAAGCAATTTTGTTGAAAAATGTTCTGCTCCACATCATCTCACTTGAAAATTTATAAAAATCGGCATCTTGTCACATAAATTATACAAAAACTGACATCATGTCACATGAAATTATACAAAAAACGACATTTTTATTCAATACGATACAAATCTAATAAAAAATATGCAATTACGCATCATCGCACTTAAAAAATTATTACAATTGGTTTTACAAAACGATTTATAATAAAGAAAATGATGTAAAAACAGTTTTAGAGTTATTTCTAAGCATAATTTTGCAAATGTTTTACACTTTTTTATAAAATGTATCGCTCAAAATTAAAAGAAATCACAATTTTTTAAATTATATCACGCCATTATGAAATCGTAGATTGATTTTTTGAAATTTTACACTTTGTAACTGTAAAATAACTTCAAATACTAATATTTTAGCTTTAGATTTTGTAATTATTGCAGATTCGTGAAAAAACAAACGCAGAGTAGAAATACAAAACACAAACACCTTGTAATAAACAAATATATTGTTCTTATTTCGTATAATACTTAATAATATAAAAATAAATGTACAGCTAAATGTCTTATTTTCTAAAACTCCGCTAGCAATTTACAAAACTGTAGTTTGAGGTGTACAACATTTCAAATTAAAAAGGCTGCAAGTAATAAAATCAGAATTCGTTTACACGGGGTCGTAGAACAAATTTCATTGTGGCATTTTAAAGTTTAAGGCGCTTCCAATCCAGAATTCCATTCGTATTTGATGTTGAGGACATCGGCCATAGAGTCGTTTTTCTAACGGCCCTTTTTTGGAGGCGTTTCCTTATCGGCGTTCTTCTGACTGAACCTTTTTGATGTGGACTTGGATGAGTAGCTGGTGTTTTTAATTTAGATTCTAAATAGGACTCGTAGTTATCAGTTTCCATTTCGGTTTTTCCTGTAGTACCAGTCGGGGCTGGCTTCTTTTGCTGTTTAGGTTTAGTTAGCAACACTTGAGCAACGTTAAGGCCTTTGATGTAATCAGCAAACTGTAGGCGTCCGGGTGGATTAATAGTTTTTCGAGGCCTCAGAGTGTCGTGAACTAAATCGACTATGTTAGACGTCGGTAAAATTTCACCCTTAATAGTATCGGTACCCTTGTGATCCCAGCTCACATCGTTTGAGGCACTCAAAATGCGTAGGAAAACTTCATCTTTTTTCTTAAAAGTTTTGGGAAGTGTAGATAAAATAACGGCATTTGATAGGCTGTTACTGCTTGTTTCAATAGGTATTTTGATTGGTTGCCGTGCCTGGTTTGTGAGATGAAGGTACCTTTGTAACACTTGGTTGTACTGCACCCATTTATCGTGATCAGTTAATTTGGACTTTAAAACTTTTTGCATTTCGTCATCAAGCTGTGATAATATATTTTTCTCCGTATTCTTGCCAGACTTAAGGCACTGGACAAATTCCGGCGATACAATCAGCATCTTATGCGCTTGGTCTATTTTAGTGGAAAAAGGAGCTCAGCCGTTTGTTCTGGTAGAGCCGTCGTGAATAAACTAACTTAAAATCAAGACTCTCATAATAAATATATAAAAAATATGGCAGGTGTGGGAATCAAATCCAGCAATTTTCGAAACCGGTTGGATATATATTAA
Organism: Agriotes lineatus; assembly: GCA_940337035.1. NCBI lineage: Eukaryota > Metazoa > Arthropoda > Insecta > Coleoptera > Elateridae > Agriotes > Agriotes lineatus. Next base: position 296,655 of record CALNHX010000088.1, read on the forward strand.
TCGAAGGACTTGACCCTCAGCTGACGTTTTATTATTATTTGTCGTGATTCGTCATCGCTAAAATTTTACAAGAGCCAACCTGTCTGCTATGCGACGTACGCAATGGTTCCACCTCTTTTATTTTAAAATTTCTAAAACCAGATGTCCGAACCGATACCGCACTAACTCGTTTTAAGTGATTGTGCTCTGTTACCTGGTGCATCTGAAGATGGCTCCCAGACGAATTAATAACTGTCAGGATGCAACCGCACCTTACAGCAAGACATCAATTGTAGAATCAAGTAAGAAAAAGACAAAACTAATTAAGAAAATGCAGTTTTCAAATAAAATCCAACACCGGGAAGCGCTAGCATCACCGCAGATAATAGTTGGTGACGAAGAAACCCTGGGACCATCGTCACAGCTAACCGGACATAGCGAAGATTTGAGGTTGATCGTGCAGGAGACCATGCAGCACTGTGACGTAATAACGGACACCCCGTCCGAGGACAAGCAGCTCCGGCGTGAGAAGAAGAGGATATTGTGTGATTTTTGTGTGCTTCTAAACAATACAATTGCAGAATCAAGTAAGAAAAGGACAAAGTCATGTAATAAAAAGACAAAGCCAAGTAATAAAACGCAGTTTTCAAATAAAACCCAACATCGGACAACACTACTACCACCACAGATAGAGGTTGTTGACGAAGAGACCCGGGGCCCGTCGCCAGAGCAAACAGGCATGCATAGCTGTGACGTAACAACGGACACCCCGACCGAGAACAAACATATCTGTCGTGAGAAGAAGCGGTTATTGTGTGATTTTTGTATGGCGCTAAACAATAGTTCTAGCAAAGTTGTTCATTTAGGCCTGGATTCTTATAAAAACTTTTCACCTGTGGCAAGAATTCTGAATACCGACGGATTAGGTGTTTCATTCACGGCGGAGGCGTTCATTGTTTTTCTGGAGGCTCTACCGGACCTGTTTGTGATGGCGAAACAAGGAACTTTTAAATGTGATTTAAGTGAACATACAGTGGAACATGTGACCAACGACACTTGCAGGATTATTCCAAAGGACCCCGTCAACAAATTTACACTTTACGTGACGTATGACACACTGTCAAATTTTTTGAATTTTTTTCGATTGTAATTTGTGGAGTTCCTTTAATATATTTGATTGTAAGACCATTTTCACCACTATCACTACGACGTTTTAGTTCTTTACGCAAGTCCAAAAGATATTTCATTTGTGCCGGTGTTTGGTCACTTTTCAATATAATGTTCTTGAATGTAGTCGAGCTATTTAACACAGTTTTGTACTTGAGAGTGTGAGTAACGAAATCGGCATTATCGGTTACCACTTTTAGCGGTTTATTGTTTGCTTGGCCAACTCTTTTGATGCTTATAATATTAAAGCGGGGGCATTGTACTGTTTTATTCTGAATGAATGAGAAGAGAGCAGTAACATTTTCTTCATCTTGCGCGCTTTCTTTCATGTCGTAAATCATTAGGTTCTTTTCTCGCTTAAGTCTTTCTTTAATTTCGAAGAAATCTGGCGTATCACTCTTTTCCATTTTCAAACTATTGTCCACGTACGTTTTTAATGCCTCCTGGGATTCACTTAAAGTTTGAAATTTACTTGAGAGATCACCCTGTATTTTAGAGATAGAACCCAATGATTCCTGGCATTTACCTGTAGATACATTGTTGTCACCAATTAGGGTCGAATGAGTTTTTAGGGTAGCCTGAATATTTGCAACTTCCGTGTTTAGTGCCTGTTGGGTGCTTTTAATATTTGCAATATCGGTAACCATTTGGTGTTGAGTTTCTTGTACTGTTTTTATTTCGCACATTAGTTGGCTAAACTTTTCCATAAACATAGATGTAGTGAGGGGTTCGCTGGAACTGGAATTACTACGCAATTTACGACGTGCCCCCTTTTTACAAGATGTACATAACCACTTCTCATTATGTTCATTTAGAAAATCTATTTCGTTTTGTGTTATTTCTACGCATAGTCCATGGAAACTTTTGAAGCATGAAGAACATTTAATTTCTAGTTGTGTTGCTAATATTTTTAGGAAACACTGTTGACAAATTTCCGCCATAGTAATAAATATTGAAAATTATGTTACCTATAGATTCCCAAATGGAAAGGTCTTTGTGATAGTGGAAAGATCTTTTTTTCGGTCGATACGCGATGTGGGATATCAGAAGAGCAGACGGTAGACGCTGTAGGCTTTGGTCAAATTGTTTGGTCCCAAGATGGATTTCGGGATTTCGACGAATGAAAAGACTTCTGCTATCCTAATACGAAGTGGGCAGAATTTAGCTATTCTTGATTACTGGGTTGTGTGGAAAATTTATGTGAGCTCCACGTGTCGATGTGAGTCTCACTCGCACCCACTAGTTTTAAGGTGTAAAAATTAATACCGTTATAGCTGCGTTAATTAATGAGTATTTATAACACCTTCATTTACACTTGGTCGTTGCACTACACACCCTCGATTACACTACTTCCGCGAACCTTTAATTATTCACGTTCAACTTATTACTACAAAAAGACGAAGCAGAGGAACATGCTCGATATGTACTCGTTGGAGTCGACGGTTCATATTACAAGGTGTTTGTGTTTTGTATTTCTACTCTGCGTTTGTTTTTTCACGAATCTGCAATAATTACAAAATCTAAAGCTAAAATATTAGTATTTGAAGTTATTTTACAGTTACAAAGTGTAAAATTTCAAAAAATCAATCTACGATTTCATAATGGCGTGATATAATTTAAAAAATTGTGATTTCTTCTAATTTTGAGCGATACATTTTATAAAAAAGTGTAAAACATTTGCAAAATTATGCTTAGAAATAACTCTAAAACTGTTTTTACATCATTTTCTTTATTATAAATCGTTTTGTAAAACGAATTGTAATAATTTTTTAAGTGCGATGATCCGTAATTGCATATTTTTTATAAAATTTTCATCGTATTGAATAAAAATGTCGTTTTTTGTATAATTTCATGTGACATGATGTCAGCTTTTGTATAATTTATGTGGCAAGATGCCGATTTTTATAAATTTTCAAGTGAGAGGATGTGGAACAGAACATTTTTCAACAAAATTGCTTGTTTTTTATTCAAAATTATGTTAATATGTGGTCAACATACATAGATTTTCATGAAAAGTACAAGAATTTTTGAATTTTGTTTATCGAAATGATGGTGTCAGAACATTTTTTCAACGAAATTGCGATTTCTTTTAATTTTGAGCGATGCATTTTATAAAGAAGTGTAAAACATTTGCAAAATTATGCTTAGTTTATGTAACATGATGTCATTTTTTGTAAAAATTTAAGTGAGATGATGTGAAACAGAACATTTTTCAACGAAAGTGCGTGTTTTTATTTCAATTTTATGGTAATTTGTGGTCAACATGCATATATTTTCATCAAAAGTATAAGAACTTTTGTAATAAAATGCACAGCGAGTCTACGTTACTGCAATTTTGCTTCTAGAGGCAGAAGATTTTTCAATGAAAGTTGTATAAAAATATTGTTTTTGTAATTTTTGCAGAATTTAATGTGACAAGATGCCGATTTTTATAAATTTTCAAGTGAGATGACGTGGAACAGAACATTTTTCAACGAAATTGCATGTTTTTTATTCAAATTTATGTGAATTTGTGGTCAATTGCATTTTTATTTTCATCCGTTTGCATTTATACTGGAATTTTTAAAACTAAAATACAGTTTTGATCGATATAATGACACAATTTCAGACGCTTACTTATAAAATAAAAACCAACCATGTCAATCTCGGTGTTACAAATTAAAAAGAACGTCGTGCCATCAAACCTGCACCGTTTTGTTGGAAAACAAGATGCAGTTTTTATACTTTTATGAAATTTGGTAGTACGAAATACAGGAAATTATAACGATACGTTCAACTTGTGGATTCCGACAGTTGCCTCCTTACAGCAAATATAAATACCGACGACGAGTTTTTATTTAAGTTTGTTGCGTAATAGTTCCATGAATTATTATCCGCCGCTTTTTAAAACTGGAGAAGCATTACGTCATACAAAATTTATAAGATATACCTATGGGGTTGAATCCTGTCTATACCTGCATTCTCCGTGACGAATTGCAGTACAGTACAAACTTTTACTGACGGATTGTAATACCGGGACAAATGACAAAAATATAACAGCAATGAGATAACATGAACAAGCAAATACAACGCTTGAGTAAGAAAGAGATAGCCATACAAAAAAATTATATTAGTAGGCATGTTTAGTTGACAAATGTCATAATTAAAATTAAGAGTCAAGCCTTCACGAATATTTGCTACTATGTTTATCTCTTTCTTACTCAAGCAATAAGTGTATCTTCTTGTTCATGTTATCTTATTGCTGGTATATATAATTGTGGCCGACAGGGAACGACCTGTTAGGCCAATTGAGGATAACAAATAGAAAGTCCGCATCGGTCTATAACGTCTTTTGTAATTACACATAGCAACATAAAATTAAGCATATTCTAGCATTCCAAATATGAAAATGGATAATAACCGCGTTTTTTATAACTAATTTAATAAAATTATATGAGACCTTTTCATACTTAGTATTTCAGGAATATATTAAAATCAAATTTGTAACTCGTTTTATATTTACGATCTGCCTTTACCTCTTATCGCCGACCGAGCGGAAATTTTCATCTGTATAGTAAGGTGGGACAATAGAAATCTCGTTAATCCATTCATGCGCGTCACTCAATTATAAAGATAAAAGAATTAATTCTGGCAAACCCAATTGCAAAAGCAGTTTTTTAAAATTACGACCTCTCATTTAACACCACAGGCTATGCAATTCCAATCTTATAAATCACACTTCTCAAAAAATAGTTTATTTTAAACAAGGGAGCGCGACGTCGAAACCGCACACAAATGTTAAAGTTTTAATAGCATTCAGTTACGTTGTTCTGGGTAGCTCAGCTGGCTACGCCTTAGACTCTTAATACTGCGGTCGGTGGTTCAAATCCCACTTGGGGCCGACGTAAATAGCTTTTTTAAATTAAATAAATGCGAGAAAACCAAGATGACGGACACCCGGGAAGTTTAAATTAAAAAAATGGGACTTAGAAAAATTCTGAAAAATTTCAAATTCAAATATTCGCGCTAAAATTCAAAATTAAAAGGACAGCCGCGAGAAGTGCGCGCGCAGAAAACCAAGCTGGCCGACACCCGGAAAATTTAAATTAAAAAAAAGGAGCTTAGAAAAAAATCTGAAAAATTTCCTATAGTGGGTAGGGACAATGGAAATCTGGATAATCCATTCATGCGCGCCGCCGCGTAATTCCGGAAGTAAATTAAAAATGGCCGCCGAGTAATTTAATCAGAAGCTAATGCGTAATTTAATCAGTAGCACATATGAAAATTAATTAGGTCAAACCGCGGAATTAATTAGGTCAATCCGCGGATTTAATTCGCGGATTTAATTAGGTCAATCAATTTAATCGGATGATTGCTCCAGTTTCGCTACCGGTCTACTACTTTCAGTCATTACATGATGCTGGATATACGGTCGTAGGTGTGACAAGCGACATGGGTCCTACGAATATGGATCTCTGGAGAGACTTAAAGGTAAGAATTTCTACCAATAAAACCCTGGTAGATGAATGCAATGAAAGGAAATGTACTTTCAAACATCCATCTGAAAATGATTTGAAGGTGTTTGTATTTGCGGACGTTCCCCACCTTATCAAATTATTAAGGAATAATTTCTTGGACTCTGGCTTTAGGATCGAGGGTGAAATATTCGATAAAGGACTATTGGAAGAATTACTGAAATTGAATTCCAATGATCTCAAAATATCGTTTAACCTGACCAAAGAGGATTTGGATTGCAAAGGATTTCAACGGCAGAAAGTAAAATTAGCCGCACAAATTTTTTCCATGAGAAATGCAAAAAGTCTAGAATATTGTGGTAGACAAGGTTACGTGCCTAACAAGAATTGGCAAAGGACGTCAGATTTGTTGATGTTAGTCAATAATTGGTTTGACGTCGTTAATATCCAATACAGAGTTGATAAGCACAACGGTACAAAAGCGTATGGACTTGATCTGAAAAATCAAAACGAGATTCTCGACAAAATTAGCAGTTTGGTTTCAAATATGAGAGTCGGTAATAACACCGGGATTATGCCATTTCAGAAAGGCATTCTCGTAACAAACGATTCCCTTAAACAGTTTCTCCCGTATGTACAGAAAAAATACTCCGATAATACCTTTCCAATACAATACATTATGACAAGGAGGCTGTGCCAAGATGTGTTGGAAAACCTTTTCTCCTATCTGAGGCGAATGGGAGCAGCCAATGTTCACCCATCGCCTGTAGACTTTAAAAATCGACTAAAACGCTACATTTTGGGAAAACATGCTGATCACGCCGTTTCTGGAAGAAGAAGCAACACCGAAGCGGACGAGGCTGTGCCCCTCATGAGTTTAATACAAGACTTCCATAGCAACAGGGAATCAAGTATTTTCTGTACTCCGGAAGAGAAGGAATTAGAGTCTGAAGCTGCATTATTTCTTCGGGATGATAGTCGGAAAGAAAATGAAGGTACTTTGGATTATTAAGAACGCTCTTTTTTAAATACTAACAATGTTCGTATTAATGCCGGTTATTTGAACTTTTGATATATCTTTCATAGCAGGTAAAATATGTTGTTAATCGATTTAGGTTATATTTATCTGTCAATTGAATTTAACTGAGATGGAAAGCAAAGGTCTTACACTAATATAGTTTGTAGCAATTATTTATGTACATATAACCTACAACCAGTATTTCAAATGATACAAATGAAAACGGACTTATGAATCATCTTTCTAGTTTTATTTATTTTTTCTACAATCTGCAATTCTGCAATCCTTTATTACATTCAATTGTCCTTTTAATACTTTCATTGTACTGTTATTAAACTTGACATGTTATTACTTATTGACTACTATGCCATTTTGTAGATCCCCGAATAACTGGTTGTAGAGCATCACATGGGGAATGGAAATTGTTTAAACAGTTTGAAGCTACCATCGGAACAGAGGTCATTCAGAAGCAAGCACTTATGTACATCTCCGGATATGTTGCCCATAGGTTACGGCATAAATATCCGGAGTTGGAAAGTTTTACGAAAAACTTGCCTCCATGCGATGACTGGCTGTCATTTATATCAAGAGGACATTGCATTCGTCCTTCAGCAGAATTCTTCAAAGCTGCCGAAGTAATGAACGACCAATTTCGGATTTTTCGATAGAGGGGATACAATTTTTGATCGATTGACAGAAATTGTATGTGCAATAACTAACAATGTACTTCCAAAGGAGGTCATTGCATGTTTGGTGCGGACACGAACTTATATACGTCTCCGGCAAATAAACAAACAAATTAAATTAAGCAATGTACTCGTACATCAAAAGAAGGCAAAAAAAATGAAAAATATTACTAGTATATTATTATGAACTTTTTTGGTGTTACTACAACTGCCCTTTTATTTTCCTTTACAAATCTCCATTTAAAATTCTCGCCTTTTGCAGGACCAGCTCTTATTGGTTGAATTTGAGGTCCGCCCACATTCTGCGGAGCGTTACACCTTGTATTCCTTACACCATGGAAAAAAACGTACTTTATGTGTTATAGTAGTCGCATAATGGTCTGTGAGATCAATAAAGCAGAGTTCAATAAACGTGAAAAATGCTGTTCTCTGAAACAAATTGCTTGTGTGGGAAGGTATTGTACCTATAGTACGAGCGGCGGTGACAATAAGTCTAGTGTGATAAAACTTTTTAATGTCATATATATAAATCGTTAGGTCATTGATCGGGAAACACAAAATAGCAATGCTGCCACGTGTGGACCGAACGGCACTATAAAAAATTATTTTAAAAAAACATTTTTTTTTTTCAATATCTGGTATAAAACTTCAGGATTCTTATTGTTTCTCGAGACAGGAGAGGGGTAGGGCTTTAAGAAAAAACAGTGCTGCCACTCCCCGAGCGAACTCTTATCAGCGGCAGCAGGGAGATAAGTGATCCCTCAGATCCTATTTTCTAGTATCATCGAACTTCATACAAATTCAAACGTTATCTGAAAGATCATCAATTTCTGTGTAAGAAAAACCACTGCTGCCTTTTCCAGAAAGTGAAGAAAATGGCGGCAGCAGCATTTGAAAGTCGCGATTATCGCAACCGAATTTCGCGTGTTCATTGGGTTTTATCGGCATTAATCCGGTTTTTTCGATTTGTACTAATGAAATACGCGTGACATTGTAAATTGCAGATGTGTGAACAAGATGTAACATTGTTTATAATTATGAATATAACACTGCGATTTCTTTGAAGTAATCAGTGTTTTAATTTACACTTAAATACTGGAAGTTTGGCGATTTTTAATAATTGTCTTGGTAATGCGTTAAGCAATTTGGGACCCAGAAATTCTATTGATCTTTGTTCCACTTTTTTCTTTATCTGTTAGTTTTGAAATAGTATTTTGTTTTCCCGTGTGGTACCTATATATGGTTAGTTGTCAGGGAAGATAGACGGTCGGCCTTACCTTTTGGCGAAAGTTATATTTGGTGTTTTGCCGGCTGGTAACTATCGGCCTAATTGGGCTAGCTCGCCGCGAGGGTCGCAGGGTTCCAGCTATGCTAAGAGAGAATACAAAAAAAAAGGAGTGGGCGCCAGGTCCTCGACTCAGTTCTAATCCTTATGCCGGACCGTGCACAAGGTCAAGACAATTTCCAGCAGCACAAAGAAAACAATCAAATCAACCACCAAAGAAAATATCACAGCTTTATTTCAAAGAGTTTGGTGCGTACTATAGTGCAATGCTAACAAACTAAATACAAATATCACAGCAGGCAATATTTTTAGCAACATCAAAGGACACACAGTATGCGACATGCAATGGTAAATATAAATACAAATTTAAATATAAGTATTGGGCAAATAGTAGCCCACGAGCAGCAATGACTATGAACTAACACATTAAAACATTGTGCGGTTACAACGGAGCGTAGCGAGTATTAAATTTAAAAAAAAATAAATTGATCAAGCGCGAGTCGCGGAGCGAGTTTAAAATTTCGCGTATACCGGCTCGGAGCAATACAAGACCACCTTGGCTAACGTTTCAACCCCGAAGGTTAGCTAAATGACGCTATATCTATATTCAAAATTTTCTAAAGGGCGGAATCAGCGTGCGTTTGCGTGGCCACACATGAACGACGGTGTCCATATTAAAAATGCATTAAGTGTACGTATGTATATTTATATGCTAAAGAAAGCAAAGGCTTGGATTTGCCCCTTACTCGGTTAACGGAGATCTACAATAACCACAACGCTCCCGGAGGGTGCTCACGAGACACTGGTACTGAAGTGTGCCTAACTTCGCGCCGAAGGTTTGACATGAAAATATTAACTATTGTTTTGGTGATGAAAACAGCGAAGCTTTAAGGCGTCCGAACTGTGTTATGCAAGCGGGTGAGTAAAAGCGACGTCCAGATAGGACACAAGTGAAGCTCAAAGTTCTACTCTATAAATCTTTCAAATAACGCAGAGGTCAATAAGGCACAAACGGAGCAATACACAGGTAAACCTTACGACCTTAATTTAGCAAGTAGCAGAGGGTAACCGCATGTCATTGCGCGGCGGCCCGAACAAAAATAACACAATTTCAAATATTACTAAACTAACGATGCACGAAGCCTACTATCGTACAATCCGATGCTGAATAAAATCACACATGTCCGGAGTGCTAACGGCATGAAACAGTATTATTCAATTATAAGTTACAACAGGCGCAATGCATATTATCTACAATAACGTCTTGCCTGCAGGAAAGTTCACCAGAACCTAATCTCTTCGTTCGCTCCCCTGGGGTTGGACGTAGCTAGAGAGAAGCAACGATGACGGCTGCAGCTGCGGGGTGCAGTGCCAGCTATGGAGGTTGCAAGATGACTTGCAGGTGAGTGTAAAGCAGTTGCTCAATCTTCAGCGTGGCCAACGAGAGTTGAAAAATTCACAGGTGATGCGACTATCTTAGGGGCCCAGTGCATCAAACTGGATTCGAGCAGGGTGCAGTCAAACGGGGTAGGTCTACTCCAGACAGGAAGGATTTCCAGCAGGTGGGGAGTGTTTTAACTCCCGCCCGGGGATTTTTGGCTAAAAACGCACAGAACCCAAATGTATTCCCGATTAAGAAGAAACTGGCCTAATCTTACCTCAAGCTGGGGGTCGAGCCGAAAGAAGCGTGCTAAAGTCGGTTCCAGAAGATCCGCCAAAAGCGAAGGAATGCAAGTAAGTAGCTATCTAATCATTACAAACATCCACGATAACGCAGAAATGCTTCCAGATCCCTCAAACAATCTATTCGAAGAGGCGAGCCCTACCAAAGGGCTATGAAGCACTTAGCTGCAGAGGAACACCTACTAGCACGACAGTTTAGCTTGAAAAGAAAGCCGAAAAATTCAAAAACCCAGCCCACAGGTCATCTGATAACAAAAATTTGGGCCAGAAGAAGCCAAAAAACCAGTCAGGCAAGTTTGACTGCAGGAAAAGATAACATTGCTCTAGCAACAAATGGAATAGTTAAAAACAATTTGTATCACCGGTTGCCTAGCGGCCATACCCAAATATTTGTAGAAATATAGCAAGAATAAACCTAATTTGCAAAATATGAGTAATTAAACGAGGGATTGCTTACGAAACTGCATGATAATTATAGGAGAGTAATTAAAAATAAGATATAGCCAATTATACCTAGTTAAAATTTGCAAAAATTGACAAAAGCCAACCATAAATATTCAAGTTCAGAATTCAGCTAGCGAAAGTTCAATGCTACGGGGGGCACTCCAAAAGTATCGTAACAAATCCTCCCCCAACAAAAGGGAGGGTAAATCACTCCAGATTTACCCGACCATACAAATGCCATCAAAACCGAATTGCCAAAAAAAAAAACGATGCCTGCCGGAAAGAAATGCAAAGGGAAGAAACAGAGGATCTAAAGAAGTAGACAGGAAGAGAGGATGTAAGAGTTCAAGCACATCATCGAAGACAACTAGACACCAACCTCTTCCGTCGCTGCAAGATGATGTGAGCTGCGCCGGTGGAAGGGAAGGTTACGTCAGGTTGCAACAAAGATGCACCCGAAACGCAAACACCTCGGAAAAATGCGGAGTGGAAGACAGGAAAGCGAACGACACAGAAGAAGGAAGGGAAAGGAAAACCAACCTCAACCAAGGGTTAAGTACTTAGGCCCAGGATCGACCTACAGCACTGAAGCTATCTCCAAATGACGGAAGATAGAACTGATATCCAAAATAACACGAAGTATAAAGAGAACGAGCACAGCAAAAAGAGGGAACATCCTTTTCAAACAAGAAAAAAAAAATGAGACAGAGAAAGATGCGAGAAATGAAGGGACCAGATGTTTAGGTCGGGACTCCAATTCGAGAAAAAGGAAAGGTGAGTTGGGTCCCAAAGGTTTCGTCCGACGTCCCCAAACCAACCTCCCAAAAAGACGTAGACTAAACCAAATCATCATTATCGTCGACAGCGTTGTTGAGCTTCAAGTCTTTGGCATGCCAATTCCCACGCAAACGACCGTCTGGATCCTTAAGTTGATAAATGAAGCGAGACAATTTCTTATGAACTATAAAGGGTCCAATGAACTTGGGTGCCAATTTAGCAGTATAGTGGTTAGCAGCATCCGATTGCGTGAAGTTTCTTCTCCAAACGGAGTTGCCTACCTGATATTCATCAGGTCGTCTTCGCAGGTTGTAGTAGACCTTCGAACGATCGTAGGCCCTAGCAAGACGAACTTTTACTTCTTTGTACAATCGTTTCAGCGCTTGGGCTCTTATATTGGGGTCTTCATCCCTGATGACACGAAGTTCGGGACCTTCATCTTCAGGTCTTTCTTCAGGATTCCCGTCGAGTGTAATTTCTCGGCCAAAATTCAAAAAGTAGGGGCTATGACCAGTGACATCATGCTTGGAGGTTCTTATGGCACAAGCGACTTGTAAGTATTTATCCCACTCACGTTGTTTGTCGGACACGTACGCTGTAAGCATTGTTTTCAGAACACGATTGATGCGTTCCGTTGGGTTTGCCTGAGGGTGATACAACGCTGTAAACGCTATTCTGCAGCCATAGTTCCTAGCCAAGGCAGTAAATTCGCGACTCTTGAACTGGACACCATTGTCGCAGATAATTCTCTTCGGAGCGCCAAACAATAAAAACACGTTTTCTTCAACGTGACGTACGACTGCAGCGGCCGTAGCCTTACGAAGGGGAAATACAAGAGGAAGTTTAGTGAAGCAATCAGCCACTACAAGTATATACTGATATCCCCGAGATGAACGAGGTAGAGGTCCTATGAGGTCCATACAGATGACCTCCCAGGGCTTCGAGATGTTTGTGTGACCTCCCATATGTCCAGCGGGTGGTCGTTGGTCAGGCTTAGTGCGGGAACACACCTTGCAGTTGCGAATGTAGCGCAGAACGTCCGTTCGCATCTTGGGCCAGTAGTACCTCTGAGCTATGCGACCTAAGGTTTTCGAAACGCCAAGATGTCCTGAGGTAGGATCATCATGATTACGTCGTAGTATTTCTGAACGTTTGTCCTTAGGTAGAACCATTTTCCAATCCTCATTGGCCTGCATGAGTTCTGGATACGGGCTCCTAACATGTTTGTAGAGTTGCAAATTCGACTCGCGCCAAGCAGGATAGTGCTGTGGATCGTTTCGGACTTTTAGGCGCATCCGAGCATACCAGCGATCTCGAATATCGTCGTCCTCAGTGACTTCATCGACAATAGGTACGGACCTGGATAGAGCGTCAGGTACGACATTGTCTTTGCCCTTGCGATGTATGACGTTAAAATTGTATTGTTGTAGGCGTATGGCCCAACGCGCAATGCGTCCTATGGGGTCTTTAATATTATGCAACCACTTGAGGGCGTAGTGGTCGGTCACGACGTCGAACTTAGTTCCCTCAATGTACGGGCGAAGTTTTTCGATGGCGAAGAGTACCGCGAGACATTCACGTTCCGTTGTGCTGAACTTCCGCTCATTCTTCGTGAGTGAACGGCTTATATAGCAGACGACCTTCTCTCCCTCAGGATACGTCTGGGACAAGACGGCTCCGAGTCCATAACCAGAGGCGTCCGTCTGAATGGTGAAGGGCCGACTGAAATCTGGGCAAGAGAGCACAGGGGCCGAGACGAGGCAGTCTTTGATGGTGTCAAATGCGGTTTGACATTCCTCAGACCAAACAAACTTCTGGCTCTTGCGAAGCAAGCGAGTCATAGGTGACACTACGGACGAAAAGTTAGGTACAAAGCGCCGGTACCAAGATGCCATTCCCAATATTCTTCTAACCTCTGGGACCGTCTTGGGGTTAGAAATGTTCAAGATGGCTGCGACCTTTTCCGGGTCGACAAGCAGACCATTGGAGTTGACGACGTACCCCAGGTACTTCAATTCGGGCTTACAAAAGTGACACTTCTCCCGGTTCAAAGTTAGGCCGGCCTTGGCGATCCTAGATATGACTTCCTTCAAGACCTCCAGGTGTTTTTCGAAGGTAGGAGTGCAGATAATAACGTCATCCAAGTATGTGAAAGCGTAAGGTTCTAGGTCGGCACCAATAACTCTGTCGATAAGGCGTTGCTAAGTCGCCGGGGCGGTATGAAGACCGAACGGGAGGCGACAAAATTGATACAACCCACGATTAGGGACAGCGAAAGCAGTTAGCGGGCGGCTAGCGACAGAAACCGGCACCTGAAAGTAAGCTGACTTGACATCTAACGTGGTCAGGTATTGTGCATCCCGTAACTTGTCCAAAATGTTGCTGATGTACGGGAGTGGATAGGCATCAGGTTGGCTAACCTTGTTGAGCTTCCGATAGTCCACACAGAAGCGGTAGGAACCATCCTTCTTCTTTATCATAACGATGGGCGATGACCATGCGGATGTTGAGGGTTCCACAATGCCCTTTTCTAACATATCGTCGAGCTCTTGATTCACGTGCTGTTGTAAAGCAGGCGAGATTGGATAATAGCGCTGCTTAATTGGTTCAGCATCCGTCTTGATTACGTGTTCCACTAAATGGGTACATCCTACACCATCTCCTATCAAGGAAAAAGCTTCGCTGATAGTCTGATCAAGCACAGCTTGTTCGTCGTTCGTGAGGTGTTCAGTTGAACGGATCGCAGCGATTTGCTCATCAGCCGAGGCTTTGGAGAAGGTCCATTCCCCATGGCGAAGATCTGGCACAAGGGCCATCCTCTTCCAGAAGTCGGTGCCCAAAATGAGTGTATGTGGTAACGAGGGGACAACCAGGACTTCAAAGGTTCTCACCCGGTCCCTCAAGACGATGGGGACGGTAAGTGTACCAATGCTCTGACATTTCTCGCCGTTGGGAACACTGCAGGTAGTGGGTTTAACGGAGCTTAATTTGCAGGAGTTCCTTAATAAATTCCAACCTTGGCGACCTAAAATGGTACGGCTCGCGCCGGAGTCTAACAAACCAAGAAGTTCCTTTCCAAAAATAGACACTCGAAGATAGGGCCTCTCATCTTTGTTGGCGTGATCTAAGATGAAATCGAGCAGAATGCGATGTTCAGTAGGTAAATCGGTCGTTGTTTGTGACTGTTTGACAATATTAGCTTCAGAGTTTTTCTTCCTAGAATTGCGAAGTGATGGGCACTGGGCCATGCGATGATCGGGCTTTCCGCAGTTCCAGCAAACACCAAAGGGTCGAACAGCTGTAACCTCGCAGACTTGTTCTTCGGCAGAGGGACTAGGAGTGGAACTAGTTTCCTCAATGGCAGCAGCTCTAGCTCCAAAACGGGGCTTGTGATAAGCCAAGTCAGGTTCGAGGGCTTGATAAGGCGGAGGTGGATTCTTGAACCTCGAAGATCGCACTTTAGCATCCTCAATCAGTTTGCCAAGTTGTCTAAGCTGAGCGATACTCGTTGGGGAGTAGAGAGCCAGTTGAGCCTGTAAGTATGGTTGCAAGTTTCTACGCATAATCTCTATGCGCTCCATTTCTACAGGTAAACGAGACAGGCGACTAAAAAGGTTCTCCATAATAGCAACGTAGACCGTCACGGGCTCATCGGGTCCTTGGGTTCTACTACGGATCTCATCCCATAAGCTAGTTTCGTAGTCGCAAGGCAGAAAAGCGGCTTTCAAGGCGATGATCAATTCATCCCAAGAACGAATAGTGTTGCGAACGGAACGAAACCAAATTCGAGCGTTGCCAGTGAACAATTCGATGGCAGCAGCAAAAAGTTGATCCTTGGATACGTTTCGAGCTATGCGAGTTTCTTCAATTTCCTCTAAAAAGCTAGTTAAGCCATTTCCTCCATCGAAGGTGATCCTCCATTTATTGATGGCTAAATAATTGGCTGAAGTGTGTCTATACGATGCAGAATGATTGACCTCTTCAGCAGCAGACGAGCGTCGATTGACGGCATCGGCAAAGGGTGGATAATCCAAGTACATGCCAGGTTGAATGGCTGAGCTAGAGGGAATAGGCTGAGGGGCAGAAAACTGTGAAGTGAACAAAGGGTGACTCCACGTAACCGAATTAGCAGTCGAACGAACAGGCAAGGCAGCATCTTCCTGAGACGTAGTGACAGCAGAGCTATGGGGGCGAATATGAGTTTCCGAAGATAAAACTAACGAACCATCCTCTGAGCCTGAATCACTCGGTGCAGCTGTTGTGCCGTTGCGAGCTTGGGTATCAACGTGAAGCTGAAGTTTCGCTTCCAAGGCGTCAATTAATTGTTCGCATCTATCCTTCAAGGACTCCAACCTAGAAGCGGAATCTGGTTCTGCTAGAATATGACCTAGACGACCTTGAACATGAAGAAGGCGAGTACCTAATCGTTGGGCATCATTGTCCAGGTTCCTAGAGGTGCAACTATCAATTTCGGCAGCTAAAATGGAAAGTTTGTCTTCACAGATCGCAAGTTCTTCAGTAGCGTCGAAAGACACGGGAGTGAAAGTGACATTCATAAGAAGATCTATCTTCATACGAGCACGGAGTAATTTACGTTTGTCTTGGACGTTGCCCTGAATGGCAATGTCTCTAACTCGAAGCTCATAATCGAGTTCATCGACGAGCAGTCGATTAACATCTAAACGAAATACCATCTTGCTGTTCCAACAGGACAAGATGATCACAAAAACTTATTTAAACTAGGCTTATAACTAACCCAAGCAAAACCTGTAAATAGCATGCAATAAACAAACCTATAACTAGCAATAATAAATTGTAAATACCCAACAAGTATCGACAATAAATAATACCAAATGTAAATCACCTAGCCAATAATAAATTCTAACACCCTAACAATTCGATTTGCACTATAGTACCACCAAGTACCCTAATAACGACGTAGTCAAAAAATCCTTTCAAGGCCCCAAAGCGTTGGGCGTCAAAATCTTCTTGTCAGGGAAGATAGACGGTCGGCCTTACCTTTTGGCGAAAGTTATATTTGGTGTTTTGCCGGCTGGTAACTATCGGCCTAATTGGGCTAGCTCGCCGCGAGGGTCGCAGGGTTCCAGCTATGCTAAGGGAGAATACAAAAAAAAAGGAGTGGGCGCCAGGTCCTCGACTCAGTTCTAATCCTTATGCCGGACCGTGCACAAGGTCAAGACAATTTCCAGCAGCACAAAGAAAACAATCAAATCAACCACCAAAGAAAATATCACAGCTTTATTTCAAAGAGTTTGGTGCGTACTATAGTGCAATGCTAACAAACTAAATACAAATATCACAGCAGGCAATATTTTTAGCAACATCAAAGGACACACAGTATGCGACATGCAATGGTAAATATAAATACAAATTTAAATATAAGTATTGGGCAAATAGTAGCCCACGAGCAGCAATGACTATGAACTAACACATTAAAACATTGTGCGGTTACAACGGAGCGTAGCGAGTATTAAATTTAAAAAAAAATAAATTGATCAAGCGCGAGTCGCGGAGCGAGTTTAAAATTTCGCGTATACCGGCTCGGAGCAATACAAGACCACCTTGGCTAACGTTTCAACCCCGAAGGTTAGCTAAATGACGCTATATCTATATTCAAAATTTTCTAAAGGGCGGAATCAGCGTGCGTTTGCGTGGCCACACATGAACGACGGTGTCCATATTAAAAATGCATTAAGTGTACGTATGTATATTTATATGCTAAAGAAAGCAAAGGCTTGGATTTGCCCCTTACTCGGTTAACGGAGATCTACAATAACCACAACGCTCCCGGAGGGTGCTCACGAGACACTGGTACTGAAGTGTGCCTAACTTCGCGCCGAAGGTTTGACATGAAAATATTAACTATTGTTTTGGTGATGAAAACAGCGAAGCTTTAAGGCGTCCGAACTGTGTTATGCAAGCGGGTGAGTAAAAGCGACGTCCAGATAGGACACAAGTGAAGCTCAAAGTTCTACTCTATAAATCTTTCAGATAACGCAGAGGTCAATAAGGCACAAACGGAGCAATACACAGGTAAACCTTACGACCTTAATTTAGCAAGTAGCAGAGGGTAACCGCATGTCATTGCGGGGCGGCCCGAACAAAAATAACACAATTTCAAATATTACTAAACTAACGATGCACGAAGCCTACTATCGTACAATCCGATGCTGAATAAAATCACACATGTCCGGAGTGCTAACGGCATGAAACAGTATGATTCAATTATAAGTTACAACAGGCGCAATGCATATTATCTACAATAACGTCTTGCCTGCAGGAAAGTTCACCAGAACCTAATCTCTTCGTTCGCTCCCCTGGGGTTGGACGTAGCTAGAGAGAAGCAACGATGACGGCTGCAGCTGCGGGGTGCAGTGCCAGCTATGGAGGTTGCAAGATGACTTGCAGGTGAGTGTAAAGCAGTTGCTCAATCTTCAGCGTGGCCCACGAGAGTTGAAAAATTCACAGGTGATGCGACTATCTTAGGGGCCCAGTGCATCAAACTGGATTCGAGCAGGGTGCAGTCAAACGGGGTAGGTCTACTCCAGGCAGGAAGGATTTCCAGCAGGTGGAGAGTGTTTTAACTCCCGCCCGGGGATTTTTGGCTAAAAACGCACAGAACCCAAATGTATTCCCGATTAAGAAGAAACTGGCCTAATCTTACCTCAAGCTGGGGGTCGAGCCGAAAGAAGCGTGCTAAAGTCGGTTCCAGAAGATCCGCCAAAAGCGAAGGAATGCAAGTAAGTAGCTATCTAATCATTACAAACATCCACGATAACGCAGAAATGCTTCCAGATCCCTCAAACAATCTATTCGAAGAGGCGAGCCCTACCAAAGGGCTATGAAGCACTTAGCTGCAGAGGAACACCTACTAGCACGACAGTTTAGCTTGAAAAGAAAGCCGAAAAATTCAAAAACCCAGCCCACAGGTCATCTGATAACAAAAATTTGGGCCAGAAGAAGCCAAAAAACCAGTCAGGCAAGTTTGACTGCAGGAAAAGATAACATTGCTCTAGCAACAAATGGAATAGTTAAAAACAATTTGTATCACCGGTTGCCTAGCGGCCATACCCAAATATTTGTAGAAATATAGCAAGAATAAACCTAATTTGCAAAATATGAGTAATTAAACGAGGGATTGCTTACGAAACTGCATGATAATTATAGGAGAGTAATTAAAAATAAGATATAGCCAATTATACCTAGTTTAAAGTTTGCAAAAATTGACAAAAGCCAATCATAAATATTCAAGTTCAGAATTCAGCTAGCGAAAGTATCGTAACATAGTGTTCTCTAGTTTATGTTTATTTGTATACTGGTGTATTATAATAGTTTTTGCAAAGCGAAGCCTGGTATCCAAAATATTTGTTTCTGTATAGAGTGGCTTAGATGGATATGTATATTCCTTGTTGTACATTATTTTTAAAAATCTTTTTTGTATGACCTCCGGTGGTTTAACAGAAGTATTAGGTGCAGCGCCACATGCTACAATATCATATTGTAGCAGAGAGTCCACCAGTGCATGGTATACCGTTCTCATATGTTTTTGCATTAATATTGTTTTAGTTTTTTAAACCTATACAGCATACTTCTTAGTTTTTTAATTAAGTTGTTAATATGTATATTTCATCTTAGGTGACAGTTTATATTTATACCAAGATAATTTATACTGTCTGTTGAATATGAACCGTAACATCTTCAAGATCTGATAAAGTTAACTGCGTGTGTGGTGGTAATGTAACTTTTTAATTTCCAAACGGTATGTATTTAATTTTTTTAAGTTTACTGTTAACTGTTTTCTATTAAACCATTGTTTAATTTTTTCCATATCTTTCTCTGCTTTTCGCTTGAGGTTGGTCCAGTTGCGGTCCTTGTAGATGATAGACGTATCATCAGCATAAGAGAGAAGTTTACCTTCAGTTTCTAGTTGTAGTAAATCATTTACATATATTGTAAAAAGCACGGGTTCCAGGACTATACCTTGCGGGACTCCATATTCTACTGTGGATTCTTCATTTGTGACACCATCGATATTTACAATTTGTAATCTATCTTCCAGATATGATTGGAAAAGTTTATTTGCTATGCCGCTTATAACTATATCGTCCAGCGTTTCTAATAATTGCACATGATTGACTGTGTCAAATGCTTTGGCTAGATCGACGAAGAGGCATGGTGTATTTTCATCGAGAGCCATTTGAACATTTCCAATTAGTTTTGCTATGGTGTCTTGTGTTGATATACCATTTTGAAACCCATATTGTTGAGATGTTAGCAAGTTATATCTATTGATGAAGCTCACTATCCGTTCTATGATGACTTTTTCAAAATTTTTTGCCACATTAGAAATTAGGGAGATGGGCCTATAATTCTCAGCTAGTTCCTTACCACCGCCTTTAAACCGTGGTTTAATCACTGCTGATTTAAACACTCTAGGGCATTCTCCTGTTTCTTAGTAATTAACGTATTAAGAGGGGTAACCCAGTCTTAACATTCGAGCATATTTTTACCACTCGAGCGAGCGCAGCGAAGCAAGAGTGGTAATTTATGTGAGAAATGTTAAGATGGTTACCCCTCGAAATGCGTTCATTAGTTTATTGTTCATTGAGGCAATAATTTTGAATCAGTAACAATTACTAAAAACTGCTAAATTGAAATCGGACTACCATGCATATGTGTGATGTTGCTATAGTGAATGCATGTTAAATGAGTGGATGCATGTTAAATGTATCTTAACATTCGAGGACGCGAGTGGATGCATGTTAAATGAGTGGATGCATGTTAAATGTATCTTAACATTCGAGGACGCGATCATGTTAAACACTGTTTAACATTTCAATGAACAATAAAAAATTTTATTTATTAGGAGGGCCTGTATAATTATTGCTGAGCAAGACGTCAAATTATTAAAGTCGTGTTATAAACGTCTGTTTTTATCATAGTCATTATATTAAATCGCAATTTTAATATACTTGTGTTTAAAGTTCCAGTTCCGTATTTACGGATGGAGTAAAGCAACGCAATTGTTTAAAAAAAATCACCAAATATTAAAACGTTATCCCTTGATGACTAGGTATTTATTAGGATAAAGAGTGTTCGATTACTACAATACATTTTGCATACGGTGTCTCTTTCTGCATTTTTAATTTTTATAAACCTCACTGTATGCGAAGATCGAACTCGCGATCTTTGGGTTAGTGGCCAGATTGGTTAATAACTTGGCCACAGATCCCGGTATTTACACTGTTATCGTGTATTATAGAAATGCAAAAATACAAAGTGCCATGGTTTTTCCTATTTTCAAAATCATCAATTCAAAATCCCCGCGAGTCAGGTACTTTAAGCATTTGTATCGTACAATATTTTATCTACGATAGAATCTAGAAAAGACGATAAATAAATAAAAATATTTTTTTCTGTAGCACATGTTAAAGTGTGCTTTTATCAACTCAAAACAAAAGGTCAAGTTTTACTTTAACAGCAAGGGTAGATAAAGTAGCACTTTAACATCAAGGATAGATAAAGTAATTTAATTTTCTAACTTTTGTTTAAATTAAATATGACAGCTTCGTATTATCGTAGGAACCCAATTTAGCTACTGACATTTTGAAATGTGATTGACTGTCATTATTTTCTTTCGAAATTGTTAAAGTTCTTGCTATAGAAAAAAATATTGTATTATACACGACGATAAAGTTATTTCTATCCACTCTTGAATCATTAACGTCTCGACTTCGTCTCGACGTTAAACGATTCACTCGTGGAAAAAATTTAACTTTATCGTCTTGTATAATAAATTACTATAAATGCAGATTAAGATTAGTAGCAACCGGTCGTCATTTTGCGTGGTGTTAAATTTCTAAAACACGTTGCTTCTGACCACGTGAACTAATGAAAACATGTTTTTAAACAGTAGTTTTGTTACCTCACATCATGCAAAATATATTATAGAACTATACCTCTTAAAATCAATTGTTTCCATAGTTCTACAAAAGGGTTTCTTGTTTTGGCTATTACGATATAAAGTTCTTACATTTTCAAATTTTTTTTATAATTTTTCGGTTTTAGTTTAGCATCACTTTTTGATTATTAGTTGTTATTATTTATTATTGTTTTATTCATCTCTAAAATGATAAATTGTTGTTATATAACTTTTTTATAATTAAGATATAAATAAACTTACTTAGTTGTTATCAGATTGATGTAGATGATATCAATCTTTTATTATTAGTTAGGACTTCACATTTAAAATTGTGCATAGTGTATGATTTGCAGTTTATGACTTGAAATGTTTTGTGGGCTTTTCAATGGCGTTATTTTGTTTGGAAGAATTTCGCATTTGTTAATATATATGATTTCTCTGGAGGAGAAGTTAAAAGCTTTGTATAATAATTTTATTAGTTAGTTTTATTTTAAAATCCTTTTAATAATGAAGCCCTCGGTGGATGTACATTCCCCTCGGGCGAAACCCCTCGGGGTGTACACGTCGGCGCGTTATTATTCATATAACACCCTTGATACCTTAATAACTGCAATGCACTGTTTTGCATTGTTTTGTTCTTATATGAAAAACGTTTAAACAGCTTCCTTTATTTTATTCGGGAAACTGACAGAGTGTCACATCTATAAAATGTCAACATTCTAAGTTTATTATTATTTTTATGCAAAGTAGATAAAATAGTATAAGCAAGCGTCAAATTATTAGTAGTGATTTATTAATTTATTGTTAGTAATTATAAGACATTTTTAATTGCTTGTTTTCCGATACACTTTCTTAAATCAATTGAGTCATATTACCTGTGTTCCAGTCCAATGTATAAATTTAAAATCGTGGTTGTTAGAATGGCAAGGAATTTAATTTTTTTTTCGACAATCAAAATTTACGCAGTTTACTGTCCACTGGTGCGTAAACCTTCATAATTATTTAAAACAACGTCAGCCAAACAAAATGTGACAGTTTTCGCATTTATATCGGCTACTTTGAAATGAGAAATAAACAAAATATTCTATTCTTTTAAATTTTTATCTGAAATCGCAACTAAAACATGGAAAACGGTCAATGAAGTAAGGCGAAATGGGGACATGGGGAGTAACGTATTACTTCATACAACGATTTAGCATGAAATATAGTATGATCAAAATTTAATCTCATCTAGTATGGCAATGGAATTGTTCCTAGTTTATTAATGCAACTATCCCACTTAAAAATCAAATGACAAGTTCGACATTTAAGTGTAAACATAGTTGCATTCATAAATTAGAAAAAATTCCATAGCCATACTAGATGAGAGTAATTTTTGATCATACTTTATTTTTGTATATTAAGCGGCATAACCGAAATAATAATGCTGACAATTTTATATAATTTCGCTAAAAAACAGTCGAAAACCGTATTTTATTCTATTTTTTTTGTATAGTATATACTCTGTCGAAAATAAATACATTTATTTGGACTAATATTTACATTTCGGCTATTTTTCTAAATCTGAACAACTTTTGTAAATAACTTTTTTTGATAACACTAAGCCTACTGTAATTTTTAAAATTTTGCAGTAATTTTTATGTCGCAGTGCTGCTTTGCAGTAAAGTTATTTAAAAACTATGAAAATAATTGCTTTAACGAGTACGTAAATCGACCAACATTTTAAATTGATCAGAAAATAAATAAGAAAGATATAGGTGTGTGAAAGTGAAAAGTTAAACACGCTGAATATCAAACCAATTCACAAAGAAAACCACAGTATCTTTAGTTACTTTGTGGGTAGTACGAAATTTAACGCAGCCGCAAATCTTATATAACATATAACGTTCCAATACTTACCGAATTTTAGTAAAATATGCTTACGGGCCAAAATACGCCATACGCTAATCAAACAAGATCGCATTTCTTTTGAAAGAATTTAAATCTATGTACGAGTTAAAACATAATACTGATATTTTATTACAGTATAAACAATTTACTGACGAAATATGAAGTCTTTCAGCAGCTAGTGATACCAATTACTTCATAAAGATACTGCAGTTGCTGCCAAATTATTAATAGGATGGATTGCAAGTTAGAGGTCGCTCGCGTAAGATGTGTTACAGCAACTACTGTCGGTATCGGTTGAAAGTAAACTCGCAGTGGTAGTCCCCATCGGCGATAGTTCATGCCGGTAGTAGTTCGCGTCGGATGTAAATCCACATCGGTGGTAATCCAAGTCGGTTTTTACACCAATTCGGTGGTATTTTAGTTCGGTGACATATCATATATTTCTTACAAACTTTAAAAGTCGGTAGTAAACCAAGTCGGTGGTAGTTCCTGTCGGTAGTGTTCAATACAGTTGTCAGGAGTCGGAGGAAATCCATATCGGTAGCGATCAACATCGGTGGTTTTGTATACAACCCCGAATTAACAGCGAAATATTAAAACATTCGGTTTTTTTACACTTCCTAAGACTTTTGATTTCCCTGAAACTAAAGGATATTTTCCGTACTTGTGTAATACCTTCGAAAACCAAAATTATATCGGTGCTTTACCTTCATCATTAAAATAACGCTGCCGAACCGTATGAGACTTCAAGCCCTTATACCCATCGGGCCTCCGTGGCGCAATGTGACACTGGTCTGGCTGCTGATACGAAGGTACAGGGATCGACTCCGAGCCAGGGAACAAGTTTTTTTTCAATTACTACAACGGCCGATGAGAGGAAGCGAGATGTACTGAGCGTAATAAAATCCAAAATGGCAGCCGCAAAATTCCGGGAATCGCGTAATCAAAATCAACTTTAATTCGCGGATCATATGTGTAACCCGGATCATATGTGTATTTTATCCACGGTTTAATTGGAGCATTTAATCCGCGGTTTTAGTTAAGTCAATTAATTTATTTCGCCGTTTTAATTGGGTCATTTAATTAGGTCAATCAATTTAATTCGCGGTTCAATTCGTGGTTTTAATTGGGACAATTAAAATTTGATTGACAGCTATCAGGATTAAGGTGTCGGACTACTTACATGGTTATGCAGTACGTGTAAATTAAATCTTGCACTTTGACAAAAATCAGTGGTGTCAAGGGATTACTGAAACCAAAAGCAATTGTTCGTTAGCTGTCAATCTAGTTTGTGAATTAGTGTCGTAACCGTTATAGTATAAGTTTCGGCCACTTGATTTATACCGCTCATGTTAATCTAAATGCTATTTTAATGGAAGATTACATACATTGCAGAACTAGTAGATTTAGATGCGATATTCTTCCCGTTGGCCATTTCAGAAGTATGGAATTTTGTGAAACTGTGACAGAAATGCCAAAAACTTCCTCTGGAAAGTCGTTTTCACTACAACTAACGATTTGAAAAACTGCGTTTAAAAGTTAAAGGAGTCGTTCAGAGTACTAGCACTAATACGTCGTCGGCTAATGTGCGGAAGTTTCTATGATCGCTTAGAATATGGTTTAGCGCAAGGAGGAAGGTTCTTTGAACACGAGCCAATTTAAACTTCTTGAATTTTGTTGTTTGAAATAAAAATAGTTTTATTTTTGTTTACATCTTTTTTTACTATGAATTAGTTTGTTCGGAAGAAATTATTTCTTTCTTCAGAATGCGTTTTATTTTGTGAATTACGTTCGTTTACTTTACTGTTAATCTCTAAAAATCCTGTTTTTCAACTCTGAATTTATCACCTGAATTAATTACAGAATAACACAGTACGTCATACATTCTATCTGTGATATAATAATTAAGAAAAATTACACTAGGCGTCTGCGTTGAACAATTACTTAAAACTTAAACAATCAACTCAGGCGACCCGTGGATTAATATCAGAGTAAAGTACGTTTTTTTTCTATAATAACTGTCAAAGTGTTACAATGTTGGTAAATATGTGATTAAAACGCTATGAAATTTTTATACCTCGTGTTGGTAGAACTTTTTCAAAATTATGGTTATGTGTCAATTTTGAATGTCAACGTTTCTTAATTTGAACTCTTGACAAATTTCTTTTTTAACATGGAATCATCATCATCATCAATAAAATCGGATAAAAAAAGAAAACCAAGAAATATTTTAAATGCAAAAATGAAGCAAGCGATATTAAATTATGACATATCTCTCAAAATGACAATCATTTTTTTTTAGTGGAAGAAAAGAACTAAAAATCTATGTACCAACATTATTAAAACTAGGAACCCTGCAGGAATGCAACTTATGCCTAGAAAGTTGACCTTGAAAATTATTATAGAAGAAAAATGTACTTTACCTTAGATCGACTGTCCATCGGTCTTACCGTCTTTTTAGGCAATAGTAAATTCGCCTTGATTTACACGAGTTCGCATTCATGAATTTTCACTGTATAGGGTGAATAGTTTGAAACCAACGTGGTTCACTGGGCATCCCACGCCGTTGCATGTCAACCATGTATTGCGCGTGTTGATCAACGAAAGATCTAAACACGCAAATGATAATTCAGATGATTTGGAGTATGATGTTGCGAGTTCAGACGAGTCAGAAGGAGAATGACGGGCGGCATTTATTTATGAAAGAATTTTTTTTACAATTTTTGTTTGGAATATACTATTCGTAAATGCTTTTTAAAGTAATTGCAACAATGTGTGTTCGACGTGATGTATTTAGTGATACTTGACGCTGCCGAGACGAATCAATTCTCGATCTCGTCTCGTCGCGTCACGAAATTCGAGATCGAGATTTCTCTAGAAAAAACGTCTTTACACTTTTGTTCTAAATAATTAGGGAAACAATTATTTACATTTTAAAGATTTACCATTGGATCCATATGGTGCGTGAAACAATTCGCCACTCTGTATGTACCAATCAAAGTATCTGTATGCCTACAAGGGGCAAATTATTATATACAGTGCACGTTAGTAAAAAGTGGGTTAAGTTACCACACATACATTTTTACTCCCAGATATACGCTACACAGCCAAATCCGTGAATAAAACTACATAAATATAGAGAGTAATTGAAGCTCGAAAGACAGCTTACTATAAGAGGTAGAGAAACAGGGTTAAATTTGGCAAAGTTGCTAATTATTGTGTACTTCAATCGGGTATCCCTTCAGTCCTTCGCAAACAAATTCCATGGACATGTAACGGTTTCACGAAGAATTTTTAAAAACTGAGACACACTTTTCTATGCTCTCCATTTTAGGTTGTTATTAGTCTTCTGGGACACAGCCTTTGTGTTTTTATTTTCTTGGCATCACTCTTCTTATATCTTATGGGCGTGTTTTTTGATTTTTACTTCGTGTTACAATCTTTTTTTTTTATTTCAACGAAGTCCAGAAGTAAAGTAAAGTAAGAAAATTTTTAGGAGAAAAATATAGTCGAAACAAACGACATATTGTCGTGAAATATAGTTTAATAAAAATATTGATATGAAATTTTAAACAAGACGTTTCGCCATTTTTGATGGCTTCATCAGTAATATTATGGATTGTAATTAATTAGATATTTAATACATTCTGAAAGAAAAACAATAGGATTAGCGAACAATACATTTTTTCCTCAAGTATGTGTACTGACATGATTAATATAGTTTTTTTTTTGCGACATTTTTCAAAGTATGTTGGTTAAAAGGTTTTAATAACAACATACTTTGAAAAACGTCGTGAAAAAAAAAACTATATTAATCATGTAAGTACACATACTTGAGGAAAAAATATATTGTTCGCTAATCCTATTGTTTTTCTTTCCGAATGTATTAAATATCTAATTAATTACAATCCATAATATTACTGATGAAGCCATCAAAAATGGCGAAACGTTTTGTCTAAAATATCATATAAATATTTTTATTAAACTATATTTCACGACAATATGTCGTTTGTTTTGACTATATTTTTCTCCTAAAAATTTTTCATCCAATTTTAGCCAAGTCAAATAATTAAAAAATTTTAAAGTAAAGTAAATTAAATAGTGAGTAAAGGTACTGAGCGAAATATAAAAATTTTGTAAACAGTTACAAACAGTAAATTTTTTAAAACCCGATACCTAGCCAGCGGCGCAGGAACTACTGTAAGCATGGGGGGCAAAACCTTTTTTGAATGGTTTAACGTGACTAAGCTTTATGTTCGACTGTTTCAAAAACACTTTATTATTAGCGTCCATAAAATGCCACTTTAGTCCACCTGTCCGCCTGTCAATATTCAATAGTTATTATGAAAATAAATGTAATTTTATTAAAATCAGGAGAGAAGATTGTATTAGGTTACTGAAAACTTTACAAAGAATAGAAAGAAATTCATCTTCAATACCTTACGGTAATAGACCGTTATTCTTGATTTTAATAACGCAATTAACCTAGAAGAAGCGCACTTCGAAATTATCAAATGTTTGAATAGCAACTTGAATTTTCTGTGTGTAATATAAATGATATTGTAGATAAAATAATATCTTCTGCAGTGCAGTCGAACGTAAAGCTTTGCATGCAGCTCGTACATAATCAAACCTTATTGACTCGTCCTCTTTACTGCTACGCTATGCTCGCTCTGCATAAAATACTCCAAGAAAGTCCTACATTTATATACCATGAGATAAAAAAATGATTTTGAGCAAGCCTTGATATGTGTTATACGTTTGGCAGTACTGAAGTGTATTGTCAGTCTATATCAAATTCGAGTTTAAAAGGTTAGGTTTTGTTTGTTGTTTGACACAGACTGACGTAAACTTAACCTGCAAATCTCGAACTTGACATACACTGACAATACACTTCAGTACTGCAAACGTATAACACATATCAAGGCTACTCAGAATCATTTTTTTTATTCATGGTACTTGATACATAAACAACTATAATAGTCTATCTCTCTGTCTGCCTGTTGGCGGTTAAGCTCAACAACTATTTGTTGGAGGAAGGCGATATTTTGCATGCAGATTATATAGCTACCTGCATAAAACCGAAAACATCTAAGAGTTGTATATACAAGGTGAGCACCTTAAAAAAATTAAATTTTCTTTATTTTTGCTTTAATTGAGAAGTAGATAAATGTAATAATTTGTACATAGCTCAGGCTTTATCAATGTCAAAAATGAGACCTAGTAGATACAGGGTAAACATCACAAGTGGGACAGAATAATATGGTGTCTTACTAACGCAGCAGAAACTCGGCTCGAAATATTCGCCTGGGGGCGAAAATTGATGTAATTCACATTTTTTGCAAATGGATGTAATTCGTGCGAGGGAAGTTCAGTGTAGACCTCTTTACAGATTTTTTCATATGGAAATGCAATCTAGGGAAACCATTGAGAACAAACATTCTCACTGAATTGCATTGTGTTACATAAACTTGTGGTTATTATATTTGCAATGAGGATAGGTTCTATGTTGACTGATTGACACTGTAGTTATTTTAAACTGTAGTTCTGGCTATTATAAACTAAAATTATTCTTATTGCAATACCTACCAACTAGTTAAAATCAAATTATAAAATCACATTTCAAGTTTATAATAGCCAAAGCTATAATTTAAAATAATGAAATGTCAACCTGTCGACATGAAGCCTAACCTCACCACAAAAATCATAAGAAATTTATGCTTGTTGCCAATGATATCCCTAGAATTTCGGCATTTGCTACTATATGAAACAAAAATGGACTATATCGAATTCTCCGCTGTCGACCTAAATATAAAAACTTGTTTTACAAATTCTTCGTGTTTTATTTCTGCATCGCCTACAATAGAACGAGTTTTAGCATGTTGTACCTATAGATTAATGTGAAAACCCTATGTACACATTTTTAAAAACCGTATGAAATATATCAGGGGGGCAAATTACACTATTTGACCCCCCAATATATTCTATGAGGGGGCAATCGCCCCCTTTGCCCCCCCCCCTGCTCCTGCGCCCCTGTACCTAGCCCTGTATTTCAGTTTTTTGAAATTTCTCGTCAGACCGTTAATTTCAAGTCAAATCTGTTTGCGTAGGATCACGATGCACGTGTGACATAAATTTATTTTTAGAGAAGCCATCAGCAATTCGTATAAAAGAAAGGCTGCGGACGATTTTTTTATGCGAAAGACTAGCGAAAATAGTCAAATCGGAAATCGCTCACTCTACATACAAGGGGAACATCACCACTAAGGAAATCGATTTAATTAGACACAACATAACCGAAGTAGTCTGAGCATCATACCAACCAATCCACGAAACAGCCATCAAGTCCACTAAGTTTCGAATACGATGAACCCAAAAACTGATCGAGAAGAATGTTTTCTTTTGGACAACGATACCGAAAATCATATAATTATATTTGGTTGTGTTTCCAACTTAAAATGCTTGTCAGGAGCCGACACTTATTACATAATTTAATTATGCCCCTTGTTGAGAAATGTTTGTATCACCCTGTACATTGTTTATGCCCCTACCTTTCTGTGTATTGGCGTCAGCCCGTTTGACTCAGATTTGCGACAGCTGTGGACCGCGCATCACGTCTGCAGTAAGGGGTCCAAGTTTCATTATAATATTACGCTAAATAAACGACCTTCTTGCGTCAAATTAGTGTTTTAATTACTACCATACAGTCCACTAAAGTTACATTTGGTTCTTCGAGACGGATTTTGGTCCATGCGAATAGAATAGTGCAAAGTTATAAATCGTTCCGATATTCAATTTCATTCCCTGTGAGTGCGACAAGGAGAGCACCGAGACACCGCGAGACCAGTTCTCGCGTGAATCAAGCGAGCTGCAACAAGCGACCACTAGCGCCCCAGACGGCCACCTGCATATTTTTAAGACCAGCCCGTGATATTCCCACTCCGAGATTCTACGTTAGCAAGGAATAGAATCACTTTACTATTCAGAAGTTTACCGATAGGTGGTGCGAGCAGGCTTCACTGCACGTACATTCTTATGCGATGAATCACCAGCTTGATTATTTCAACGTGGTTTGCACTGTTTGCAGTTTTATTTACAAGTAGCTGTAATCTGGGTGTTACGAATACGCGCGAATTTGCTTTACGTCGTATTTTCGCTTTTTTGAGTGTTCACAATTTTGTTATTTGACTGAGACGTTTATGTGTTATAAATTAGTGTATTGTTTCGATCAGAATGCAGTTAGATAAAAGGAATATAACGAGTAATTACATATTTCTATAATTTTTATCATCGGATTTAATTGCATTAAGGTATTCATTGCAGCATTGTAAATTATCCATTGGACATTGAGACTATATACAGCAAGATTTGCCTTCTATTGCTGGAAACCGAATTGTTGAGCTTGGTTATGTGCTACAATGGTCCATGGAATTGCAATATAAGGGCTTGTTGTCTTTTTATATTTTCCATATCTACAGCAGAATAAAGAGGGAAAAATACATTTGAAGAAGAATCAGGATTACTTTTTTCAGGTAGGTACTTAATGCCAGGACAAGTTTCCTTACAAGTTGTAATTACGTTTGTTTTGAGATACAAGGACAGTTGACGATAGCAAATAGAGAACGGTGTTTCTTCATTTTGTATTCCGACGATAACAAGGACCGAAAAGCAGTTGGCAAGAGGAAACTCAAAACTACTTGGACCCAGACAAATGTTACAAAAGACTGAATAACATGGAATCGCCAAGGGGAGTAATTTATGTTACCATTGACTGAGTCCGATAAGTATCCTAATACTATTTATAGTACTTTCTGATGGCATTCAAGATCAGACTGTAGGTTAGAAAAATTGTGACAGAAAGAACACATTTTCTCTCTTCGGGGAAAATGATCAATATGAAACGATATAAAAATGTCCGTTGTAATGGTATTTGTAAAATAACACAATTCAAATGGTGCTAAATATTGCAGCATAATTCGGATTTACAGCATGCTTTAGGAACCAAAATACCTGTTTCGAGTAGTTCTGATCCCAGTCGTGGAAAAAATAGTATATACATGGCAGGAGAGGACGCCATTATTCCCTCTGCGTATTTGTAATCATCGGGCTGTGCCCTTGGGCTTCAAACTCATACCTTAGGCAAAAATGTGCTTTTCTCTCCCTTATAATGCAGTATTTTTTTACATTGCCATTGGTGACATTAAAACACGTAACATTTGTTAAATTACTGACTGCAATACACTATTTTAGATTTTTATAATTTGTAGTGAAGACAGTTTTTAAATAAGCTTTGTACAGTTACAAAAGAAGGTTCTATGGCGAGATGGCTAGTCTCTCGCTACAGAACTAGAATCATGCGTTCAAACTTAAAGCTTCTCAAAATATTCTTCCATCTATTTACAATAAATAGATTGGATTGAGTTATTTAAAAAACAAGTTTTTTTTAGATAATTCTTCCATCTATTTACAATAGATTGGATTGAGTTAAATAACAAACAAGTTTTTTTAGATAATTCTTCCATCTATTTACAATAAATTGGATTGAGTTAAATAACAAACAAGTTTTTTTAGATAATTCTTCCATCTATTAACAATAGATTGGATTGAGTTAAATAAAAAATAAATTCAGTTTTTTTAGATAATTCTTCCATCTATTTACAATGAATAGATTGGATTGAGTTAAATACATTAAGATTGATCGAAACATCGAAACGAGAGCTGGCCAAGCATTCTCAAAACATGTTCTATTTTTTTAGATAATTCCATCTGTTCGTGATGTACAGTAATATCGAATAAAAATTACTCCTTCTCATTAATTTGCGAAGCGCTAGTCGTGCTGATAATTCTACTCGATTAGACACATGTAGATGCTGTAAGAATAGATTGGATTGAGTTAACTACATTAAGATCGATCGAAACATCGAAACGAGAGCTGGTCAAGCATTCTCAAAACTTGTTCAATTTTTTTTAGATAATTCCATCTGTTCGTGGTTTACAGTAATATCGAACAATAATGACTCCTTCTCATTAATTTGCGAAGCGCTAGTCGTGCTGATAATTCTACTTGATTAGACACATGTAGATGCTGTAAGAATAGATTGGATTGAGTTTGAACACAACAAGATCGATCGAAACACTGAACTGAGAGCTGGTCAAGCATTCTCAAATTTTTTTCCATTTCACAGTGTCCATTTTCTCATTATAGAAATATTGATCTGTATTTTAAGGTATCATCAATCAGATTGTGAATAGTTATAAAACATATTGAAAAATTACTTTTTTACTGTCACCAATAACATGAAAAAATAGTAGATTCCAACAAAGAAGAGAAAGGTATAATTTTTCCAAAGGTGTGAGCTTGAAGCCCAAGGCCGAAGCCCTAGGACTACAACTACACAGAGGGACAATGACGTTCTGTCCTGCCGTGTACATACTATTTTTACCACGACCGGGATCAGAACAACACGAAACAAGTATTTTTGGAATTCCGGCATTTCGGTAAATCAGAATTATGCTGCAATATTTAGCAGCATTTGAATTGTGTTATTTTACGAATACCATGACACCAGACATTTTCATACTGTTTCATATTGTTCATTTTCTCCGTAGAGAGAAAATGTGTTCTTTCTGTCACAATTTTTGTAATGTAGAAAGTATTATCATCAGAAACTACCATAAATAGAATTAGCATTTTTTCTTTAGAATTCATAGCTTATGTTAAAATTTGTAGCATTTTTATGTACTTATTATTAATTACTATCTTTGTTCGATAGGAAGGATGAAAACGACCAAAAGCAAGATGGCAAGACGAAAATCTAAACCACTTGGGCCCAGGACGGTGACCTCCTCAATCACACTGTATTTACTATCAATCTTTGAAACTGATGTATTGAAAATAAAGTAGTGTAATAATAGTTACTTTCTGTTTTTGTTATTTTCTCTGCGTTATAATGTGACTATAAAGTCTGTTATTATTTTCCATAAATGGTATGTTATAGATATTAACGATAGAAGTTTGATTATGAGCATCTTAATAACACGAGTTTGATTGCCAAAAACGAGGCGGTGAGCCGAGTTTTGCAGCAATCAAACGAGTCTCGTTAAGTGCCATAAGCAAACGTGTATTGGTCAATATTTTATCTTTATCAATAAATTCTGGTTCAATGTATTTCTTTATACAAAAAGAGTGCGGTAATATCTATCCATTATCGCACTGAGTGCGGTAATATCCATTACCATTGCGGTAATGAAGCTCTTAACGATACTAAAATTAATTTGGTTAAGCGTCTATAACAACACCGATGAAGACAATAGATATTAACTATACAAGTTTGATTATGAGCATCTTTACGATACGAGTTTGATTGCCAAAACGAGGCGGTCAGCCGAATTTTGTGGCAACCAAACGAGTCTCGTTAAGATGCTCATAAGCAAACGTGTATTTTCCAATATTTTATCTTCATCAATAAATCAGGCATTTGCCAGTACATTGCAAAGTTTAAATTTCCCGCCATCGTGCTCTGCATGCCCATACGAAACTTCTAACTTGATAATGAGTTTTAGGTAGCACTGTGTCCCCATTCCTTCATCATAAGCCAAACGCATTTCAGGTTTACCGCTGTTTCAATTCAAATTTTGCGATAAATGCCCAAAATTTTGCCGCTAAAACGATTCCATTTACATTCTATGGTGCTGCCATCTTACAGGAAAAAGTGCAGCGGTCCCCGTTTTAAAATTTCCAGCATTTTTTGATTTGTGCGCCATCTGTTAGATAACCGCTGAACTTTTACACATAAATTTTTTCAACAAACATGGCGGAGGCCGTTTAAAAAAACTTATTTTCTGGTTTTTGTATTTATTACTTGCAATAATCATGTTATATTTTAGAAGAACGTACTGAACAACAAGGTGAATAGATTCCATTATGTTAGAATCTAATATACTACCAATAATTTTACGACTCCAGATGCCAATAACGGAAGAAATCATGAACAAATCATAAATCCAACTAGTGGAATCTATTGAGTAATGTATTCTCTTTAAGAAAATAAATTTAGGTTTTCTTACTTTGCTATATTTTGGGCAAAAATCAGAAAATAAAATAGCTTATGTGGCGCCCTCTAATAATGTTTCTTGAACTAAGATTTCGCAGTGCGCGTCTTAATGTGAGTTCCATTTTTACAATTTTCTTTGTTGTTTACTGCTTAACTGTATTTAGCATTTGTGCAAAGCTTTATTCGCATAACATATGCTTGTCTTCGTCTTCTTCTCAGCCCGTTGACATCCACTGCTGGATGTAGGCCTTCTCCAGGCTCCTCCATCTATTTCGGTCTTGGGCCACCGAAATCCAATTTTTACCCGCAATTCTCTGTAGATCATCTCTCCACCTTGCAAAGGGTCTTCCAACACTCCTTTTCCGTTCTCGTGGCCTCCATTGTAGTGCGGTCTAGGACGTTTAGGCGCGATTCTTTAGGCGCGCATCTTTAGGCGCGCACTTTTAGGCGCGAGCGCTTTAGACGCCGACGCTATTAGGCGCCTGGACGTTTAGGCGCCGCCACTTTAGGCGCGGGGACAGTTAGGCGCCACATGAAAAAAATTCACATTATTCTTGATTTGAAAAGTTTGGTTAGGAAAACAAAATTACAGCCAAATAATTTCAAAATATCCAAGATGCTTTACTGGAATTACGTTTCGTTTGCCTTGGCAAACTTCTTCAGATTCACCTATTTACATATTATGCATTTTTACAAGATAAATGAGTTTCCTTGGATAATTTAAAACATTTCGAAAAAATTAAAAACACTAATTATACATGAAATATTTAGAGGGAGGAATTAACACTCCCTTTCATTATTTTTAAATAGCACATATTTTGCAAAGCAAATAAATATTTTTGCCAGTAACGTCAGATCATTTAATGTATTGATCATCAATACATCATCTGACGTGACTGGTAAAATTTTTTATTTGCTTTGCAAAATATGTGCTATTTAAAGATAATGAAAGGGAGTGTTAATTCCTTCCTCTAAATATTTCATGTATAATTAGTGTTTTTAATTTTTTCGAAATGTTTTAAATTATCCAAGGAAACTCATTTATCTTGTAAATATGCATAATATGTAAATATGTGAATCTGAAGAAGTTTGCCAAGGCAAACGAAATGTAATTCCAATAAAGCATCTTGGATATTTTGAAATTATTTGGCTGTAATTTTGTTTTCCTAACCAAACTTTTCAAACCTTCAACATTCAGTCGTATAAATCTTACATTTCTCCTTAAAAATTATTCTTGATTTAAAAATTTTTTGTTGGGTAATTATTACAGTAATTAATGTTGAAAAAAATTAAAACCTTGATAAACAATATGTATTTGACGCTTTTACAAGCCTTCTTCAGTGTTGAAGTTTTACAAATTTACATAAGTATTTGATTTACATTGTATCGATTATAAAAAATGAGTTATTTACATTTTGTATATGGATAGAGTAACGTGGTGGAATTATACACACCATATAATTTCACTACGTTAAACTATCCATATTTTATTTATTTATCGTATGGCTACACATGAGTACAAGTATTTATTTATAGGGGAGAGGGGGGCAAAGTGGGGTAGCGGGGCATAGCGGGGTATATGCTATTACAGCCGCAAATGATGGCCGTAGAACAACGGTAGTTTGGCGCTGCGAACAGATTTTAGTGCACAGACAACCTCCATGTGAAATAGACGTGACAGACCAGCGGCATTTTTTGTCCCACGCAATCGTAAAAATAACACCGTTATCTTAATTATTTTGTGATAACTCGCTTTGAAACTACGTCGAAAGTACTTGTGCTGCAGTTTCCAACGCCTTTGCTACGGATTGAGGGGTCCCTAAGGCTTCTTTTCATACCCATACACGGCCGAATACGAACAAAGGTAAGAGTCACGGCCATGTTTTGTTTAGCTACGTCATTTGGGGCAAAGCGGGGAAACTAGTAGGGGCAGAGTGGGGAACCAATTATTTAGTACCCCACTATGCCCCATATTTACTTTATAATAATTTATTCTAAAAAGATGTGTTTTCTTTATTAACAGGCACAATGGTACGAACGTATAAAAGAAAAACAGAGCAGCATTCTTGGTCTTTAGAATCAATGAGGAAAGCCGTGTATAGTTATGTTTCCGGAGACATGGGATATAAAAAAGCAGCGCAAGCATACAGTGTACCACAAACTACCCTTGAACGGTATGTCTTAAAGTACAGGGGTAATCCTGATGAGACGTCAATTACAAAGAAATTAGGCCATTACGTAACTGTATTCAGTGATGACCAAGAAGCTGATTTACTATCTTATATTAAATTAATGGAGGAGCGATTTTATGGCCTAACTTCTGCTGAACTCAGGACGCTGGCCTTCCAGTTAGCTGAAAAGAATAAAATTGCCCATAAATTTAACAGAACCGATGGCATGGCAGGGGCAGACTGGCTGAAAGGTTTTTTAAAAAGACATCCGGATATTAGCTATAGAAAGCCAGAAGCAACATCAGCAGCCAGGGCGATGGGTTTCAACAGAGTTGCAGTTGGCAATTTTTTTAAGTTGCTTGAAAACGCCATTGATAAATATAAAATTTCGCCGCAACGCACTTACAATGTTGACGAAACTGGCGTATCGACGGTTCCAAAAAGTCATTCGAAAATTTTGGCTTTAACTGGTAAACGGCAAGTAGGAACCCTCACTTCTGCAGAACGAGGAAAATTGATGACGACGATTGTCTGCTTCAGTTCAGTCGGAAATTATATGCCTCCGATGTTCATATTTCCAAGAAAACGAATGAAACCTGAATTACTAGACGGAGCACCGGCTGGTTCCTGGGGAGAATGCCATGAGTCTGGATGGATACAAGGTTATCTATTCATCTTGTGGTTAAAGAGATTTATAGAATGGTCGCATGCCACCAAAGAAGATCCAGTACTGTTGCTGCTGGATGGACATGCCACTCACGTGAAGAGTGTCGAAGTTATTGATTTGGCCCGCGAAAATGGTGTTGTCCTATTGTGCTTCCCACCTCACTGCACACACCGCCTCCAACCACTGGATGTTGGATTCATGAAGCCTCTAAGCACCTATTACAGCAACGAAGTCAAGAAATGGTTGCGATCCCATCCAGGTCGAGTGGTTACCCAATTTCAGACTGCTGAATTGTTTGGACAAGCGTTTGTAGCTGCGGCCACTATGACAACGGCTGTAAATTCCTTCAGGGCTACAGGAATTTGGCCTCTCGAACCAAACATCTTCACGGATGCAGATTTTGCACCAGCGGAAACGACTGACAACCAAGAAGCCCCAACAGATACTGCCCAGTTGGCAACTACTCCGCAACCTGCAGAAACGACACCAATAGAAACAATAACTTCGAACTCAAGAGAGGGGCAGAAGACTCCTGAACCAGCTCTTCAACCAAGCTCTCCGCAACCTGGATGCTCCGGGATGACAAATAAGATACCAAAACGATCTTCCTTTGTATTGTCACCTGAGGATATAATGCCTTTACCTAAAGAAGTACGAACAACGCAGCGAGTTACAAAACGAAGAGGAAAAACAGCAATCATTACAGAATCGCCTT
The DNA here is from genome assembly GCA_940337035.1 of Agriotes lineatus. Taxonomy (NCBI): domain Eukaryota; kingdom Metazoa; phylum Arthropoda; class Insecta; order Coleoptera; family Elateridae; genus Agriotes; species Agriotes lineatus. The sequence goes on from CALNHX010000088.1 coordinate 334,588, forward strand.
ACAAAAACGAACTAGTTGCTCTACAAGAAACAAAAGAAAAAAAGGAACGCAAAAGAAAGGTGACAACGAGATCGGAGTTTAAATCACCAGAAACTAAAACTAAGAAAACAAAAACAAACAAACAAACTTTAAGGCAGCTTGAAAATCAAACCTCTGACGACGACGAAGACGATGCTGAATGTATGTATTGCGGGTACTTATGGTCTCAATCGAATGAAGGGTGGATTAGGTGCAGACAGTGCAATCGCTGGGCACACTGCTCATGTGCAGGTGAAGACGACGAAGATGACGAGGCTACGCACCTGTGTGCAACGTGTACTTAAGTTCTGTTGATTGTTTATTATTGTTTGGATTATTTTATTAACATTATGTATTGTTTAAAATTTTTGTTTTATTTTTAGGTTAAGCTGATCAGTTATAAAACATTTTCATAATAATTTGTATGTTTTATTATTAAATAACCTATACCCCACATTGCCCCACTAGCTACCCCACTTTACCCCTTATGGCGGGGCATAGCGGGGCAAATGACTTTTGGCAATATTTTTTTTATTGACACTGATTTAGAGGTGCGACAAAGAAAATTACGATTGCATATAATGGGTAACATGTTAAGTAAGCAATTAAAGCTGATTGGGCAGTTCTGTAAAAATAGTATGCCACATTAAACCGCTGATAAACCTTAGATACCCCACTATGCCCCCCCTTCCCTATCAAATATCTTAAATATTAACATTTAAGTTTTCTATCCAAATCTGAAAGTAGCGCATGCGACTGTGGCGAAGAAAGGCAAACAATTCACCATCTTGCCTACGACTGCGTAAATAGACCCAGCCGCTGTACAACCGAAGACTTCTTGAGAGCCACCCCATCGGCTGTTATTTGGATAGAAACTATCCATATACAAAAAGTAAATAACTAATTGTTCATAATCGATAAAATGTAAATTCAATATGTAAATTTGTACAACTTTACACTGAACACTGAACACATTGAAGAAGGCTCGTAAAAAGCTGAATATATATTGTTTATGAAGGTTTGAATTTTTCTTCAACATTATTAAGTAACAAAAAATTTTAAAATCAAGAATAATGTGAATTTCTTTCATGTGGCGCCTAATTGTCCCCGCGCCTAAAGTTGCGGTGCCTAAACGTCCAGGCGCCTAATAGCGTCCGCGTCTAAAAGCTTCGCGCCTAAAAGCTCGCGCCTAATAATGCGCGCCTAAAGGTGCGCGCCTAAACGTCCCTTTCCGATTGTAGTGCGATCTTTGTCCACTTTACGTTGTCTCTAGCCACGTGTCCCCCATAACGCCACTTCAACCGTGTCACTCTTCCAATGGGTACTTGGTAACTGGTCTAACTGAAAACTGGTCTAAAATGAGTTAGACCAGTTTACACTTTTGCGTTCTTAAAACTGGTCTAACTGAAAACTGGTATAAATTGAGTAGACCAGTTTACACTTTTGTATTCTTAAAACTGGTCTAACTTAAAACTGGTCTAAATTGAGTTAGACCAGTTTACACTTTTGAGTTCTTAAAACTGGTCAAAAATGAGTTAGACCAGTTTACACTTTTGCGTTCTTAAAACTGGTCTACAGTGAGTTAGACCAGTTTACACTTTTGTGTTCTTAAAACTGGTCTAAATTGGGTTAGACCAGTTTACACTCTTGTGTTCTTAAAACTGGTCTAAAATGAGTTAGACCAGTTTACACTTTTGAGTTCTTAAAACTGGTCTAAAATGAGTTAGACCAGTTTACACTTTTGCGTTCTTAAAACGGGTCTAACTTGAGTTAGACCAGTTTACACTTTTGAGTTCTTAAAACTGGTCTAAAATGAGTTAGACCAGTTTACACTTTTGCGTTCTTAAAACGGGTCTAACTTGAGTTAGACCAGTTTACACTTTTGTATTCTTAAAACTGGTCTAACTTACAACTGGTCTAAATTGAGTTAGACCAGTTTACACTTTTGTGTTCTTAAAACTGGTCTAAACTGAGTTAGACCAGTTTACACTCTTGTGTTCTTAAAACTGGTCTAAAATGAGACTGTAAGGAATGTAAGAAGACGAAGCGTTTCTGTGAAAGTGATATAGCGGGCCTTTAATAATAGCGGATCAGAGCCCGAATGAAGTAATGGCTTTCTTATTTATTGATTTTTGAGAGATTGAGATATGTGGTTTTATTGGGCGTAAATGGGCATGACACGTTCGTGTTTGGAGCAGCGTGATTGGATGTTCATAACAGTTTAGAAAGCTATTTACGTTTGTTTTTTCTTTAATAGGAAATATATTGCAGGACATCGTTTGATGCCACGCGCTAATCATTAAGAAAATTGAATTATTGAATATGGTATCCAGCATGGCCCTCTAAAAGTAAAAACCAACCACACTGCATCAGATGATCGTTTCTTAATTTCTTTTGGCAAAACGTGTGAGAAAATTGTGTTTAAAAAACACTGCACTGGATAAGATCCAACACTTGTACAGGGTGATCGAATTTTGGCGCCCCGGAACTAAAAGTCTGCTAAAATTTTGCAAGAATGCCAATCTTTTTTTATGCATTTCTCAGAAAATATTTCTGATAAAAATTGGTGCATGTTACTAAACTTACATTCCATGCATCAGATTTACAGATACGCTTAATGTAGCGCGCTAAATCCAAATTTATGGAAAGCGACTCTAGTAAAAAATATCAAGAAATAATATTAAGAGACGATGAGGTTTTATATCTAAATCCTGTATGACACGACGCTAAATTTTATGCAAAATTTACTTGTAAATTTTCACATATAATCTCATAAGAGCATCAATTCTTTCCGGAAATTTTTTTGAGTGCGGTCCAACAACGTCGTATTAATTTGCACGAGCGGGACGCGAGGGAAAATTAGGACGTTGTTGGAATGCACGAAAATAATTTCCGGATATGAATTAATGCTCGAATGCAGATTCGGTAAGAAAATCGTAACGCCACAAACCCTCACAGTTAGGTTAGTCTACCTACAAAAAATTTCCAAGAATTTTTTTTATTGTCTTGGTTACGGCCCGTGAACTAATTTTTCTATTGGTCATTGATGACTGTCGTACGATTTTCAAATAAATTCACTGATAATTTTTGTCAAAAACACAATTTCCTGTTTGCAACGTGTGCTAAATTTGATGTTAAATTAGGCATGCGCACATGCGTAGTAGCAAGTCGAAACGGTGCCCTTTTAGAGGGTATTGGTTGAAGTATACATTTGTTTTCATGTTATTTGTCGTTGTTAGCTATTTTCGGAGGTTGGGTTAGAGTATTTATCTTAGATAGGAGCGCCAACATTAAACACGCGGTTAAACAATGCTAATAAAATGCAGGTTATGTTTGTGTTTACATTCCGCGTCATGCGCTGCAGTTTAGTCGAATTACGATACTTCTGCGCATATTTACCAGAAAATTTAGAACAAGTTCTAAATAATTTACATGCAAATTCAGTGCAAAATTTAGCAGTCAATGTTCTGTATGCAACGGTGCTTAATATTTTTATGACAAGTCAACACATCTGTCGAATAATTCAAATAGACCAATGACAATGTAGCGTTGTTCTGTTTTCAGCCAATAAAAAAGAATTATATCGACATAACCACTAGTGGTTCCAAGCGACATCATTTTTCTACATAACCACTAGTGATCCTGGCGACATAATTTTTTGACATTATCATTATGATGACAGTTATTATAATTTTTCGTTTTGGTTGCTTCTATGGAAACGAACTGACAACAATCCAAATTTCACGTAATAAATTGCTCTCAAAATGAATTTTTACAGTTATATTCGTTGAATTTTCCTTCGAATACCATTCTTAGTCAAAGTTAAGTTGAATATTTTTGCGGAGGTATCACTACTCATGTCCATTGCGCAATGGACATTCCTGATACCACAGCAAAAATATTCGACATAACTTTGACTACTCATGGTATTACAAGTGAAAATTTATGAAGTTCTAGTTATAACAAAGCGAAGTATCATCTAAATTCTTTATCGAGGTAACTTCAAAATATTTATTTCGAATAGTTACAATGTGAATAAATTTATTTTAAGAATATTAGGTCAACCCGAAGAAAATATTTTGCGGGTGTGGCCGGCCACTGCTAAAAACTTTTTTGCGAACACTAATAAAAATTGTTGACATTTACATGACCTAAATCGGTTGTCATAGTGATTGTTTTTTGTTCACTGGATGTAATAGCTATTTTTGTATTAAGGGCGTGAAGGAGACTATTTTCTCCCGCAGCGGAATTATAAGCCAGAGGCCTGAAGGGCCGAGGGATTATAAAACATCAAAGGGCCAAAATCGCCGTTCACACCCGAAATACAAATAAGATTTTTTGTAAAATCCACCTTAAAGCTTTGAAAAAATAAATGTCACGATTAGTTCTCAAAAATCAAATTGTTGTTGATTGCTAATGTGATGCTGGTTTTTTAGGCCTTAAGAGCAAAAGACACTATTTAATTAATGCATAAATGACCTTATTTTAATACGATTTTACAAAAAGGTCTCATTTCGACGACTGACATCGAAAGTAGATTTTTCTCACTGTCATTTGACAACGGAAAGTTGACATTTGCCGCTGAGCGTGCGTTTTCATCATTTTGCCGCTCGCCGAGCGTTTTGGGTTTCCGCGTGAACAAAATAGGTAGCCACGTACGAATGTTTCCTTGACAACGCCAGTCATTTGTCGAAATAATCGCGTCACATGTCTAAAAAACTGCGCGAGTAATGTTAACTTGATTGTCAATTAATTTTTGCGATAAAATGAAATTTGATATTTTCCTTTAATAATATGCTCAGTCGTCGAAAAAATAGTATATATGTTTCGAGCTAAAAGTGCGCTTGCCGCTTTTGCATGATTGCTGGTTTCGACTTCGTCCCAACCAGCAATATTCATGCGCAAGCGGCAAGAATGCACTTTCAGCTCTTAACATACAATATACTATTACAATCTAGAACAAAATAGTATATTACTAGCAACCCAGTGAGACAAATGTCTCATTTAATAAAAAAAAAGACCGTTTTTCAAATAGAACGCGTATTAAATAAAAACTGTACCCAGACCTGGAAGGTGTCAAAGTGGTTGCCTAACCCGATCGACGTTTTAAGGCGCAGAGGGTCGCAGCTCCGTTTGGCCGCTGAAACCTTTTTATTTAATACGCGTTCTATTTGAAAAACGGTCTTTTTTGTGATTTCTCGAAAACCGGAAGTGTCACGTGACTGAAATTCGGTTCCTGAGCTGACATGACCATTCCAAACATATAACTTCAATAACTTTTTTCTCTATCTCTTACGGTTTGGCTGCTGAAACAGAGTCCCGAACGGACGGACGGATAAACAAGTCTATTAGATAAAGGATGTTATTAGGAGCAAAAGTTATACTTTATTTGGCGAGGCTGGACGGGTTATCTGCCGAGCTTGCGAGGCAGATAAGTACAGCCGAGCCACATAAAGATACTTTTGCTCCGAATAACATAATATACAATTTTTTTCAAACGGCAGTAAAATGTGCCATTATACAGCTGGATTGTGTTACGGTATTAAATGCTCAGATCGACATTGATCGAGAGCACTGTCAAAAATCGGGTACAAACTACAGGGTTCGCCGGCTTTACTAAAAAGAACAGATCTTAATGTGTTGGAGCAGGTTTCGTGGCTCCGATTCCTCGCACTTGGCTCAGTCGGGAAGGCGTGGTTCGAAAACTTGAATGAAAAACCGACGGTGTACTTACCCTGAAGCTTGCTTAAAAGAAAAAGAAATGCCTGAGCGCCACTTGGTTCTGGTTAGGGGTGGCTAACGTGTCTAGAACCAAGAACAATACACGTAGCCTATGTAGAAGTCCTCCAAGTTCGTTGCTGAACACCTCCGCCTGTTGTTTACCAAGCCTCCTCCGAGTAGCCGGGTGACCTTGTCGTTAAATCACTTACCTTCAAGGCCACCGTCACTAAAGAATAACAAAAGAACACTGACTGGCCCACATTCTGGGGCTTACTTACTCAAAAGAGCATGCTTTAACTTCACAAAATTAATTACACTTGGCCTTTGCCACACTAGATTAGTTAATGACCCAGAAGGGGTTTCAAAATTCATAAAAAGAATGAACTGACTTTAACAGGTTTATTATTTAAAGACACAAATGACAGTTTACACAAATCGGTACATTAAAACACACACCCGGAGGTGAGTTTAAATTTAGTAAAAAGATATCCTACGTGAATATGAAAAGGGGGCCCCACAAAACCAAAATATATCTTAAGGGCTAGTTACAAAGACACAAAAAAAACACAGTATGATCCAAAACAAATGACATAATAAATGTCAAATCCGGGAAGAGTCATTAATGCGGGATTGTCAAAATCGGGGAACGTCTTACGCCTGTATAAGTTTCCGTCCAACCTGCCAATCGAACACAGGGTTACGAAGCCCCAAGGTTCGCAACCTAACTCCCGAAGACCCGTTGAAGAGGGCACGCGAGGCGTCACGGGATCAGCCTCTTGTGTTTGTCCCACAGCAACAAACGATCAAAGAAAGAGGTAGCCACGAACGACAGGAGTCTCGAAGGCCTTGAAGGCCGCCTAGCCTAAACTAACCTATCCTATTCTAATGAACCGAACAATTATATACAACAGTAAGTCACTCATGGTTAATTCATTATGACTTGGAATTGTTAAGGAAAAGAAAACTAAGTCCACCGAAATCCTCAATTGATGACGATGCCGAAAGCCAAGTCGTCTATGAATTCGCAAAATGCGAGACCGAAAATGACTCCGACACCGAACACCAAAAGAAAATTCGGAAAAACAAAGTCTCCAATAAATGTCAAACATAAACTTTACTAAAGAAACAACGCGCGAACAGCCTGCGCATGACTGACGCACGAAGCTCAAAAGCTTGACAACGAAATGGTTTCTCCCAAAGTCCAAAAGGGCAGGAATACGATGCCTGACCTAAAGTCATCAAAAGTCTTCAACGAGATTGCCTTTCCCAAAATCCAAAGGGCAAAGACACCTAAAGTGACAACCTAAAGTCATCAAAAGAAAATTCGGTAGGTGACGACAGATCGTCAATAAATAAGTCACTTAAACAAAACGACAACAGGCGACTAAATCGCAACATACTTCAACACGGTAAACTACTTAGTCAATAAACGAAAGGGGTACAATAGAAAGTGTACACGACACTACAACAGATGTTAATGCACGCGATGAAATCAGCAAACGAAGTTGGGCGACACACGATAGAAATGAAAACGAAATAGGAGTCCATCAAAAAAACTACGCCAAGCCAACTAGATGGTTTGAGAGATATTACAAATTCGCGTAAAGCGGATCTCACAAACACACCAACACCAAACCACATCCTAACAACGGACCAATAAAGAAGGCGACATGATTTCCAACTCGTCAACAAACAACAACGCGGCACCACATTAAAGGATGACAACAAAAAAGTCAACATCAGTAATCTAAATACGTCAATGTCGATGAACTCTACTAACTTCAACTTAAATTCGGAATAGCACAATAAAATTTCAAACTAGCTGAAGGCTAAACACAATTAACAATAAACGGATTCAAAAAAAAAAAAGTTCGATACCTTCCAAAAATTTCAGAGTTTTTACGAAAAAGACTAAAAAAACACGGCTTACTTAATGATCCATACTAAAATAAACGATAGCACCAAAAAGAATGGCTCCAAAATATGCCTTAGCACGAAAAAGAAAATGTTGAAATGTTAAACACGAAAAAACACAAAAATCCCGTGCAAAATCCCGGGAAAAACAATGTTTGGTATGACAAAGGGATATCAAGGAACTCATTTAATAAAAGAAAACAAATAGGATACGCGTCCTGATATGAAAAAAACACGTTTCCAAATTTCAAAGTCCTAAAAAGTCAAGTTTTCATGAAAAATACTGGAAAAAACTATATGACGTTGATGCCAAACACTAAAATGAAGCTGTCTGACAAGAAAAGAAACACAAAAACAATGCCTTAAAGGCGTTATCGACAAAAACAAAGCCCCACGTTGGGCGCCACTTTGTCTGTTACGGTATTAAAGGCTCAGATCGACATTGATCGAGAGCACTGTCAAAAATCGGGTACAAACTACAGGGTTCGCCGGCTTTACTAAAAAGAACAGATCTTAATGTGTTGGAGCAGGTTTCGTGGCTCCGATTCCTCGCACTTGGCTCAGTCGGGAAGGCGTGGTTCGAAAACTTGAATGAAAAACCGACGGGGTACTTACCCTGAAGCTTGCTTAAAAGAAAAAGAAATGCCTGAGCGCCACTTGGTTCTGGTTAGGGGTGGCTAACGTGTCTAGAACCAAGAACAATACACGTAGCCTATGTAGAAGTCCTCCAAGTTCGTTGCTGAACACCTCCGCCTGTTGTTTACCAAGCCTCCTCCGAGTAGCCGGGTGACCTTGTCGTTAAATCACTTACCTTCAAGGCCACCGTCACTAAAGAATAACAAAAGAACACTGACTGGCCCACATTCTGGGGCTTACTTACTCAAAAGAGCATGCTTTAACTTCACAAAATTAATTACACTTGGCCTTTGCCACACTAGATTAGTTAATGACCCAGAAGGGGTTTCAAAATTCATAAAAAGAATGAACTGACTTTAACAGGTTTATTATTTAAAGACACAAATGACAGTTTACACAAATCGGTACATTAAAACACACACCCGGAGGTGAGTTTAAATTTAGTAAAAAGATATCCTACGTGAATATGAAAAGGGGGCCCCACAAAACCAAAATATATCTTAAGGGCTAGTTACAAAGACACAAAAAAAACACAGTATGATCCAAAACAAATGACATTAAATGGACGCCAGGAGGAAAGCCCCTGGTAAACATTAACTGAAACAAATCATAGGTCCTAGCGGACGTACGCAACGTTTATAAGCACTGACGCACAATAAAATATAAAATCGCACCTTAAGTTAGGCACCAGAGTTATTTAATTGGTACAATACAAGGCGCCTACCTGAGTTGAAGCATGCAGTGTTAGATGCAGATGTACTCGTTCTCGTGGAGGCCTGGCGAGACGTGCACAAGGTGTAGCAAATTCTCCAGAAGAGACAGCAAGACTCGAGGGGATTGAAGACAGCAACCATCAATCGAAGAAGTGACAGCAACCAATACGATGTTGCGCGGCGGCCCAATTAAACCCCGACGTTGACCCAAATATGCATTACGCAATAGTCTTTTCCCGACTTAACAGGGAAAAAAGTTAGTTGAGGCTCTTCAGATATCGTTTCTAATCGGATCGGCAAAAAGTGCCAAAAGTCTCCCCGGAGACCAACTGTAGTAAACGAAAATCGGCCCTTCATTAAACAACGTCGAGTTCACTACACTTCCTCTGCCCACCGCGCATTTCCAAAAACACACAAAAATTAATGTTCACTTCGAAGATTCGGGTTTAACTGCACTCGCCATTAACGTGCCCCAAAGGCACTTGAAAGTCTGCACGAACGCCAAGAAGGATTCACCATGTTAATCACCAAACGTTAACAAAAGCTTCCCCCGATTCGCAGCGCAAGCTACGAACCGGGGTAGCGAAAACCACCACGTCTAGTTTACTCAAGTGTTGGGTACTGATTCCAATTTCAAATTCGGCTCTCCGTGAAGAACACGACGGGAAAAGAGTTTAGAACTCCGAAACTAATAATTCTATATGTATGGTTAGCTAAGGGTTTATCGAAACTTATTTCACTTGCCCCTAGAATGTTCTAGAAGAAATTTCTTGCTGTCCAGCGGATCCCAAAAATATTAAGTTACAAGGTCAGCTTTTACGAACTTCGGGCGTTGAAGTCAATAACAGGAAATTTCCAAGGGTAGCATAATGCGCTATTGCCAAAACAAATGTAACCCCAGAGCCTAATTTCTTCGTGCGTGGAACAAGGAAGGGTTGTTCAAAATTGATTAGCTGCATACGGATTTGAAGAATTTGCAATTACAACGACGCCGAGCAGTCGCGAAACATGACGCAATTAGTATACGAAACGGAAACGTTCATCAAGAAAAGAATTACAATATCTATGTTTGTTTTGAATTTAAAAAGAGAACGCTTACGGGACGAATTCTACGGACCGTGAACGCATCATTGTTTGGGCCAAATTATATTTAAAATGTAGCTTTAAGATCCAGGGTTGAACTTTAGGCAGGGCCGTCTTCAGAAATTTTACATAGAATAATTTCAGCTTAAATGCACCAATAACACCCAATCGTGGAATTGATAACAAGGATAGCTTAATGACGTCAAAATCACTTAACAATTGATGATGCTAAACGGTCACTTCATTGCCATGGCATCTAAAACACTTTATCTGCCGCTCGTCAGCGGCAGATAATATTATCTGCCGCTGACGAGATCAAGTCATTTTCTTCGAATTTTGTTCTCAAAGTCGTAAATAATTTGTTATAAAATCGTTTGAAGAAAAAATACTATATGTTATTCGGAGAAAAAGTATCTTTATGTGGCTCGGCTGTACTTATCTGCCTCGCAAGCTTGGCAGATAACCCGTCCAGCCTCGCCACATAAAGTATAACTTTTGTTCCTAATAACATAATATACTATTACGTTCAACAATTTTTGATTAAAGAAGAGGTCACAATGTAGACAAAATTTTCTTTGAGTTTCCGCTAATGTGGAGCTGTGCAGTTTTCGAAAAAACGTTGTTTGATACTCGACTGCGAAATTCTTTTGCATTCTCGAATGTTTTTTTGCTCGCGATGCTCGCAAACAAACTCATTCTCTACGATTTGAATATAATATAACGTAAATTTTCGCGTAAAATATTAAATGTTGTTGTTTTTACTTCCTTATTTACAATAAAGGAAGAATTGGATTCACTCCAAAAATTCTAAATTGCGTTTTCAACAGATGTTCACGTTTTAGAATTCCCTGAACCCAAAAAACATGTTTTTGTTCATTGGTCTGTCTGTCTGTGTGTGTGAACAGAATATCTCAAAAACGAAAAGAGCTATGACGTTGAAACTTCATATATAAGTTTTGTGTACTATCTAGATGCGACAGCAAGCTTTTGAAGAAAATCGCATAACAGGAAGTGTGGTGTTTACTCTTGTGGTTTTTCAGGTTTTTTCGATTTTTTCAAAAAGTTGTAATTTATTAAGTTATATGAGTAGTACTGCGGCAGCGTAATTGGAGCAGCTGTCAATCATCCGATTAAATTAATTGACTTAATTAAATTGATTGACCTAATTTCGCGAATTAAATCCGCGGTTTGACCTAATTAATTCCGCGGTTTGACCCAATTAATTTCGCGGAATGCTCTAATTAATTTTGATATGTGCTACTGATTAAATTACGCGGCGGCCATTTTTAATTTGCTTCCGAAATTACGCGGCGGCCATTTTAATTTCAACTTTCGCTCGAATATTTGAATTTGAGATCTAATTTTTTCTAAGTTTCATTTTTGATTTTAAACTTCCCGAGGATCGGCCATCTTGGTTTTCTGCGCGCACTTCTCTCACTCGCATTTATTTAATTTAAAAAAGCTTTTTGCGTCGGCCCAAGTGGGATTTGAACCCCCTACGTTCGTGCTTATATCTGGCTTACATCCGTGTTCGCCGCTAGGCCACCGAGGCGCCTTGGTTTTTAAGGTTTGAGCAGAATGCCGCTTCGCTGTTCTGACGTTACACTTCCATATTTTAAAACTAAATATATGTATTTATTGAAAATTATAATTTATAACAGTTGTATTGCATCGTCTATGGTATTAAAAGGTTGATAAGATTTTAAAAAATTGGTTTTGTAAGTGGTTTTGAAGGAATTAATTATTTTAGTGTATCGCCGGTCGTGTGCTATCTCACCCAATCCTCATTGGCCTCTATAGCTTTCTCTTTTGCACTCGTGGTCCCGAAAATGAAAACAGCGAGATTTTTAAATGCCATCTAGAGCAAGCCGTTTCCTTAAAATCAGTGAACATATGATTTTTGTCACTTTTAAAATAAATAGACATTACTTTATTTCTTATACCAATACCATAAAATCGGTGGTCTCTTTCTTTCTTTGTATGTATCTTTGTTCGCTATCTTCTCCGAAGATACTGGACCGCTTAAATTGTATGTATAGCTGAGAAATTGCCACGCCTATAATTTTTAATTTTCGGCGTCGATTTTAAATTTTAAATTAAAATTTGTTTGAAAACACGCTTATTCCACGGCATTACGAATTTTCGGTTGTATAAGGAGGTTTGCCATTTAAAAACAGGCTGGGACCTGTTGCTGTGACTAAACAATCCTGTGAGTGTGTCAAATCTGAATTAGATTTGTTCGCTTTACCGGCAACCCAGACGAGTATTGAAAATGGCCAGTGGATTTTTTACAACAGCCTCTATAAATATTCAAACCAACTTTTCTCGATTGCCTATTGGCACAAAAATTTGATTTTACACATATGATAATTAAACACATGTGAATAATTATTTTAATTCGCGAAATCCGCGGCAGCCATTTCCGTCTCACTCATCGCAGCTGTTCTCTCGCGTGCGCATTTATTTAATTTAAAAAAGCTTTTTGGTCTGCCCCAAGTCGGATTTGAACCCTAGTTGTCACGAGATTGTCATGTTTGGCTTTTAGTTTATAGGTAAAGCTTCTGAAATTGTGTCATATCGATCAAAACTGTTTCATGGTAATAAAAGATGATATAAATCAGCTGGGGCGGTAAAATTAAGCATTAAAAACGCGTTTGCGGTTTGACTCAATTAATTTTGCGGATTGCTCTAATTAATTTTGATATGTGCTACTGATTAAATTACGCGGCTGAATTTCAATTGGTAAATCTGTCTCTCTCTTGTACTCATTGGGTATTGGTTGTCTCTCTTGCATTCACAGAATGGATGTTTAATTTTAAAAATCTGTGGCCGACTCATTATAGTTACTCTGAAGCACACCTTTTATAAATCGCTCCAGTCAAAATTAAAAAAAATCTTTAGGTTTTGGAGGGCTCGGCATCGAAGTGACAATTTAATAATAATTTTCAAAGTACATTACTCTAACTTTTTGCAATTTTAGTAAGATTTGAATAAAAAACAGCAATTTCATTGAAAAATATTCTACTACAATCATTTCGAAAAGCAAAATTTCAGTTAAGTAGGCTCGTTGTGCATTTTTATTACAACGTTTTATCATAAATACTAGAACGCGTGGCCAGCCTACGTCTGGCCCTGCCAGCGTAAAGAAACGGTTAACAATAAAAATGCTTGCTTAAGCTGGTAGCCAGCCTACGTCCGGCCCAGTATGCGGGCCCTTCATGCTGCGTGTTGCGGCGCGATCGGCATGTGCGCGCGCCAGTGCTTACGGTCGGCGACCTGCGGCATCGGCTCTTATAATATAAGATTATCGAAACTATTTAAAAATTTTAGATTCACGGTAAATTGACATTAAAGCGATCAAACGTGTTGCATACAACATTTTTCCTACTACTGTAAAATTTTCGAAAATAGGTTTAAACTGGTGTTTTTTGCCATTTCTAAAATTTCCAGCGACGTGCAAATTTTTACATCAGAATTGGATATTTTATCGCCCATTTCTTATTTTTCTTGACACTTAAACACCAACAATACACAAAATAAAGCACAAGTAACTTTAAATCGCGAAAAAAGGTTTAAATCGAATTCACAGTGACAGCTGTCAACTTTGACATTTTCAAATAGCCGCCCACTAGCCGACTTAGGTATATAATCATGAATGCTTATATAAAATTTATGTATGTTGCTATGTATTACTATTCACGATTATATACTTACTTATGACGGTTGCCGCGATGAACTGATTCAAAACAATAAATTTTTGACGTACGTCAACAAAGCGGAAAGCTTGATTTTAGAAGCAGTCGTAGGAAAATTATAATAACTGTCATCACAATGATAATGTCAAAAAATTATGTCGCCAGGATCACTAGTGGTTATGTAGAAAAATGATGTCGCTTGGAACCACTAGTGGTTATGTCGATATAATTTTTTTTTATTGGCTGAAAACAGAACAACGCTACATTGTCATTGGTCTATTTGAATTATTCGACAGATGTGTTGACTTGTCATAAAAATATTAAGCACCGTTGCATACAGAACATTGACTGCTAAATTTTGCGCTGAATTTTTATGTAAATTATTTAGAAGTTGTTCTAAATTTTCTGGTAAATATGCGTGTAAAGATGCGCAGAAGTATCGTAATTCGACTAAACTGCAGCGCATGACGCGGAATGTAAACACAAACATAACTTGCATTTTATTAGCATTGTTTAACCGCGTGTTTAATGTTGGTGCTCCTATCTAAGATAAATACTCTAACCCAACCTCCGAAAATAGCTAACAACGTCAAATAACATGAAAACAAATGTATACTTCAACCAATACCCTCTAAAAGGGCACCGTTTCGACTTGCTACTACGCATGTGCGTATGTCAAATTTAACATCAAATTTAGCACACGTTGCAAACAGGAAATTGTGTTTTTGAAAAAAATTATCAGTGAATTTATTTGAAAATTTACAAGTAAATTTTGCATAAAATTTAGCGTCGTGTCATACAGGATTTAGATATAAAACCTCATCGTCTCTTAATATTATTTCTTGATATTTTTTACTAGAGTCGCTTTCCATAAATTTGGATTTAGCGCGCTACATTAAGCGTATCTGTAAATCTGATGCATGGAATGTAAGTTTAGTAACATGCACCAATTTTTATCAGAAATATTTTCTGAGAAATGCATAAAAAAAGATTGGCATTCTTGCAAAATTTTAGCAGACTTTTAGTTCCGGGGCGCCAAAATTCGATCACCCTGTACAAGTGTTGGATCTTATCCAGTGCAGTGTTTTTTAAACACAATTTTCTCACACGTTTTGCCAAAAGAAATTAAGAAACGATCATCTGATGCAGTGTGGTTGGTTTTTACTTTTAGAGGGCCATGCTGGATACCATATTCAATAATTCAATTTTCTTAATGATTAGCGCGTGGCATCAAACGATGTCCTGCAATATATTTCCTATTAAAGAAAAAACAAACGTAAATAGCTTTCTAAACTGTTATGAACATCCAATCACGCTGCTCCAAACACGAACGTGTCATGCCCATTTACGCCCAATAAAACCACATATCTCAATCTCTCAAAAATCAATAAATAAGAAAGCCATTACTTCATTCGGGCTCTGATCCGCTATTATTAAAGGCCCGCTATATCACTTTCACAGAAACGCTTCGTCTTCTTACATTCCTTACAGTCTCATTTTAGACCAGTTTTAAGAACACAAGAGTGTAAACTGGTCTAACTCAGTTTAGACCAGTTTTAAGAACACAAAAGTGTAAACTGGTCTAACTCAATTTAGACCAGTTGTAAGTTAGACCAGTTTTAAGAATACAAAAGTGTAAACTGGTCTAACTCAAGTTAGACCCGTTTTAAGAACGCAAAAGTGTAAACTGGTCTAACTCATTTTAGACCAGTTTTAAGAACTCAAAAGTGTAAACTGGTCTAACTCAATTTAGACCAGTTTTAAGTTAGACCAGTTTTAAGAATACAAAAGTGTAAACTGGTCTAACTCAGTTTAGACCAGTTTTAAGTTAGACCAGTTTTAAGAACACAAGAGTGTAAACTGGTCTACTCAATTTAGACCAGTTTTCAGTTAGACCAGTTTTAAGAACGCAAAAGTGTAAACTGCTCTAACTCATTTTAGACCTGTTTTCAGTTAGACCAGTTGCAATAGACCCCTTCCAATAACATCTTCTATGTTTGTTTTTCTTCGGATATCATCATTGCGGATTCGATCGCGGAGGCTAATGCCTAGCATTGCCCGTTCCATCGCTCGTTGACATACGCTTAACTTATTGGCACGCTTTACCGTTAGTGTTATTGTTTCTAGGTCGTAGGTTGTAACAGGTAAGATGCAGGTGTTGTATACTTTACGTTTAAGACTCAAAGGTATTTCAGGATTTTTCAGGATATAAGAGAGCCTGGAGAATGCTGCCCAGCTAAGACTAACATATCGGCTTATTTCGAGATTTTCTCACCGCAAATATTATCAAAATTAAACAGAGGTTTTATATTTCGCTCGTAATTAAATACAATATTTTATTGCTATACGATATTTGGTACAATGGAGGCATTAATTCATTCCCGAGAGATTTTAAAGGGTAAATTAACGCGATTTCGTAATTTTGTTGGCAAGCTATTAGATATTGACGAAAATATTACTGCAATGCAAGTTGAAGAATTAGAAGCAAGGCTCAACGTAGCCAACGGTCTGTTGCTGGAATTCGAAGTAATTCAAAACAAAATAGAGCAAGCTAGCAATACACCAGATGGGGAGGCTACTGCAGACGCTGATGAATACCGTGAAGCGTTTGAGGATTCCTACTTTGGTGCAATTGCTGATGCAAACGTTTTAATAAACAAACATCGAAGTAATTCATTTCCGAGCGAGGGCAGTTCACATTCTAACTGTTCTAGCGTAGTTTCTGCTAATTCTAGCACCCCCTTCATCAAACTCTCAACCATAAATCTGCCAAAGTATAATGGCGATGTTTCAGATTGGCTTCAATTCAGAGAAATCTTTAAAAATCTTATACACGATAATAAGTCGATTACTAATATTCAAAGGTTGCACTACTTAAAGGCCAGTCTTAGTGGTCAAGCGTCAGAAAGAATCAAATTTTTAGAATTTACTGCTGCCAATTACCAAGTAGCTTGGGGTAGTATTTGTGCTAGGTATAACCACCCTAGAATGCTAGTTTACAATCATTTGAAAGCTATTTTCGATCTTGAGTCATTAACCAAGGAATCGGCTCAAAAGGTAAGAAAGGTAAATGACACACTTTTCAAGCATATCACTGCGCTAAAATTCCTAGCCTCAGACCAAGCTCTGTTAGAAACATTTATAATTTTCATAATTTCAAAGAAACTTGATTCCAAAACAACCCGCGAGTGGGAGTCCTTGAAAAGAAATTCCAATACAGAGCTGCCTACTCTTGAGGAGTTCAAAGATTTTCTCAAAGACACTGCGGATGTTTTAGAAACCCTAGAAGCCAAGCAGGAAAAATCTGTTCCTGAAAAATCCAAGACACATTCAAAGTATTTTGTTTCGAGTAATCCCACATGTTTATTTAACAAATTCCATGCTCTAGCAAAATGTGATGATTTTCAAAAACTTACTGCACATGATAGAGCGAATAAGGCAAAAGAGCTCAAGGTGTGCCTGAATTGCCTATCTAAGGGCCACTTATCATATAAATGTACTTGCCAATACACATGTAAGAAATGTAAGGGAAGGCATCATACTCTCTTGCATGGGGACCCGCTTACAGTGGCTTTGGTACAACCAGGACCTGCAAAGGACGCAGAAATTCCTGTTAAACCAAACGCTGCTACCCATTGCTTCTGCGCAGTTCCTTGATTCTGCCGGAACTCCCCACTCTGTTCGAATCATGTTGGATTCAGGGTCTCAGTCCAACTTCATTACTTTAGGGGTTTGTAAAAGGCTAAATCTATAAGGGCCGGTTCTACAATGCAAGTATATACCTAGAATAAGCTATCCGAGGTATAATTGTCATCGTTTCCTTTGTGACAACAATCGTTTCTAGGGTATTTATCCCCGGGATAATTTTATCCTTGGATTGTAGAATCGGCCCTAAGTCAAAGATGCAAATGTTATTGTTTCAGGGTTAAGTAAAGTCACTTCCCACCTTCATTTGAAATGTGATGTCGAGCTGTTAGCACAGCACACGCAATTCACTCTAGACAGTCTCATGTTTTGTTATAGATCAGATTAGCGGCGTCATGCCCGGTTTTCGCGTTGATCGCACCAAGTACAGGATCCCAGACAACATCAAATTGTCTGATCCTTTCTTTAATGTCTCTGGCGAAATTGACATTTTGTTAGGTGCTCCAGTCGTCTGGAAGCTCTTGTGTATAGGGCAAATCTCTTTAGGCCCAAATCTTCCAATCCTCTAAAAGACACGTTTTGGATGGGTAATTTCTGGTCCAACCAGCACCAGCCTGGTAAGCCAAAGCCATTGTCATGTTAGTTGCCTCGAAGACACCCCAGATTCACTTACTGGATTTTGGGAACTCGAGCACTACCCAATCTAGAAAGTTTTCGCTAAGGAGGAAAATGCCTGCGAGGCTCATTTCGTTCAGAATACCCGTCGGGACGCCGAGGGTAGACTCATAGTTTCAATCCCCATCAAGAGCCCTACGACTGTATTGGGTGACTCATTTCAAACAGCTCGTAAACGATTTCTATCACTTGAGAAGAAACTACAGTCAAACCCAGTTCTCTCAGAAAGATATATCGCCTTCATGAAGGAGTACGAGGATCTTAGCCACATGTCCGTAGCTAATCCCACTTTTTCAGAAATTTCGTGGAGTTCCGTGTGAGACGAGCTCGAATGCGGAAGTGATTTAATTTTTACGAAATAATCCAGTGCTTGGACTACTGAGTGAGTACTTGAGAGCTATTACTAACACAAAACATTGTATTGAAAACTGCATAAGTGAACGTCACTCGTTGCAATCAGCGGATTGCAGCGAGTTCAGCTGATAACCCACTCAACTCCCAGAGAGCGAAGATATACGTGTATCACACACAAGAACAAATGGCAGTATAAATATGAATGAAACCGGGAAATTTATCTTAAAACCACCCAATATCATATACAAAGGTGACAAAGCTAACACTAACCCAAAGGATATGGAATGCGAAAGTATCCCAATCGCCGAAACAAACTCAAATAAACGACCATTGACCTCACCCGAAGAAACAGATTACAACAAGCGTTATCTATTTAGCAAAGACTCGCTGTTAACCCAAAATAAATACTATCTTTTACAAACAAATGAACCAGGTACATCCCAACCACAGGCGACAAATGAAATAGTTCAAAAACCTAAAGTGCCACCAATATTCTTACCTGCCGGAACTAACTATCAAAACATCATTCAAGATATTAAATCTGTTATCTCAGATGATTTTACGACTACCTATAAAGGGAAAGAATTACGCATTAACGTAAATACCACTGACGATTATCGCAAACTAACGAAATTCTATGATGAACATAATGTCAATTATTACACCTACAGGAATCCGGAAAACAGTAATATCTCCGTAATAATACGTAGTCTTCCAATCTCCATAACAGAAAGTGAAATTAACGCAGAATTACTTAAATTAAAATATCCAGTGCATAAAATCACCCGACTCCTGAACCATAACAAAGTGCCAATGCCAATTGTAGCAGTTGAATTAAGTCAACAAGACAAGGCTAGAGAAATTTTTAATCTAAACAGATTACTCCATTGCGTTGTAACAGTTGAACCGCGACGTAAAAATACTGACACCCCCCAATGTACCAACTGCCAGTTAATAGGGCATACAAAAAACTATTGCCACTTACCGCCGCGATGTGTGAAATGCACGGAACACCATCACTACTCCCAATGCCAACGAAAAAAGGGCTCTGACAAACCAAAATGCGTCAACTGCGGAGGAGAACACACCGCAAACTATAGAGGCTGCCCCTATATTAAACAGCACAATAATAAGCCAGCGTTTCCCATAATTAAACCCTCTAACCCAAACGCGATAATTACTGGTAAAGTCACGTCTAATGCTACCTATGCTTCACTGCTCCAAAAAAATACTCCCACCTCCAATTCAAGTGTTCTCAATAAAAGCACCCCTACTCCTCCAGCTGACAATTCTCTTACCTCAAATATTCTACAATCAATTCTAGAAATGATCACTCCACACCTTGAACAAATCAAAAACTTCATCATGTCCCTAATCCCTTTGCTCTTCCAAAATGGCTCCAAATAAACAACATCGTCTAAATAAGTTAACATTTTTGAACTGGAATGCGAATGGACTGAAACAACAACGAGCAACCTTCTTACATTTCATGGCACGTCATGGAATTGACATAGCATGCGTAACCGAAACGCATCTCATCCAAAATGAGAAATTTGCCCTACCCGGCTATCACATCTTCAGGAAAGACAGATCAAATACTATAGGGTGGGGAGGTTCAGCAATAATTGTAAAGCTAAACCTAAGCGTCGCTCCAATTGAATTAATAAATATCCATCAACTAGAGGCAGTAGCGGTAAATCTGACTATGGAAGACAATAGTACACTAAAAATAGTATCTAGCTATAAACCACCAAACAATCAGCTTCTCCAAGAGGATCTACAACAAATATTTTGCAACCAACTCCCCACGTTATTAATAGGCGACCTGAATTGCAAAAATCAAAATTGGGGCTGCAGAAAAACCAACCCGAATGGTGTGAAGCTCGCGAACATATCTTCACAACTGGGATTGCAGGTATCAGCAGCATCAGAATATACTTATTACCCGTACAGAACAAATCAACTGCCAGATATATTAGATATTATACTGCACAAAAACATAAAATTTCCAATTAATCAGACAGTACTCGAAGAGTTAGACTCAGACCACCTACCTGTTGTATTCACCCTACACAGCTCTCCGTATTATTACCCTAAGTTACCAAGACTAATAAACGGCCCAGTTGATTGGGAGAAATTCAGAACAAAAATGGAAAATGAATTAACATGTCCCACTAGTCTTGTTTCACCTGAATATATTGATAAGGCAATAGTGCTATTCAACGTGACAGCCGCTCAGGCCATTCAAAATACAACAAAGAAAATGCGACTACATAATCATCCAAACAGCCAAAACGTCCCAACGTACATACATAACCTAGTTAAGGAAAAACATAAGACTCGTAGACAATGGCAAAACTCCCGTGACCCTGTAATTAAATCCAAGTTGAATAGACTAATCAGAACCGTAAAACAAGAACTAGAGCAACATAGAATCACAATGTACAATAACTACATAGAATCCCTTGACACAGGGGACCCCAATATGTGGCGAGCCACCAGAAAAATACTTAGACAACCGATGCTGATTCCACCACTTCGAATAAATGGTCAAACCCACTCACATGACAGGGAAAAGAGCGAGATTTTTGCAGAACAACTAGAGAACACATTCACCATATCAGTAGACCAAGGCAATATTGATCATTATCGACAAATAGATGAGAACGTGAAAAATACAGATCCAGCAGGTATTACACTCACAGAACCTATCTCACCGTCTGAATTGAAGCAATATATCAAGAAGCTGAAAAATAAGAAAGCCCCAGGTATAGACATGATTCCAAACCAGCTCCTTAAAAATCTACCAAATAAAGCAATATGCTATCTAACTGCAATTTTAAATGCTAGTTTAAGAGTTGGATACTTCCCTGTCGCTTGGAAACAAGCAATCATAATAATGATTCCGAAGCCAGGTAAACAACATGACAATCCGATAAACTACCGACCAATTAGTCTTCTGTCCACCGTATCCAAACTACTGGAACGAGCCGTACACTCTCGCTTAAAAAAATTCCTGGATGATAATAATATACTTCCGCAACACCAATTTGGCTTCAAAACCTCACACTCCACTTCACATCAACTTCTCAGACTTACAGAAAGGATAGAAGAAGGTTTTGAAAATAAGAAGCACACACTCATTGCCTTCATAGACGTAGCGCAAGCATTTGATAGAGTTTGGGTCAAAGGACTTATACACAAAATGATGAAAATAGAGACACCTTCCTACTTATTACAAATAATTGCTTCCTTTCTAACAGAAAGAACCTTTCAAGTCAGAGTTAACTCGTATACCTCTACAATTCGTCAAATACGAGCAGGTGTCCCTCAAGGGTCGATATTAGGTCCTATCTTATTTAATATATTTATGTACGACATACCCACACCCCCAGAAGCGGACCTAGCAATGTATGCAGATGATACTGCCATAATCACCCAGGATCAAGATATTCTCAATGCTGCGAATAACCTCCAGGAAAGTACTGATCAACTCCAACAGTGGTTCAACACATGGTGCATAAAAATAAATGCAGCTAAATGCGAATCAAAAATTTTTACCTTACGGCGACCATCAGATCCACCTAATATAGTAATAAATAACATCCCGATACAGTGGAACGCAAAAGATAAAGCAGTAAAATATCTGGGAATGTATCTGGATAGAAGG
This sequence comes from Agriotes lineatus, assembly GCA_940337035.1. NCBI lineage: Eukaryota > Metazoa > Arthropoda > Insecta > Coleoptera > Elateridae > Agriotes > Agriotes lineatus. The sequence continues at coordinate 356,712 of CALNHX010000088.1, forward strand.
TTAACGTGGAGCCTCCATATAAATAAAAAGTTAACTGAAGCATATGCCAGGCTTGGAATGCTATACCCGATTATAAATAGGAAATCCACCCTTAAAATAGAATGTGGCATCCTAATTTATAAATCAATAATAAGACCTATCATCACCTATGGGTGTAATGTTTGGAGTGCCACCTCAAAAACCAACATAAATAAGCTGCAAGTTTTCCAAAACAAAGTGTTACGCATCGTCACAAATGCCGACTGGTACATTAGAAATTCTCAACTACATCGTGAAACCGGTACTCCTACCATACAACATTATATAACGAAAACAGCCAAATCCTTTTATGAAAAACTTAATCAGTGCGAGGGTGCGGTCCATTATAATCTCGGCCAAAGAACATTACACACCAGACTAAAACGCAAGTTACCCATAGACTTATTAAACAGTGACAGTGACAGTGAATAACATTATTACGTGCGGAATTTATAATATCTGAAACCTGTATAATCCATGTATTGTAATATATCACAGGTAAACATGTAACATACCACAATGAATCGATGTAGATAGTGAATAGTGAAAAACCCTGTTAAAAACTTAATTGAGCTCTGTCATGTAATAGCACTACGTGCTGGACTGACAATAAATTATTAAAAAAAAAAAAAAAAAATTTCGTATCATCTCCCCCATCACGGAGTACTCAAGGAAGAGAGCCTTACTACTAAACTCAAAGTAGTCTTTAATGGTTCTGGGTTTACTTCTACAGGGCATTTATTGAATAGCATACAGATGGTTGGTCCGATCATACAGCAAGATCTATTTACGATCCTTGTTAGATTTTGCAAGCATTTCTATGCAATATCCGCAGACATCGAAAAATTGTACAGGCAGGTGCAAGTAGAACCTAGCCAGGGCAATCTCCAGCGCATCCTGTGGCGATCTAGTACCACAGAATCTCTTCAAACTTACAATCTGAACAGTGCCACATATGGAACTGCCTCAGCCAGTTTCCTTTCAATTCGTTGTTTAACCCAACTAGGCACTGAATGTGAAGATTCATTACTCGAAATCGCCAAAATAATAAAGAAAGATTTCTACGTTGACAATCTGCTCACAGGCGCTGACACCCTAGATCAAGCACGTCACATTTGTTCAAGTCTTCTCAATGTCTTTAAGTCAGATTGCTTTAAACTGCGCAAGTGGATCCCTAACGACCCAGCAGTTCTCAGTGATATTGACCAAGCTGATATTCACCCAGATGTTCTTGAGCTCTGCGAAGCCGTTCTTCTTGCCAAACTTTCAAACCTAGTTCTGAAGGCATTAAATCTAACCATAAGTCGTTGTGTTCTGTGGACAGATTCTATTATTGTCATAGGGTGGTTGAAGACAAGGCCCAACCTCCTGAAATCTTTTGTTTGTAACAAAGTTGCCGATGTTTAACAACTCACATCTCATGCTACGTGGAGGCACGTTCCCACCAAGTCTAACCCAGCTGATCTGCTTTCCAGGGGTGTTTCCCCACGACAGTTAAAAGAGTCTAGCATTTGGTGGATTGGCCCCACCTTCCTTCTCAAAGATAAGAATTCAAGGCCAATTTCAAAGGCCTCAAATCCAAACCTACCAGACCTAAAACAGAAACTAAAATGCCTGTCATCGGCGGCTTCTACACTTCAGTTTCCATTTACCGCATTTTCTAATCTCACTAGATTACAAAGAATGGTAGCTTATTGCCTACAGTTTTGAAGCAACTGCTTCATCCCCAAGGTCGAACGTGCCATTGGTCCCTTAGTTTAAAAGAGCTGCAAGAAGCACTCTTATCTTTAATCAAGATTTCTCAAGCCGAGTCCTTCCCTGAAGAGCTCAAGCAGCTTAGTAGGTCCGAAACTGTAAAGAATTACAGTTTATTAAAAAGGCTAAACCCATTTTTGGACTCGAACTGAATCATTCAAGTCGGAGGTAGACTCAGAAATTTCCAGTTTTTATTTAATAAGAAATTCCCGATGGTAGTTTCAGGGAAGCACCATCTTGCTAAACTCATTGTTACTCGGGAACACATTCGGTTGCTCCACGCTGGTCCCCAGCTATTACTCTCGACCCTAAGAGAGAGCTTCTGGATTGTTTCAGCCAGGAATCTCGTTAAACAAGTTGTACACCAATGCTTAAGGTGTTACCGATTTTCGCCTAAACTCACTGAGCCGATTATGGGCAGCCTTCCTGTGTCACGAACTGAACCGTCACCCTCTTTCTATGTAACCGGAGTTGACTATGCAGACCCATAACGATCAAAGACCGGAAAGGTCGCTGTTGTCAAACCAACAAAGCTTATTTATGCCTTTTCATATGTTATTCCACAAAGGCAGTGCACCTCGAACTGGTCACTGACCTCACAACAGCGTGTTTTATACTTGCTCTTAGGCGATTTATAGGCAGAAGAGGCAAACCTGCCCATATTTACTCGGACAATGGGACGAATTTTGTAGGCGCTAATTCCGAGCTCCGCGAATTAGGCATGCTTCTTAAGGAACAGAATGTTACCATTGCTCAATACGCGATTAGTGAGGAAATCAGCTGGCACTTTATTTTTGCGCACAGCCCATACTTTGGTGGACTGTGGGAGGCAGGCATAAAGTCCTCCAAATACCATTTAAAACGTGTAACAGGTAATGCGCTTCTTACTTATGAAGAGCTTGCTAATACAAATTAAAGCAATCCCCAATTCCCGTCCGTTATGCCCTCTATCGTCAGACCCCAACGACCTAGAGCCGTTAACGCCTGCTCACTTCTTGGTTGGTTGACCTTTGATATCAGCTCCGGATTCCGATGTACAAGAGATCCCCGATTTACGATTGTCAACGTACCAGAAAATTCAAAAACTGCAGCAGCATATGTTGTCACGTTGGAGTAAGGAGTATTTGTCAGAACTCCAACAACGTTCCAAATGGAATTCGCACTATTCCGATCTAGTTGAGGGGTCCTTGGTATTGGTTAAAGACGATAACACACCTCCCCTTCAATGGAGATTAGGACGCATCGTTCAACTCTACCCTGGAAAATATGGAGTCAACAGAGTGACCTCCATCCGTACGTCCAACGGCATCATACGTCGTTCCTTCGCTAAGCTTTGCCCCCTTCCCCTGGGGAACACCACGATGTAAGTGAAAGTGAAGTGAAGGGCCTTTTTTTGTGTTTGTGCACTTGTGTGCGGCTAGAGACTGTTAGCATTAAATTAGATTTCTTGTTTAAGTCATACATATATGTAAACATTGTTTCTTATTGAACGTTATACTTTTAAGGCCGGCGGCATGTTGAGAAATGTTTGTATCACCCTGTACATTGTTTATGCCCCCTCCTTGCTATGTATTGCCGTCAGCCCGTCTGACTCAGATTTGCGACAGCTGTGGACCGCGCATCACGTCTGTAGTAAGGGGTCCAAGTTTAATTATAATATTACGCTAAATAAACGACCTTCTTGCGTCAAATTAGTGTTTTAATTACTACTATACAGTCCACTAAAGTTACACCCTTAAATTATTCTTTCAACTATTTACCATTCACTGCGTACGTAATGGTCATTACATACAAGCATACCCAAATATACATCAAAACATCTGAAAATTTAAAGCAGTCATCGAAATTATTTAATTTCACTCTAAGTCCCTGTAGAATAGTTTTAGATTTTGAACAATCTATCTGGCCATCCGCCACTATATTTGGGTGTCGTTTTCACGTAACTCAGAGTTGGTACAGAAAAATCCAGCAACTAGGATTGGTTTCTATTTACAGACAGTCTCACTCAGATGCAAAGTGGCTTCATCATCTTTTTGGATTACCTTACCTGCTTCCCTTCAAAGTTAGTGAATGTTTTGTAAATAATTTTATGGATGATTTACCTCCTCTAGAAGCGTACGGTAGAATGGCTGATTATTTAGTGAAGATGCTATTTCTCTCCATCTTTATGGGTTCCCGATTCAAGCCATTTGGGTTTGACAACCAATTCATGGGAATCGATCTATGCTCATTTTTTTTTTCTAATGCGTTCTACAATACTCACCCAAATATAAATATTTTTAATCAAACTTTATTACAAGTACAGACTGGTATATACATTAAAATCCAGAGTATACACATTCTATCAATTGTGAAAACACGCAGGGTTAAGCAAGCTGAATTGTTCCTACAAGAAAACTTGGGTGATCAGAAGGACGGCGTTACATTTGATTACGAATTTGTAAAGCTTGTATGAGGTATAAAGTTTCGGCTTCGAATGTCGTTTGAAAATAATTAACAACTAAATGTGTACCTACTTATGTATCTATTGTGTAAATAGTTTAATTTTGCATTAATTTAATAAACAGTGTTTCCACCAATATACTATACTACTACTACTATACGGCAGCACAAATTGTAGTAGAAGACAATGTCGAGTCAGTAGATAAATTCGTATATCTGGACGTGGCACTGAGCGCAAATGGTACAGAAGACGGGGACATTCACCGTATAATAACTGTAGCCAACAAAGCCTACTTCGCTATGTTCCACGTAAATAAAAACATGTACACCGTAATAATAAGTGAAGAGTGTACAAGGCAATAATAAGACCTTTTGTAAGTTACGGAACTGTAGTGTGCGTAATGACAAAAAGAACAAAAAGCATGATTAATATCTCCGAAAGGAAAGTACTGAGAAACATAATGGGACCAATTACGGGCGATTATATAGACTTTTTAAACAACCCCCACTCTCAGAATTTATCAGACTACAACGGCTACAGTGGGCTGGAGATGTAGTCGGAATGGAAGGTAACGGGTTACCAAAAAGTAGCTGAATTATGAACGTTAAATAGCCGAATGCACGGTAAAAGGCCATTGGAAAGACCACGAAACCAATGGAAAAACGAAATACAAGAGGATGCACGAGATGTTTCAGGAACCCGAGTTTCAAAGAACGACAGGAAACAGACAGACATGGAGACAGAAATTACAAGAGCCAAGGTCCAATTTGGGCTTTAACGACATAGAAGAAGAAGATGGTTAGGTTTTGCGTCAGTCTGACATAAACTGACGGTAAACCTAACCTCGAATTTGACGTAGACTAACAGTGTCACCAACAATATACTTTAGTACTGCCCAACGTTTAACACGAATCACAGTATTTTGAAAGGCAATAAGTTGGCATAAATCTGTAAAAACCAAATTGGTTCTTGTCCTTGTTCGGTATAGAAAGAATTTTATACGACACACTGCCGGTATTCACGTGTATATCCTTGTTAGTTAACATACCTTGCCCTGATGGACTCGACGGTGATGTACTAGCTCGGCTATAAATGCTACCAGCCTAATGTAACAAATAGCTATTATCGAACTGAAATGAATTTGTTTTGGACAAAACAGATGCCTGCTTTATTATTTATGGCATATATACGTAAACACAGTTTTAAGTAAATAAATATCGCGTGCCTCAAAGGGTATACAGTATTATGTACTCTCCGTTGCCCTTTAAATATTCGGTTTTTTTATATCCCGAAACATACAGAGAGGGACCCGTATTTATCTCTAAAGCTATTCTAACATACCATTATTTGTTGGCCATGGTCTCATTTGATCTCTTAGCCAGTCTAGATTAGCATCTGTATAAACCCCGGTATTAATCCAGTCTCGTTGTCTGCAAAGGGCTGCGACATTATCTGGAAAAGAATATATTTAGTTTTTAGTGAAAAGCTCGGAAAAGCAAAATAATTATTATGAATTAGATGGCGCCCGCCTGGATACTAGAATTAAGCATTAAACATTGAATATATATTTTGTTTGAAGTTAAACAACGCAAATGCATCATGTTTGTGTGGTACAGAAAGAAGAAATTTAAATGGTTTAAAACTATTTTCTACAGATATTGAATAAATATTAGATTCATCCGAAGAAATGCAGATTCATGAAATCATAGCGGGACAGATTTATCATTAAATGTTAATAGAGGAGTAAGCTGTTTTAAGGTAAAATCATAACAAGGGAATTGTTTATTAGCTAAGACAATATTGAAATAATCAGATCAAATGTGAGATCACAAAATTAAAGAACAGAGGATAATTTGTTTGGTTATAAATATATGACTGGTGAATTATTACTATAAATAAAGTATTAGATATTCATGCATTAAGGGTGATATGAATATGTTTTTCCCTGAGGTCTGTAAGTGAGCAGAAGGTAAAAAACATGAATATCTCCTGCGGTGCATACAATACGTTATTTACTGGCCTATCAGTAAAAATAGTATGACATTTCAAAATGTCATAAGTACATTTAAAAGAAGGATACGTAAGTAACATCCAGAATTGACTGTATGTATAGTTGCTAAAACGTTGTTACTAGTTGCATGGTTACCATGAGATTCAAGGAGAAATAATTTGAAAAATCCAGAGAGAGATATCAGTAAAAGTAAAAGTAAGTATAGTTCGGGCACTTCATTCCATGTAGGAACATAGCCTGAGACAAGGCGAGTCAAGGTCGCGGAAATATCTCTTTTCGAAATCCAGTCATCTGGCACACCGTTACCGCCTTACTGGGTGATGTGGTTAGCATCACGCCTTCGACGACTGCATTACTTTCCCTACTCCCACAACTGTGGTTTCGGTACCCAATTTTTAAAGCGACTGGGTGGGCTGCTCGCCAGTTACCAGACGTCGGGGTTGTACCCCGTACCGTGCCACCGTAGCCTGACGCCCTAACTGCTCGGCCGAGAGATATCAGTAGCTATTCATATTTTGTATCTATAGCGAAAGTGAACAATATCATATTCCTAGTAAATGAGCAATATGATTGAATTATTATTATTAAAAAAAGTAATAGTATTGCTTGTGGTAAAATATGTGTTCGACATTTGTGTTGCTATATTTATCAATAGAGGTAAGAGATATGGCAGATATGAATAGGGAACTGATAAGACGAAAGAAAAACACAAGGATGAGAAAAAGGAGGTAGTGGAGAAAGTTGAGGTAGGTACAATAGAAGAAGAAATAGAACAAGAAAATTAACCAGAAATTCAACAAAAAGGAAGTAAAGAACAATTGGACACAAGACTAGTGATAGAAATGTTAATGTCGTTAAAACAAGGTACGCAATAGAATATACAGGGTATGTAAAATTAAAACAGACTATGCCAGTATTAGACACAAAGGAAGTGTTAAAACAAAAGTTTAAAAGAATAACAAACAGAATATACAAGAGTTGGCAGAAGACTTAAACTCAAAAACAGAAAAGAATGTCCAAGAATTAAAAGTAGGTGCAGAAGAAACTAGGCTAAAGTTAAAAGAAGAATTCAAATCAAAAGCAAAACAAAATCATCAACAGCTACAACCACACACACAGAACATTCGAAAGAAAAGTTCAAGAAAATTCCAGTGTAAAATAAACAAGTATTACTACTGGAAATAAACAAAGTAAATAAAAAATTGGACAATTATAAAGAAGTGATCAAGAATAAGCGTAACAATGACACTAAAGATGCCAATAAACAGAATATTCGAGAATTTATATAAGGGTTTGGAAAAGAAAGCAAACAAAATACACAAGAGATAGAAGACAAGTTAAAACAAGAATTAAAATCCGATGACAAAGAAAATAAATAATATGGACGAGAGTTGGGATTGGAATTTCAAGAAAGTCAGAAATAGCTAGATACATGCACCGAAAATATGTTAACTACTTTGAATAGGAGGTTCAATAGAATCCAATTAAATATTAAAAAACTGAAGTAAAAACAATGCGAACTAATACTCTAAAACCTAAAGTAAATAGGTACAAAGAAAATACAGTATTCGCCACAAAAAAAAACAGTACCGAAAATAAAAAATTATATTTACTTATTTATTAGCTATTAAGGATAACCGCCAATAGATTTGAACATACGACGTGTAGATGTTTCACTGATATTCAGTTTATGTGCAGTTCGTACAAGGCTTCTTTGCAGAGAGTGCACGACCTGGTCAAACAAACGTCCTTCATTACCGTTGGTACAAACTGTCCTTCGACGACCCGAAGAGCCTTTACGTTGGCATAACACACTACCAATGCGACGAAATTTCTCAACAACCGCTAACATTACAGCTTTACTGGGGGCTGCTTTGTTAAACTGTTGCTGATATTTTTCTGAGACCTGTTTTAAACTTGGGCCGTCATTCCTTCCAACTCCGTATGACCGGAAATAATGCTCTACTAAAAAAACTTTTTCTTCAGTTGAAAGAACCATGATAGCGAAAATTTTAACTGTAACGTAATGTCAAGGTGACAACTAATGACAAGTAAGCCAAATATGACAAATGCAATTTGCATGAGCAATTCCTCAGCGCTCTAGATTTCGGTACTGTTTATTTTGGCGGATACCGTACAAAGAAGATAGTTAAGCTTAAAATTAGACACAAAGTAGAAGGAACTAAAGAGTAATTTAAAACGAGCTGCAGGTGACAAGACATTGAAAAAGATATGGTACAGCATTATAGTAGATAACTACTTTAGCTAACAAAAATCAACTCGGTTTGGTTAGTTTAAATGGAAATCAAGATGCGTATCTTTATTGTATACCTCAAACAACTAAAATAATTTTATTAGAATAAAAAGAACATCTACAATTACCGTTTATTGAGCTTACCTTTGAAAATACTACTTATTTTGCTCCTAATGATAGTGGTACAATGGCTTCTTTAGTTAAAAAATAAATTGCAAGTAAATGTATAGAAATTCTAAAGCGGGGTATTGTAAAAGTAAAGAAAATAGATTTATTATCAGCCACGAAAAGAAAAAATCTACTACGAATAAAATGTTCAATGTAAAAATAATAACTAATTAAGAAGAATATGATATAATATTTTTATAGTCCCTGCTTTAAGTTAAGATTTTGTATAGAAAATCGATGTAACTGAACCAATAGGTATAATATTAAATACAAAGCTAAACTTTTGCCACTTAAAGGAATTAATTAAGCCTTGAATAAATTCATGTAGAAATCACAATGTAAACATTGATTTGAATTCAGCATAATGATAGGGTGAGCTGCATGAGTATGCGGAATGATATTGTAACAATAATAGTACCGCATCAGGTAATTTCGTGGATGATAAGCAAATAGAAAATTTTTAGTTGAACTATGCACTGTACAAGTATTTTTCGTGTGCGGATAATAACTTTTAAAGGTTAGTTCTAATGATCCTAGTGCATTAGACCACATAGCATAAACACATTTATTTTCAAGAGTGTAATTACAGTATCTCTATTTTCCTGTCACTATTCACAAATTAATACATAACTAGCAACCAGTGAGACAAATGTCTCATTTAATAAAACAAAAAAGACCGTTTTTCAAATAGAACGCGTATTAAATAAAAACAATAATATTTTTTAAAAGTTTTTTCCCGTTTTTTTCAAAAACCGAAAGTGTCACGTGATTGAAATTCGGTTTCTGACCTGACATGACCATTCCAAACATATAACTTTCATAACTTTTTTCTTTATCTCTTACGGTTTGGCTGCTGAAACAGCGTCCCGGACGGACCAGCGTCCCGGACGGACCAGCGTCCCGGACGGACGGAAATCACGTGATTTCTTGAAAACCGGAAGTGTCACATGACTGAAATTCGGTTCCTGACCTGACATGACCATTACAAACATATAAATTTCATAACTTTTTTCTCTATCTCTTACGGTTTGGCTGCTGAAACAGCGTCCCGGACAGACAAAACAGCGTCCCGGACAGACAAGTCTATTAGATAAAGGATAAAAGCTATTAGATTACCTTCAAACTAGAGACCCTGTATATAGTTTAGTAAGAGTTGAGGAAACAACGTAATACATTTTGATTGTTTGGATAATTTTTTACAAGGTATGTGTGATAAAATTCAATCTGCCGCCGCCAGAACACCTAGAACCGGTTATCCTAAAATCCGAAATAACTGCAGCTCTTAAAAAGCTACACCACCATAAGGCACCAGCGGAAGATGGCATTGTTACCGAAATGATAGAAGCTACAGGCGCTAGTGGTATAGAAATTATATATCGTATCTGCGATAAAATATGGACATCTTGTGTCTGGCCTGCTGACTGGACAAAGTCAATCTGTATGTATACCTGTGCACAAAAAAGGAACCTGCAGTAAGTGCGAAAATTATCGAACTATTGCACTAATTTCGCACACAAGTAAGATCATGATTTACATCATTCAAGAGCGATCAAACCCTACCTCCTGCCATAAATAGCTGAGGAGCAAGCAGGATTTATGCCAGGCCGTGGTACTAGAGAACAACTTATGAACGTTAGACAAATGGTCGAAAAATTTTATGAATTTAACGTTCCGGCATTCTTTTGCTTTCTGGATTATTCAAAAGCTTTTGACACCGTAGCATGGGACCAGTTATGGCGAATTCTGGGAGAAATGACTGTACCAGAACACCTTGTCCGCCTGATACTGAATCTTTACGTATCCAACCAGTCCTACGTAAGAGTAGATGATCCACTCTCTGAGCCATTTGTTATCAACCAAGGAGTCCGTCAGGGTTGTGTGCTATCACCTATTTTATTTAACATATACGGCGAATGGATAATCCGAAAAGTTACAGAGGACTGGCGTGGGGGCGTATCGATTGGAGGGAGGCAAATATCAAATTTGCGATACGCGAACGACACAACACTGCTAGCCAGTACCGAAGAAGAAATGGCGGATCTTCTTCGACGAATTGAAGTTTGTAGCTCAGAGGTCGCCTTAAAGCTTAATCGTTCTAAGTGTCACCTAATGATCGTAGATCGAGCAGGAGTAGTTCCACGGCACCAAACGGTAATTACTTATATTCCAACAAAAAATGAAGTAATTTATCTCGGAGCGCGTATTTCCAACAACGGCGACTGTGAAGGAGAAATAAAAAGAAGAATCGGGATGGCCAAAACAGCGATGACAAGCTTAACAACAGTGTGGAAAGATCACAAAATAAGCAAAGATACAAAAATCAGGCTAGTACGAACATTAGTATTTCCGATAGCAACCTACGCTTCAGAGACCTGGACAATAAATGCAGCTTGTCGTAGACGCATTGAAGCATTTGAAATGTTCTGTTGGAGAAGAATGCTCCGAATTCCCTGGGTCGAGCGACGTACTAACATATATCACTTCTTCAAGAGCTTCACATAGGTACCGATAACCGACTACTGCGGAATATTCAGAAAAAAATCCTAAAATTCTTCGGTCACATCATCCGGAAGGATGGTTTAGAAAAACTAGTAGTACAGGGCAAAGTAGACGGTAAAAGAAAAAGAGGTCGCTCACCAAATCGTTTTATAGATCAAGTACCACACTTTACAGGTATTCCACTAACACAATGCATGCAACAAGTAGAAGACATAGATGCGTGGCGGGCAATAACACATTTTTGATGCAGAAATGGGTCACGACGTTCGAAAGCGAACAACGACTTAAGAGATGTGTGATAAAAGTGCCTTTTCGTACATATTTTGTAGGAAGTGGAGGTCTGCTAGTTGAGAAAGGGTTGTTAGGTATATATTTTTTCTGTAGCTCCTGATCGATGGAGCATCCCTTATAATTAGCCGAGTGATGGCTACTGCATAATATACAAGTGGCTTGGGTTTCTCTAGTCTTTTTGCAAGTTTTTGTGTCATGGGATGCTGCGCATTTCACGCATCTATATGGCCTATTGCACTACTTCTTCGTGTGACCATAAATTAGGCATCTAGTACATTGTGCGATGTCCTTGTTTGGTTTGGTGGTTCAAAAAGCACATGTTTATTCAGTAGTGCGCGGACGTTAGAAATTTCTTTATTATTCGCTGCCGTCTCCAGGTCGACGAAAAATAGTGGTAGCGGTTCTTTAGCCTCCTTATTTCTAACATTCATTATAATACGTATTGTATGCCCTAACTTTTTTAGGGCTTCCTTGGTGTTCTCCGTGGGTTTAGTATGATGTAAGTATTTTAAAACGACCCTGTATGGACGGTCTTCCTTCATTTGGTAGGTGTGGTGTATTATTTTGCTGTCTTGCATGTTTTTAATAATTTTGCGATACGTTTCAGGGTTCTTTATGGTAATTTTGACTACATTGTTATGTAGGCATTTAGTTTCATACTGCCCTTCTTCCGCAACTGCTGTCAAACTTTTAGTCATTTCGTTATACTGCAGAACACCGTAGACGAAGATCGGTGGTGGTTTAGATACCGTATCTTTTTGTTTTTACCTGGTAGACTCAGTGTTTGTTTTGTCTTTATCGCTTAATGCAGCGACTTTATTAGGTAAGTAATTTCTAGTTGTTTCTCAGGGTCGCTAGTTCGTGTAGATTTTGTTATCCGCTTTCTTGTATTATTTGATACTAGTTGCCAAGTATTAGTTGGGTTAATATCCATTTCTAAATCTGAATCGTCGTCTATGAGGCATCCACCTTCAGTTTTATTTTTATATTGAATTATATGCATGGTTGGTGTACTATCGTTTGAAGATAAACATATTGGCTGTTGAGATAATGTTTGTGGGATGCTCTGGTGTTGAGGAGAAAAATAATGTGATGTAGATGGTTGGGATGAATGTTGTACTTCCCGTTGATATTGTTGAAAGGATTGTGATGTTGATAAGTACGGAGATTGCGGAAGGAGGGGATTTCCGTTTATTTGTTGTTTAGAATTGTTAAATGTGCCGTTGCCGGCTGGCAGTATTTAATTTGTGTATGCGCTATGCAGCGCCTTTTGCAGAATTTAAGTTTATTATGTTGTGATTAGTAATTTACGATATTAATTTTCAAGTTTATTGTTATCAGTCTGTAAATAAGTGCAGTACTCACTTGACCGATGTCACTCTACAAGACTAAACTTTCCACCACTTCGTAATCAGAACAATCAATCTTATACTCAGTCAGTGCATGCAAATGTCCTTTAGTCCGACAGAGTAAACAAAATCACTGTTTCTACCGAAGATATTAGCCTTAAACAATTCCTAAACGAGTTTAAAAACACGTTTTACCAACTGTTACAGCAAAGCAGCATTATATTGAATATGGTGACAACAGACATCAACAAATTGGTTCAATAATGGCTAAATTCTTAAACATTGCACTGTGAAACGCCAATGGCTTACTACATAAGCAACTGGAAGTGGAAACATACTGACGTCTTCATAACATAGATATACTATTAATTTCCGAAACTCACTACACTACAAAAACTTATTTAACTATCTCCCACTATACAATATATCATACGGATCATCCAGACAATACAGCGCATGGTGGTTCAACCATCTTAATTAGAAGCTCTATAGACCATCACGAATTGCAACCTTTCAAAACCGAATTTCTACAAGGAACGATAATACAAGTCAAGAAACTCCCAGCACCACTGGTTGTAGCTGCTGCATATTGTCCACCAAGGCACAATATAACTAAGCAAATGTTACAACCTTTTTTCCGAACCCTAGGGTCAAAATTTCTAGCAGGTGGAGATTTCAACTCAAAAAATACATACTGGGGTGCACGACTCACAACAACAAAAGGCAGGGAATTGTACAACCTTATTACTGAAAATAATTACCAATTTATCTCAACTGGGAAACCAACGTACTGGCCGACATACCCAAATAAAACAGCAGGTCTGCTCGATTTTTTTATTACTAAAGGAATTGCTTCTAGCTATATGAATATGTTACCCAATTACGACATAACATCAGACCACTCCCCCAAATGACTAACTATAAGCGCAATCATCATATACAAGGAACCTAAACCAACTCTCGCTAACAAAATGATAAATAAAAAATGGTCACAAAAAATAAAATCATATGAATGGAGAAATGAAAGAATTATAAGCATCAGATGCCACATAAAAAGGGGATATTTAACCATCATGTGTCTACGCACCAGAAGAAGGAAGAAAAGAGGAAACTGAATCATTCTACAATAAACTACAAAAAACTCTTGACAGAACGATTAAAAATGACTATTTAATTATTGGCGGAGACCTAAACGCTATAACTGCCAAAGAAAAATTTAAAAATATTACTGGTACAAACGGCGAGGTCAAATTAAACTACAATGGAAAACTACTAAGAGACTCTATTAGTTATAACAACATGCGAATCATGAACACATTTTCAAACATAAAAAAATACACACATTTACTTGGGAGGCAAGAGGACAAAAATCAATAATTGATTACTTTCTTGCAAATGAAAAAACCGTCACCCTATTTAATGATGTAAGAACCTTCAGGGGCTTAGACGTTTACACAGACCACTATTTTCTAGAATCCAAAGTCAAAATCTTTGAAAAATAGGTTAGCAGGTTAGGTTTTACGTCAGTCTGTGTCAAAACTGACGGAAAACCTAACCTGCTAACCACGAATTTGATGAAACTGACAACTCGTGTGTCAGTTTTACCAACCTTGTTTTTCAATATACCTTTAAATCTTGGTAGCCATGAAAAAATGATCCAAAATTTTTCGCTGTTTGCCCTACTCTTACTAAAGTATTATACAGGTACACTAGTTTCTCTTGACATCGGCTGCCATCTATTTTGATTTATATCACTGTATCAATTGTTTAGAACACCCTGACAGGCAACTTTACAAGACTTATGCGATTTCTGCAGTATTTGTTATCAAGCAGCATTTTTGTGGTATCTCAAGATATGAATATCCCTAAAATATACGTATACAGCGATAGATAGTGCTATCTTTATTGCGTATGAGTTTCATAACAATATTTTCAACGATAAAAAAATACTGCACTATTATTTCTGATTCCTTAATTTTGTGGTGAAGTGTATATAAAACCCTAAAAACTGTTTTGTTAATCCTTTTGCTTACGACACACTTATTTTATTGTCTGGATTTAATTTGTATGAAATGACCACTGTTTTAAACAAGACTGCGTTGGTGTATAAGTGGTTGTGTAAAAATAAATTAAAATTGAACGAAGTAAAAACAAAATGTATGGTTACAGGGTCAAAAGCAAATTTAAAAAGTTTAATGAATTGGGCTTAGTACTGCACATAAATAATTCGGTTATTGAAACTGTTAATGAAATAAAATACCTAGGAATCTTACTGGATCCACAACTAAGTTTTTGTAATCATGTCAATTAATTATGTAAAGAAAGTAGGGAAGAAGGTTTGGTTTTTTAATAGAATATCTACTTCTCTATCTCATGGGACCAAAAGACTTGTGTACAATACGCTTATTATTTTTCGACATTTTAATTATTGTTTATCTTTACTTATTTCGTGCAACAAAGATAGCATGTATAAACTACAGCATAACAAGGCAATGAGGATACTTCTAGGATGTAATCGATACACACATATAAATGACATGTTAAATTCTCTGGGTTGGTTATCGGTGGACCAGTGCATTAAAAAGGCAAATATTTCCTTAATCTATAAGATTGAAAATGGTTTAGTACCGAAATATTTACTTAAGTTCATTTTTGGAGAGAAGATGTAATATGCATTCATATAACATTCGATCTAAACAAAACTATTATGTTCCCACAATGAAAACTAGCAAACTTCAAAAATCACTATTCTATCAGGAAGTTTGCCTTTTTAATGACTTGCCTCCCGATATTAAATATGCAGAAAATATACACGCATTTGATAAATTATTAAACAGTTAGGTAGTTAAGGCATCAATAATTTTATACCTACATAATGTGTATGATGTAATATGTAACATTTATGTAACTTACTAGCCACGTGCTAAATAAATCTTATCTTATACTCTGTTCTTTATTTGGAATAGTTGTAGCTTAGCCTTCGTATAACTAATTTTGCATTGATAACATTTATTAAGTTTGCTACTGCCCAATGCATTGTTAAGCATAAGGCAGTGCATAGAGGTACAGATGTGCAAAAGACAGGGATGAAACGCTTTCCACCTCAGTATGTAATATACTATTACTTCCTTTTACAATAAAGGAAGTATTGGATTCACCCCAAAAATTCGAAATTGAGTTTTCAACAGATCTTCACGTTTTAGAGTCCCTTGAACCCAAAAAACATATTTTTTTCGTTGGTCTGTCTGTGTGTGTGTGTGTCTGCCTGTGAACAGAATATCTCAGAAACGAAAAGAGGTATGGCGTTGAAACTTTATAAGTACAGGGTCCGGCAGGGAGATATGACGTTTTTGAAATGAGTATAGCAAAGCAGTGGGGGGGGGGGGGGAATGTTTTCGGAATGGGTGGTATGTACTGGGTAGTAGAAGCCATTTAAGTTGCCATGGAGCCGTGGACAGTAGGACATCGTGTGTTTTCTTAAGACATTTATTGAAACCGGTCGTTCCGTGGTTGCCACACAACGCAGTTTTCGAATTCATTTTAATGTTGAACTTCTTATGGGGGTACCTCAAAGCGAAAGCTTTGATTGAAAAGCCTCGCACTCTTGAGAACATTTTAAAGCGATTACAGGGGAAATTCTAGCAATTCCAGCCAAAATGTTAGACAGATGTATAGACAACTTTTCAACTCGTTTACGGCAGTGCTTGCAAAAGGACGGCCACCACTTAGATGACGTTATTTTTCGCTTTTAAGTCAAATCTCTTTATGTTTTTTATGTAATAAAAAAATGGCATTATGTACATAATTTTTGGAAAAAATTAAAATTGAATTTCGCTTAAAACAAAATTATTTATTGATTTTTGAAAATCGTCATACCTCCCTACCGGACCCTGTATATAAGTTTTGTGTACTATGTAGATGCGACAGCAAGCTTTTGAAGAAAATCGCATAACCGGAAGTAGGTGTTTACTCCTGTGATTTTTCAGGTTTTTTCGATTTTTTTAAAACGGCTGTAACGATCTTTTTCAAACTTCACATTTTTATTACAGTTTTAATGTTTATTGATGTGAGATAGGTGATTTTCCAGTTGAATACTTCTAAAATGGGTTTCTTTTGTTATTTTTCCTATTTTTTTATTAACTCCTATTTTAAATAGAACACCCGGTATATTATTACATTTTTGAATTCAGCTTCAAATTCTAGAGAACATTTGTCTCTTCAACTAACGCTCTATTTTGTACCGTTTTTGTAGAATTTGTAATTTTTGAAAATTTTTGACAAATGCTTAAAACTTTAAAATCAAATTTTTGGCTAATTATAAGATTACTGCAAAAGAAAGCTGTGTGCGTGTATCACACCAGATTTTTTTCTTACCACTTGAAACGGTTTGATTTAATCTTAAAAGCGCTACGTCGTTAACGCCACTCACTGGATCGAAGAAAGGGTGGGAAATAATTTCTTCAACGCCAAAAGTTATAGAGTTGTTATGTTTGCCAGGAAACTGAACTCCTACCCTGAAAACAATTGAAAATTAATACTTTCGAATTAAATTACTTTGCAGTAAACACTTAACAATCTAAATTGTTGTCCAACACATTGAGCAGGTGCAATCAAGTATCTGGAATTAGCTGGTATTCCTAGGCATTTATTAGGTTTCACTTCACAATCTACACATTCTGCTAGAATTAAAGGTAAATCGTCGGGTAAGTGACAGCCGTCATGGTCCTCGAAAGCATGCTTTTTGATAAATTGCTTAGAAATGTCGATGTAATCAGAAATTAAATAATTTTTCAACCATGTAAAATTAGCGGTTCTGCTACAGCACACTTTCAACGGTTGGTCATCTTTGCACAAAAACCGCTGCAGATGTATTTCACTTCCCTTTGGTGGATTGGCAAACGTCGGGAAAGTCTTTGGGCATTCATTCAAGGGCACACAATCACCTTGTTGCTTATCAGGCGTGTAGCATATTTCTGAAAATAATTATTATGATGGTGAAAGTATATTTACTGTGAGAGCAATAAACGGCTTTTAACCCTTGGATGCATAAACCGGGCCTCTAAGGCCCGGAGTAAGATTTGGTTGGCTTGTAGTTTGCTTAAAATATTCTCAATTTGATTCAGCATTTTAGTATGCCCTAAACACCTTTTCGGACAACTGTTTTTAATTCAAAAAGTTTTAATTTCTTTCGAATTCCGAAAAATATTGTTTTTATCGTTATCATACGTTCACATAAGCCGAACCGGCGAGGCTCATCAGGAAATATTTTACATTTAACACGTCTCAACTTGTTATTGCCAGCTTAACCTTTTTACACCTGTTCTCCTGTGTTTATGTAAGTTGTAAGTTAGAGTATACTGTGTTATTCAGTTGAAATATGAGCTCTGTCGAGTGAAATTGAATTGTGTGCGATAATGTAGGTAATCAGAAGAGATGATGAAAAGTGTAAAGTATGGTGGAGAAGGGAACGAAAAATTTAGAAGAAAGACGTGTTTACAATATTAGTGGAAAACAGTTGATAAACTTGACACGACTCGGCCGCTTCAGAAATAACGTGACTATGGCAAGTTATGTACGTAAAAGGAACAAATGTGTAATTTCACTAAGCACTATGCATCATGACACATGTCAACAGTAAGAAAAAACCAGAAAATAATTTATACTATAACCAAACTTGGGGTGGCGTAGATGTTATGGATAAAATTATATTTTTGTACTCATGACTTCAAAATTCATATTTCCCGGTCATTCCCGATGCGCCAAAAGTTACTTTTCCCGCACTGCAGTGCTTTTTACTTTCCAACAAAAACTAAGGCAATTGTGCAACAAGGATAGATATAAAAAAATCACTGATGGCGGTACCCTACACTTTAGTGTGTTGATCTACGACAAAAGTTAACATGTGCGTAAGGTAGGTATAAAAGTTTAGTGATTTGTGGTGTCAACTCAGTAAAGTAGTAAAACACTAAATAATAATATATTATTGATTTTCAATTATTCGTTACAAAAAACATTGTAGCTAACTCTTTTGAGCAGAATTTTCTCGAATTCGCACTACAACAAAGTGCTCATTAGGGAAAATTACCTTTCCGAACTTGTTAGGTAAATAACTATTACATACACATGCAAGAGGCAAACTAAACAATGAACTATGACATTTTTCTATAATATCATTGACGTTGCGGCACTAAATGCATTGATCGTTTTTACTAAAGAACATCCATATTATAGCACAGGGTTGGCTCACAAATGCAGAATATTTCTGAGAAATTTAGCAAAGGAAATGGCGATACCGCACATGCAATGGATATCGACTAACCCTAACATACGTAGTAGAATCTTGGAGAGTTTATGAAAAATCTATTGATATTTTTGACCAACCAACAGCCCAACATCAGTGCAATGATTAAAAGAAAAAGATGCTCAGTATATGCTTATCAAACATTGATCATAAAAACAAAATTATATGTGCTAGACGCAAAAAATATTTGTAGTGAACATATTATTAGAATATGTACTACCTGTTACTCTAATCAATAACAAATGTTTTCTACAATATAAAAATGCTTACTTTGATGTTTAAATGGAAATTTGTAGAGCACATGTATTCTTAAATATAGTTTTGTTTCAATAAATTCATTTCTATCGCAGTCTAACATAAATTTCATATGTCGGGTCTATGGGGCCCGGATTATGTGAAAATAGATATTGTCCCGATTATGCATCCTAAGGTTAAAATAAACATACATTAAATTTAGTTAAATTATAACAATAAAAACTGTAACGTGCAGCTCTGCTTTTCCAAAATATTGACCTAATGTATTGTACTTAATTAGGTACTATCTTTAAATATTGATTTTTAACTAATTACTTACGACCTAATGTTTGCTTCCAGAAAAGGAAAAATAAATAAACTAATTTAAAACACATCTGGCTATGTCCATTTTGTCGATAACCTGGAGTCCCACTAAACACTGAGGCAAGTTGCAAATTGATATCATGCAAAGAAAACCACTTTGTCAAATGTGAGCTCATTATCATAAGCGGTTTACCAGGCAAAAAACTCATCTTACTAGCGGCTTGTAGTACAAAATGCGGCAACCCAGACAGCTGAACTAAGTTCCGTGGAAATATACGTCATAGATGTATAGATAAAGAAAATAGACGTGCACATCAAAAAGTCGAATTAAGCACACATCAAAATACAGGTCGCTATTACAAGTATGTACGGGATCAAAGCTGCCCTGGTCAAACGGTTTGAGATAGGCGGTTCATATTAGGTATATGTTAATTTGAGGATATTTTGCATATTCTGAAGTAAAAGAAATGTTTTTCATATAGATTTAAGCGTGGTCGCCATATTGAGTTTTTTAAATAGCAATCTAGGCTGTGCAATACATCAATAGAAAGCTTACTTTTTTCTCTTTTGAGAAATATTACACATGTACTAGGGGTACATAAGAAAATATCGCAGGGAAATTAAAATAAAACATATGATGCATGCCTAATTCGTCGCTGCACATCTAGTGAAATCTAGTAGCCATTGTATTAACAAAACGTCATAAATAAACAAAACACAAACAAAAACAAGTAGTAAAAAACATCTTGTAAGTACAGTGCCTTCAAAACTTACCGAACCTTTTTTAATGGTCATATTTTGGAGCTAGATATTTTAACTATTTGATGTTGGCTACTCGTGCAGTGTTATGTTTTGACGTCGAAAAATTTTTTTCTTCAAACGGCAGTAAAATGTGGCATTATACTGCTGGATTGATAATGCTAAACTGTCACTTTATTGCCATGCGGCAGATAATATTGCATCGGCAAAAGTAAATCAACAGGCAGACCTAGGGACGTTGCAGAAAGCAATGTTAAGTCTGGTGTTAGCTAACGTCGCGTCAAAGTGAACAAAATCGCATCAAATTTTGTTTACTAATGTATTAGTTACCATAAACATTTGAGATTTAATTCGTTTTTGTTCACTTTGACGTCGCGTTAGCTAACACCAGACTGAACATTGCTTTTTGCAACCGGCCCCTACTGTTGTAACCGAAAAAAAGGTAGCTGTCATTAATAATCGAATGCAACTAAGCCCGCACAAATCAGTTTCTACATTGGCTGCCCAAAGTTGTATATAAACAATAAATTGCCCATTTACAGCGTAATTTAGGCATATATTCCTTTATACTTAGGTATTTCTGTTGGATCGTGTCATAAGGATTTAAGAAAAAATCTCCACATGTATTCGTACAAGATAACAGTGGTACAAGAATTATTTGAAAATGATTGGAGATCACAAATGCAATATTGCCAGTGGTCTAATGAAAAATTTCCTGGTCGTCTTATTAGTCGTGGAAGATGGTCTGCGCATTCACCAGATTTGACATCACTAGATATTAATTTATTTGTGCATTTAAAAACTAAAATATACAGAAATCGTTTATATACACTAGAAGAATAACAGCAAACTATTCAATAGGAACTAGAAAATTAAGTGAAGAGGACTTGCAGAGAGTATTTGATAATATGAAACGAAGGATGAATTTGTGTCTACAAAATAATGGTCAACATTTCCAACAATTTTTATAGACAATCTCTGTATCCTTATTATGGCGTGTTTTAAGTCGGCTGTCAGTTGGCTGTAGTGATCAATTCATCATAACTTCAGTACAATAAAATAGGTGTGTCCTGCTTTCCACTTAATTTTTAAGTTGTTATCGTTATTTTTTGATGACGAGAGCAGAGGTAGTCCCTTAAACAGCATTTAGGGTAGAATCGGTTAATTGCTTATCTTAAGTGAAATGTTCGATTTTGTCCTAAAACTAACTGAAAATTGAATTGATGTGATTGAAATTTGAGTTTCCACTTTACATGGAGACACTTGAATACATTTTGTATCAATAAAATGTTTATAATAAAAAATATATTATATAAGATTATTCCGATTTAATTTAGTTTATTCCTTGCGAGATAAAATTTTATGATTTTCAAAAATTAAGACTGTTTTCATAAGAGCTAGGTTGATTTTAAGTGTTATTTGTTTTCACTGAATGAGAAATTAATAAATGGTAACATAATAAAGTGTTTACCCCCAGTACCCACTCGGACGCCGCTGCCACGAAAACTAAAATGTTTACAATAATACCAACTCCTGTTAAATGGGTTGCCTTCATACGTCCTTAATCAGCGTTCGATCATTTCTGAAGGCACGGTATCTATTATTCAAGTTTAAGCTTTTAAGGTAAATCTCAAGTGACTGGCGCTTTAGTCTCAATATACACTGTCTTTAACTACGACAAAATTGGGATTAGTATATGATGATTACTACTATGATTTTAGACAAGCAATATGCTCCTATTTTGAAGTTATGACTTGGGATTTAATTTTTTAGTAATCTGAAATTATTAGTGTTATAAATATGTTTTTTCGTACACTAGCATTAAAAGAGCTGCTTTGTTGTACAATTTATTAATTAGAAAGTTACACTTTGCGGTATTTGTACGGTACAAATACCGCAAAGTGTAACTTTCTAATTAATAAATTGTACAACAAAGCAGCTCTTTTAATGCTACCTTTCCATTTAATAAATTTTACGGCAAATTCAGATGCGAAGATAAATTTATTATTCCGTTTTGTATGCTAGTGTACGAAAAAATATTATACGAAACTCGTATGAAAGTGGCTTTTTCATACTCGTCTCGAAATTCCGGACTCGGTCTAACGGTCTCTTCCGGAAACATTTCACTCGTACTGAAAAGCTCCATTTTCTATACTTGTAACGTAAATAACTATTAGCAAATCGTATTTCAGTCAATCAGAATGCATGTTCCACTCTGCAAATCTTATTCTACCAGCTTTTCCAGTTGGTTCACTCCTGCTCTCAAAAAACTAATATTATTAAAGAAACTTGCACATACGAAATATAAGGAAACCGGCCGCATTGAAAACTACTTGCAATTTTCTGAGCTAAGAAGAAATGTGAAAAAGTGTCCAATTCTTGTTATAAAACTTATGTCGGTAGAGTCGAAGATGGAATCTTAGGATATATTAACAGATTTTTGAGATTTGTAAACAATCGCAGAATGGATAATGATCTTGTTAACTCAATGTTCCTAGGCGATGAAAAACCAGACGGAGGAAGTAAGATCGCTTATCTTTTTGTGAAATATTTTGCGTCAGTGTATTCTGATAATGCTACCGCCTCACCTGACTTGAAGCCGGACATTTGAACGCGGCCGTTTGGGCGCGGCCGTTGGGGAGCGGCCGTTTGGACGCTGAGACACTTGGGCGCAGGGCCACTTGGGCGTGAGACATTTGAGCGCGAGGAAATTAATTAAAGTATATTAGTTCTTAAGTGCAGAATGCGACGCCTGCCATAATTTCGAATTCGAACGCTATTTTCCCGCGCGTTGCGCATTGGCATTTGGCCGTGACTTTTGGCGATAGGCTTTTATCTGAGACAACCATTGGCAGGCCGGGACTCGCTTCTTTCTTCGCTAGCTTTTCGAAGCGAGCAGTTCACTAAAAGTGCTATTCACTAGTTCGGGGATGCTTAAATAGGGTTATTTGGTTGGTTTGGATGAGTAGAGTTATGAATACCATCACGTCTTCGTGGATGGAAGCCCCCGAACGTATGTAAGGACGTTGGTTTCCCTCGCTACGACAGATTTATTGGTGTTAGCACACTCGAGCTGTTTTCTTCTGAGCCCAAAAACCACCTGGGGTGAGTATCTATTTCGCGCTAGGAAGCCTGTCCGTGCGTGTTCTATTAGAACCTTTTTTTCCCTCTTACAGCAAACCGTATTAGGCAACATTTGGACATCAAGTTGTACCAGGCAAGAATTATGCCGGTTGTAATTAGCCGCGGCGGCGAAATTGTCCGGTCTCACGTGGTTTATGGCGATGTGCTGTAGGTCCCGCGGATTGATGTTCTTGGGCCGTCACGGAACCGTTTCCCTTGTCGCCAGCGCTCATATTAGGGCACAAGTAGGCTCCGTATGTTGCACCTGCATTCCTGCTGGAGCAGCGCCGTTTTGTGTGGAGCCATGCCACTATGGCCGCAGGAACTTCTCGGCATAATGCTCGAGGATCGCGTGCGGTTTCCTCCAGAACCAAGACCTTTTGCGGCTAGTACTTAGCTTGCAAAGCTGCGAGATTTTAATATGTTGCATATTGCTGTTTGTGTTTGAGACTGTAAGTATATTATTTAGTCTAGAGCGTTTCAGTAGATTCAATTTATGCGATTTGTGTCATTAAATGTAAGCTTGTACTGTGGTATTTAGACGATATTAAATGATCCAATTTACCAGTTTACAGGGTGAGTTAGTTATGGCTTGTATGTTGTTATTGAAGCTATCTTTCAGGGAGTGTGGTTGCGAGGTATAGAGTTTACAATTTCTCATTAGTTCACCGGGGTGCATTTGCCGTTATCTTCAAAAATTGTTGGCGCTCTAGGCTTTATTAATTAATGTTCTACCGATTTAGTTCTGTCGTGATTAACTACACGGCCTCCTATCGCTGAGTTAGCGGCCGGCAATTGCATCCAAGTGTACCTAATTTTATGCTGCTGTGAAAGCTAACATAGTATTAGCTAGCTTTACTATTAATAGGTCTGAAAATTTATTTTAAATAACTAAAATTACCTAAAGCACGCCCAAGGAGGTGGCTATCGGCAAAAATTTAATATAGACATATTAATTGTCGAAAATTAGAATTTTATTAATACAAGTAGGTTCGACGAAAACAAGTTACAAATTTTAACTTTCCGGTAAATACTAACAAATCTTATGAGGAGATTTATTACATTAAATTAATAAGTAACAAAGAATAAATTAATAGAGATTGAGTACAAACAGATCTATCGATGAACCATCCAACCATTTGGAGATTCATTGAGAGCCTGAAAACTGTTCAACGAGGAAGACACGTTGCTTATGAACAGTTGCTTGCGGGAAATGAGCTCACTCTAAAAAATACAAAAATTTGGTTGAAGATTATAATAATCAATATAATTATGTAGACGGAGCAACAGGAAAATTGTAGAATTTTTAAGAGGCATTTCATACAATTATGAAATGAATGCGTAGATGCTACTTGTTGATATTTAAAAAAAGTGTATATACATATTTTACTTTAAGAATAATATGTATTATAGTGGTAAAAATGGCAAGAATACATTTTGATGACTAAAATTTATCTTTTTATATTATTATTTATTATTATTCTTATTTCTGCTCTTATCTTCAGTTAGTCGGTTCATAACATAACGAAAATAATTGATTACTTTAAAATTTAACAGTTTATTGTTAAGTATTATCATTATAAACAAAACTCGAAGTCGACTAGTTTCGGTCTAAACAGAACACATATTAGAACCATATTAAACATTTGAAGCATCAATCGATTAAATATAGCATAGTATTATTCATTTACCAGTACAATATATGTATCTCAATTTAAAATTATTTTCAACACATATATAATCTATTTCCATCTTTATTTCAATTCAGAAGTATTATTTCATATATCTAACATACTGCCTTTTTTATGTATTCAAAATATTTCGAAACTTATCTCATATACTATCTTCTTTATTACTTCCAAAAACAGGTTTTCTCAATTCCGTTTGTCTGTCAGTCTGCCTGCCTGTTGGCGGTATAACACAAAAAATATTTGTCGGAGGAAGACGATAATTTGCATACACGTTATATATATATATATACCTGGAATGAAAACGGTAAAATTTCAGACAAATACATAGAGGGTGAGCACTTTAAAAAAAAATAAAATTTAACTTTTTTCATTCAACTTAGTAATAAATACAAGTAATAATTTGTTAATAGTGCAGGCGTTATTCTTACCAAAAATGGAAGCCAATAGATACAGAACAATTTTTTTACAATACAAAAACGACGCACAAATTAGCGCGTTGCTAAATATAGCTGCAAAGCATGAATACGAGAAGTTGATGCTTCGTGGCGCAGGTAGAAATTGCCCGGTTCCTTAAAATCTCAGAAAACGTTGGGGCTGCACACGCGGTTCGCCTGCCGTTCGAATTCGACCACCGGTAACTTTTTTTAAATTTGAAAATTTATTTAATTTATTAGAAACGTGAAAATATTTTTACTCCTAGCTTATTTTGGCCGGGAGCCGCATAATGAGCAAATCTTTTAGCGAGGCTGTAAAGCTAAAAATATAATAATTTTGTGCATACATCGCATTTACAAGGTTAGTTTTGAATATTTCTCGATGATTCTTAAACTAATGGAAACCTCATTCTTTCTGCATTCAGATGATATCAAATCACTCTCAAAATTACTTTTAACACCTGCTACAGAAATTGTTTAAATAAAGCGTACGGGGAATTTGCAGGATAAACTTTACCATCGACATATTTTAGAAACGATTACAGATGAGTGTATACATCTAGCATATGAAATGTGTCAGAAGGAATCAAGAAATTTTTAGTGAAAGAATTAGCTGCATTGGTTTATTGATGTAAAAATATAATTAACCTTCCATTGCCTGATTTAGTTGAAACGCACCACGCACACGAAACTTAAAACATGCGCAGCTTGAAGGTTAAGCCTGCTGAAACGGAACGGTATGAACAGGGCTCCATAGCGTTGTTAAAAATTGGTCAACGCGCTTTGTTCGCAGTTGCAAGCGCCGCGATTCAAATCACTCCAGTAACGGATTTATTTTATTTAAAAATATTTAATTTATTAGAAACGTGAAGATATTTTTACTCCTAACCTAATTTCATTTTTAAACTTATTTACAGCCAGTCTTATAAAGGCCACTAATCTGACGTTAACTTTAATTCGCTGTTAAAATAAACAAAAGCGCATAAAAATTTGTTTACTAATGAATAAAATGTCATAAGCACTGACGTTTTGATGCGCTTTTGTTTATTTTAACAGCGAATTAAAGTTAACGTCAGATTAGTGGCCTTTATAAGACCGGCAGTTAGTGTCACAATGTCGACGAATGAAGTTCTGGGTAAAGCCTTTCACAGATTTTTTCTATTCGGATTTATTTCAAAATTTATCTAATATAGGTACTACCACCTTATTTAAAATTAATCTCATAACGGTTTCAATAAATAATTGGATTTTTTTTAATATTGTTTGATTAATTACATTAACTTCTCAGGATAATATCAGTACTTTTAAATTTAAAACAATTACATTAAATGATATTAAAAAAGCAATAGCTAAAATTAAACGAATGGGTTCTTTCGACCATATTACAGTTACTGTAATTACAGATGCCTTACCAGTTGTAGGTGAGATATTTGTTAAATTAATAAATCAGTCTCTCGGAATAGGGCGCTTTCCAGAATCATGGAAAATATCTAGAGTTGTTTCAGTACCTAAAGTTAAATTAACTAAAAAGTGCGAAGAATTTCGACCAATAAATGTGTTACCGGTATACGAGCAAATTATCGAACTTATTGTGAAAGATCAACTCCAAATCTTTTTAGATGAACATGATATTATAAGTAAAAACCAATCAGGATTTAGATCTAAACATTCGTGTGAAACGACGTTAATCTTGGTTCTCATGAATTGGAAAAGTGAATTAGAATTAAATAAAAGTGTAGTTACTGTTTTTCTAGATTATAAACGTGCATTTGAGACTATCGACAGGCAGCGGTTAGTGAATAAACTACATAAATATGGAATACGTGGTAACGAAAATATGTGGTTTCAAAGTTATCTCACTCATCGACTACAAACTACACACTTCGATCAGTGCCAGTCAAGCTACATGGAAAACAACTTGGGTGTTCCCCAAGGCTCTGTTTTGGGTCCATTATTGTTTATTTTGTATATAAACGATTTGGAATTGAATCTAAAACATTGCACCATAAATCTGTTTGCAGATGATACATTAATGACAGTTACTGACGAAGATGTTAGAAATGCCATGAACAAAATGAATATAGATTTAGAAATTATTTCTAAGTGGTTAAAATGTAATAAACTGAAACTGAATATCGCAAAAACGAAAGCAATAATTTTATCAGGTACTAATGCAGAATCGGTTAATAAAATAAAAATTGATAACTTCGAAATAGAGAAGGTATCTCAAGTTAAATATTTAGGAGTAATTATAGATGATAAATTAAACTTCAAAGCACACGTAGATTATGTAATTAAAAAGGTAGTTAAGAAAATAGGCTTATTCAGTAGAATTTCTAATAAGCTTAGTATACAGTCTAAAATTATGATTTACAAAACAATCATCGCACCGCATTTCGATTACTGCTCTAGTATATTATTTTTATGTCATGAACAAGAATTGGCTAGAATCATTGATTATTAAAAGGATCTGGAAGGAATCTGTTTATAGTCAATGCTAGAATGCAAAAACAGCAGAACAGAGTCATGCGTATCATATTACGCTGTTCGAAATATACAAGAATTTCTGCGATGCTAGATTGTTTACAATGGTTAAGTATAAAGCAACGTATTTATTTCAATTCTTTGTTGTTAGTTTTTAAAGCAGTCAATAACCTGTTACCTGAATATATGACCCAACACTTAGTTTATGGTTGTGATATTCATAATTATAGTACTAGAAATAAGCAGAATGTTAGATTACCCAAACTTACAAAAAGCAGTTCCCAAAATTGTTTCTTTTATAAAGGCTTCAAAATTTATAATAACCTTCCAATTTAAGTTAAAGGAACTAAAAATATCTATGAGTTTAAAAAAAAACTAAGCGATTATGTTAAGAAAAATTATTAGTTAAGTAAATATGTAAACAACTGTAAATCTTAAAATAGTTTATAACTAAATAAAGATTATTATTATTAGTATTTAATAAATGTTTGTTTATTTACGCCAAATTTAAATTATCCTAAATCCCAACGTTGACCATTTCTCGCGCCAAGTGTCTCGCGCCAAGTGTCTCGCGCCCAAGTGTCCCGGCGCACAAACGGCCGCGCCCAAATGTCCTTGAAAACTATGTATATTTGGAAATCACATCTTGGACCCCTTCTTTTCTACTATTCGTCAATGACATAAAAAGTGTTTTTAAATTATGTAACTTTTTATTATTCACGGATATAAAGACTTATTTAACTGTCAGATCAGCATTAGATGTCCAGTTATTACAAAATGAACTTTGTAACTTCGTTACATGGTGTAATCGAAACGACTTAGAGTTAAATTTAACTAAATGTTATTGTATGAAGTTCTATCGCCACAACAAACCACTCATGGGCTCTAATACATTGCATAACCCTGAGCTTAAGATGGTTTTTGAGGTACGTGATCTTATTGTCAAGCTAGATAGGTCACTCACTTTTGTAACGCATATTAACAAAATTATATCTAAAGCTAACCGTATGTTAGCTTTTATTGAGAGATTTTCTGCTGCTTTCAAGACTATTGATACTACTAAGATTCTATGTATTTCGTTAGTTCGACCACATCTCGAATACTGTTAAGTAATTTGAATGCCTTATTATTTAGTGCATATTGCTATGGTCCTATGACTTTATTTTAATTTAATTGAACATAGCTACAACATGCACTTGTAACAAAACTCATTTCGACTCTTAATCTCGTTGGGTTACTGCAGAATTTAATTAGAACGTACACAATAAAAATTTATAACACTTTAATATGATGGAATTTATATTTATTCATTATAAATATGTATTTTCAAATTAATAGGTTTTATCAAAATATCATTAGTTAAAAATTTAGTATTAAATCCAATCTCAAGTAATTAATACTGCATATTAACATGAAACTAATTTTAATTATGCTATAATATATATAATATAAGGTTTACTGTTACATCGTTTATTAAACTTTTCTCTTGAATGCTATCAACTTTATTAAATTTGTTTGTCTTTAAACTTATTGATATTTGTTTTTAATCAATTTTATCGTTGTTCAAATTAGTAGTTTCTCTTTTTACTCAGATTTGGTATTTGTTTACATAATCATTGGTTTCCACTTACTTTCTGGACTTTCTCGCTTTCTTCGAGCTCAATTTCTTTTTCTTTGATATGGTAAAATCGACTTTGCACCTGCTACCTCCTACTGCTTGCCCGTACCGTCGCGTCGTCAATAACCCCTGTTGGTTATGCTACACGCACACATCATCAACATTTTTATTTTCTTACACCAAATTATGACCACGGTTATTGTTAACACTTCTTCTGTGCACATACCGGTATTTATTATTATTTAAATTAAATTTTTATATAATTAGCTTTATTTTAAACTGCTTTCATTCTCATAAAAAATTTTACACACACATTTTTTCTTGTTATTTTTTATAATACCCCCCAAAACCTTGGATTTGAATACAATTAAAATATCAAAATTACAGATTTCTACTTATCAACCATTATGACGTTTTAACTAACATGTCATATTTTTAGGTTATCTAGTTCTCAAATGTGACTGTTCCCATCTATTCTGCATCATTAATCCTTTTATACAACAAATATGTAAGAAATATACTTATGTTTTATCTTTTCTGATATCTCTTTTACAAATAAAACCTAACTAATAGAATAACTTAGTACCAAATTTTATCATCTTTAACCAAATTGAATTACCCTTGCAAACAACAAATGGACAACTAAATGGTGTCGGTTATAACTTCACATGTAAAATAAATTAGTAACTGTGATTCTTTCTAACTTATATTTGTTTTAACTAATTGACAGTCAAATTTACTATAGAACTTCCCATACTATTGTGAGAAATAGAAATTTTAATGACAAAACCATGCTATTCTACTCAATATCTTTTTTATTTGCTTTATAATTAAGCTGCATGTTAATTATAATTTATTTAAAATGCTTTGCCATTTTTGGTTCATATCAATATTAATTGCATTAAACGCATTCAAAGTAGGTTTCTTCAAATTGCAGCTTTCGAAATTAAATTAATGTTGAAAATCGCACGACACTCATTAATGACCAATAGAAAAATTAGTTCAAAAGCCGTAACCATGACAACAACAACATTTCTTAGAAATTTATTGTAGGTGGACCAACCTAACCGTGAGGGTTTGTGTCGTTACGATTTTCTTACCGAATCTGCATTCAAGCATTAATTCATATCCGGAAATTATTTTTCGTGCATTCCACCAACGACCTAATTTGCCCTCGCGTTCCGCTCGGACAAATTAATACAACGTTGTTGGAACGCACTAAAAAAAACCGGAAAGAATTAATGCTCTTATGAGATTATATGTGATAATATAAATTATGATCACATTCTAAATTGTTTAAATATGAAAACTCTTAGAGTTAGAAAAACTACTTTTAATATGTGTTTAATTTACAACAGTAGTGTACCTAGAGGTGTTTTGGACCACTTTTGACCTTGAAGTTTTTCAAGGTCACGAGCGAGGTTACGGGCGAGGTCATTAGCCTAGCCGGGAACGAGGTCATTAGCCTCACTTAGGTCACGTGCCACTTCCGGTTTCCACGATGAATATTTGGGGCTAAAAGTCTAATTTTGAAAAAATAAAATTTATAAAAATATGGAAAAACAATATTCCCACGATAAATTTTAGGGCTAAAAGTCTAATTTTGAAATTTTTACAAAATTCATATGATAAATTTTGGAGCTAAAAGTCTAATTTTGAAATTTTACAAGATTCCCACGATGATTTTTGGGGTTAAAAGTCTAATTTTAAAATTTTTACAAGATTCCTACGCTTATCAGAATTTTCTTAGGCTCAACCGGATGTGAGTCATTGTCTGCAAATGTCAAACTTGTCGAGACTTGCAGATATGGGTGTCTGTCTGTCTGTCTTCTGCGCAATTGAACAATGAAACCATTGTTGAAGAAATGTGCAAGGTTGCTAAAAAATAAACTAGATTAATTGTATGGAGTTATTATGGTCTAATAGTATATATCGAAATTCAACCAAATATGTCTGTTAAACGTATGATACAGGAAGTTATTAATTACTTAATAAATACAATTGTCCTATATCTAGTATTATAGTTATTTACGGTTTATGTCTTAATCTAATTTTAATAGTCGAATAGACTCGAATAACGTTATTACAATTACATGCTAAAGACCGTGCACAAAAGGCAAGATTAATATCAAAATTTTAAAATAAAACCCTGAGAATAAGAACTAAGTAAAGCCAAATAAAAGCTATTAGATCACAGTAATATATTAGTAAAAAATACTCTTCAGTTAGCATGTTAAAAGTTTGAAGTAGTTTAGTTGCAAGGTTGGTAAAAATAATTGAACAATGTAGTCATTGTTATAAAATCGGCACGACTAATACTCAAGATTATTACAATTATATGCTAAAAACTGCGGACAAAAGGTATGATTAAAATCAAAAATTTTAAAATAAAGCCCTGAGAATAAGAATTAAATTAAAATAAAGCCAAATAAAAGCTATTAGACCACAGCAATATATTAGTAAAAAATACTTGATTAATAAGGATGCTATACACGATACCCAACGCAACGGGGAGGAACAGCTTCATTTTTGCCGGAAAAAACTTATCTAGATTGCTTAAAAATCAGATCCGGATACCTGTTTAATGGAAACATTTTCTTGAACTTCCGCTAAGACACAAGATTGGTGGCAACAATATATATAATTATACTATTAGAGATTATTATAATGCACACAGGTAAAATTATTACAAATATATATTATGCATCACTGGGCAACCTGACAAGGTTTGTTTATAAGTATTGACATGAAAAATTTTAAAAGTCTTAAACTTGTTAGGTTGACTGTGTCAGTTGTCAGGTTTCCACGAAAAAAACTAAAGTTCCTACAGGCCAGATTCTTGCATCAAGTATTGAATCTACATTTTGCTCGTATTTGCTTGCTACTGGATTGTAGCAGCGTTTGAGTTTTAGCCACTGCACTATATGTTTTAACCAGAGCTGTGCGGTACTCGAGTACAAGTACTCAGTAACTGTACTCTGAGTACTTTTAGTGTACTCGGTACTCAGTCCACGAGTACATTTTTTTAAATGTACTTGTACTTGTATTTGACGCATTTACGTGTATTCGAGTACATATCCCTGTAGTTGAATACATTTTCGGGTACTCGAATACATTTACATGTACTCGAATACATTTTCAAGTACTCGAATACAGGTACCTAAATTAATATGTTCTTAATTACTAGACCTTATGTAGTAAAAGCATCATTAACAAAGTTCCGCGCCATATTCAGATCACCTCGGCCACTTAGCATGTGCATTTATAAAAAAATATAGCATTGATAAAGAGATTAAATTACTTTTATATTTTGTTTTATGTTTTCTAACGTACAGTTTTCGATGTACAGGAAGAAAATGTGTTCTTTTTATACAATATTATAGAACAGTTCTTTCATTTTATTTGTGTTTGCCGTCATTGGCTGCAGTAGAACGATTATTTTCATTCGCGACACTGGTAAACAGACTACTTTGCCATGCCCTGACAGATGACAATTTTGAAAAACTTGTTATTTTGAAAGCCAATTAAATAGGACTTGAAAAAATTTTTTGATTTGTTTTTACCATTGTTCCGCCATTGCATTCCTCTGTACTCGGTACTCTGTACTTATATAGGTATTCGAATACTTCCATTGTGTACTTGTACTCGGTACTCGATTACATTTTAAGTAAAGTATTTGTACTCGGTACTCGAGTACTTTTTGTCTGTACTCGGAACAGCTCTGGTTTTAACTACATCTTTTATTACTTCCTTTTACAATAAAGAAAGTATTGGAGTCACCCCAAAAATTAGAAATTGAGTTTTTAACAGATCTTCATGTTTTAGAGTCCCCTGATCCCAAGAAACATATTTTTTTTCATTGGTCTGTTTGTGTCTGTCTGTCTGTCTGTCTGTGTGTCTGTCTGTGAACAGAATATCTCAAAAACGGAAAGAGGTATGGCGTTGAAACTTCATATATAAGTTTTATGTACTATGTAGATGCGACAGCAAGCTTTTGAAAAAAATCGCTTAACTGGAAGTAGGTGTTTACTCTTGTGATTTTTCAGTTTTTTTCGATTTTTTCAAAAACGGTTATAACGATTTTTTTTAAACTTTACATTTTTATTACGTTTTTAATGTGTATTGATGTGAGATAGGTGATTTTCTAGTTAAATATTTCTAAAATGGGTTTCTTTTGTTTTTTTTAATTTTTTTTATTAACTCTTATTTTAAATAAAACACCCGGTATATTATTACATTTTTGAATTCAGCTTAAAATTCTAGAGAAAATTTGTCTTTTAAACTAACACTTTATTTTGTACCGTTTTTATAGAATTTGTAATTTTTGAAAATTTTTGACAAATTATTAAAAATTAAAAATCAAATTTTTGGTTAATTATAAGATCACTGTAAAAGGAAGTTGTGTGCGTGTATCACACCAGATTTTTCTGATTAGTCTCCAAAACAACTGAATTATTTGTATTTGAAGAATTTAAAACTTTTTCGTTTTACTTTGTCGTGCAGGTAATGTTTGAATAGATAGCGACGGAGACGGAGTTCTTGATTTTACTGCTGCCAACGAGCGCAAATTTTGTGAAACTCAACTGTGATTGTGCAAATTTACTTCCAGTTTTTAAGAAATCGATTGCTATTTGCTGGTTATTAATAGTTCTTCTTAATTCTTTATTTCAATTTGAAAAAATCACTATTTGATATAGTAGTGAGACTAATCTCACTTTCGTTGGTGATGCAACAATTTATTTACATCTTGTGTTAGCGCCTGGGTTTTAAGAACGCTATGTAAATGAATATTTTATAGAATTTGGAAAACCAAAGAAAATATTAGCATATAATACAACTTATTTTAAAAACCCGAGGTTTATAAATAGAATAATACAGCAAGACATAAAAGTTGAGTTTTTGCCGTTTAAGACATCCGCAAGCCAATCCTAAACTGGTAGTTTTAAATAGCAGAATTTTATAATACAAAACGGAGCGATGAAAGACTCGTCTGCTGAAAATATTTTTTAGCCACTCAGCATCTTTCAGTTTTTATAAGTTATTTTATCATCTCCTTTATCAGTGTTGCAGGTGTTAATAGAGGTTATATTTGCGTGTCGCCAGATGTCAGACCTGTCCAGACTTGTGCAGAGCCAGTAGATATATCTACTGGCTCTGGACTTGTGTACAGTGACTCTATATGAGACAGTGTCGACAATAGAGTGTATTCTTTTTTATGGGTCGCTCGAATCGGCCGCCATTAAGAGGCAAAATGTGTTGAAGCTTTTGTTTGTTTATACCAAATCGAGGTTAGCAGGTTAGGTTTTGCGTCAGTTTGTGTCAAATTCGAGGTTAGCAGGTTAGATTTTCCGTCAGTTTGTGTCAAAACTGACGCAAAATCTAACCTGATAACCTCGAATTTGACATACTTACAGTGCCACCAACATATTATTTATACGTTGTGTAACCATGAATATTCAAAAACGTCCAATTTATTAAGGTTAGTAGGCCATTGGCCGCCATTTTGTGGCAAATTCTGCCTATTGTCGCCACTGTCTCTATCAAGGCACTGTAGACTTGTAGGTGTGAGCGTCTGTGAATGTGCAAGGTTGCTAAAAATAAACCGGATGTGATTGTCTGGAGATTTCTGCGCAGGTCTGCGCGGGGGTTTCTGCACAGGTCTGCGGGGGCAAAGGCTTGCGCGAGGGTTTTTGCGCAGGTTTTTGGCTAGAAATTTAAATTCTGCTCAAGTTTTGGCGGGAAATTCAAATTCTGCGTATGTTATGGCGGTAAATTCAAAATGTGCTCATCAATTTGGCGGTATATTTAAATTATGATTAGGTTTTTGGCGGGAAATCTGGGAATGTGCAAGGTTGCTAAAAATAAATGTATGGTTAAGAAATTTGCTTAAAATTGACTGAAAATTTACAGACATTGGAAAATCCACAACACCTTTTGTAAGCACCGAATGTAAATATTACGTGTTTTTTTCAGTACTTTATTAAATACTCAGTCTCAAAATTGAGCAGCTTGTTATTTATTTCGTTTTTGCTGTTGGATTTATGTACAGAAGGACAGCATCCCTCAGTTTAGCAACAAGCAAGTTCCTAAAGAAATATTATGCTGTAAAGATTTACAGGTTACAGTTCGGAGTGTAAACTGAGTTAAAAATTTTGGATATTTCTATACCGCTATTAGCAACACTACCATTTAATTGCTTACTGTTTTCTTTTACGTAAGACCCAAATTTTAGATTCGATTGTTTTAATATAGGTTCAAAAGTACTGCTTAGACAGGTAGACATGTAGACAGCTAAACAGCTAGACGGGTAGATAGGTAGACAGCTAGACAGGTAGACAGCTAGACAGCTAGCCAGCTAGACAGCTAGACAGGTAGAAAGCTAGACAGCTAGACAGGTAGACAGTTAGACAGGTAGACAGGCAGGCAGGCAGGCAGGCAGGCAGGCAGGCAGGCAGGCAAGCAGGCAGGCAGGCAAGCAGACAGACAGCCAGACAGACATACTATAAACGAAGTAAGAAGAGGAAAGTTGGAAATTAATACTGAAACAGATCTTAATTTGGCGCTTGCAAAATAATCACTACAGAACATCAGGGCATCAATGGTCTCCATTATCAGTGTCTGAGAATTTGCAACGATGAATAAATAGACCACTAGTCAACCTGACATGTTCCTGTAACGGGTTTATGGGCACGACGGTGAAATGAAACGACAATATAATATAATTGTATTTTATTTGTCTAATGTACATGTATAAAATTATTACAAATATTTTATGCATCAGTCAATTATTTTGGTAGAGGTGTTGTTGTCATCTCTGCTTGGGGTGTCACGATCTCCTCATGCTGTTTCCGACATTGTCGAACTGGCTTTATTCAATGATTCCTGACTCTGTTAACTCTTCTATTATACTAACAATTTCATGAATTGCATTCGATATTCATAGTAAGTATGACGCGGACAGTTTGCTTATAATGCAAACATTTAACAGATGGGCAGGCAGACATCACCATAAATCATATACGATTTTCTTCACACATTCTCAAAATTTTTAAATGCTCCTCTTTGGGCTTCATCACATTGTAATCAAACCAACTCCAACCGTCTGGAAGTCGTAGCTTTGTATCAGCTTTAAAGTCCGGATATCCATCTAGCGTAACGGTGTTATCCATACGATCGCAACCAAACCATGGAAATAACTTTGAAAATTTATAGAAATACTTCTAGTAATATTTTTCCAAAGAGGTGACGGTTTCCATGTTACAATCAGACTGCTAAGATTTATTCGATAGACAATAATTTTTATGTTTATGCCCTCCTCGTACAAGCCGCTGCCTACAATTTCAACATAACAGACAGGAAGGGCGTAGTTTGACAGCTTGATTTGCAACTCCAGATGTCCATCTAGCATAACGGTGATATTCATACGATCTCAACCAAATCATGGAAATAACTTTAACAATTCATAAAAATACTTACCGTAATATTTTTCTTCCAAAAAGGTAACCAAAAGCCTGAACTAGAACACCGCCACTACCAGCCCCCGTCACTACCTCAAATTTGTCCCAAATAAAAAAAAATAATGGTGGGGGTTATTACCACGCTGAGTTCAGTTATTCACTAAAATTGTCTGAAATATGATTGAGGATAATGTTTACCAACACTGTTTTCTTTCATATGTTCGTGCAATGTGCAAGCAATACATTTTCGTCCTTCTTGATCAGTTTCCCCATTACGTTTTGGACACTTACCTCTACTTAACTGGTATACGTATCTCTGTCACTCCCTTATTTTTTTCGTACTGCACGCAATCTGTACAATAAATGGTGTTAAGAATCCCCATTTCTTTCTTATTTATACGATTTGAAGAAGACGTGGCTGGGATTGGGGTGAGTCAAACATTTCTGTAAGTTGTGGGCATTTATGTCTGCAGTTTTTTGTACAACACCATGTGTTAGCTTCCATGGTGACTTAGAGTTTGATGCCACTGTATCAGAATATGTAATTGGTAAACTTGACAGACAGACAGTTAGACAGGCAGGCAGACAGTTAGACAGGCCGACAGACAGAAAGACAGACAGACAGACAAACAGAAAGACAGACAGACAGACAGACAGGCATACAGGCAGGCAGGCAGACAGGCAGACATACAGACAGGCAGACATGTTGATGCTGTTTAAGCAGAACGATATAAATTTACAGAAGGTTTACCGAAATCATGTTAATACTGACATGACTTACGAACAATTTAAAGAAATGTGCGCTTATTGTTAAATTTTTAGTAATAGACAAAGATAGTGGTTTAAATAATGGACGCTATCGTCATGAATTTGATGCGTATATATACATCTAACAATTCTGGTATCTATTATTTGATAAGAAACTGTTAGCGTGTGAACTAGTTTGAATCTGTCAGTCTGTCTAACTGTCTAGCTGGCGGTCTACCTGTTTACCTGTCTAGAATTCTACCTGTCTACCTTTCTACCTGTCTACCTGTCTAGCTGTCTACCTGTTTACCTGTCTACCTGTTTAGCTGTCTACCTGTCTACCTGTCTAGCTTTTTTTTAATACATTTATTTTCAACATGTTCCATCATTACAATAAATGATACTACATGCTTTGGTAATTACATCGCTTAATCGTATTGCATTCTCTTATAGTTAATATGATTTACTTCTTATTTATACTAGGTCATCATTTTCTAACTCGATTATTATCTTATACTAGTGTAACTTAGATATGTTATATGTTAATGTTTTCTGATAATGGTAATATTTAAATTATAACAATACAAAATATGATCCTTCATAAACTGAATATAACTTATACTAACTCTGTTATTATCTTATACTAGTGTAACTTAAATATGTTCTCTGCTAATATTTTCTATTAATGGTAATATCCACATTATAATAATTCAAAATCTAAACCTTCGATAAACTGAATGAAATTCTTAAGATATGTTTGTATTAAAGTCTCTTTTGTTACAGGCCAGTTGTCCCCATTTCTTGTTATTGCATATTTCAGCCCTACTCTCTTAGGTTCTACAATAGGGCACTCATATATTAAATGGTCCACTGTTTGTTCGTTTATATTGCACGTACACATTGGGTCGTCATTTATTTTAAATCTGTGAAAATAAGATTTTAGTAATCCATGACCACTGAGCATCGCGGTCACTTTTGGTGAAGAATAGATTTTTAGCCCTAGTCTAACAGATACGGTAGGAAAAAACGATTTCGTTAATAATCCCTTTTCACTGTGTTGCCATTCATTTTCCAACTTTGTCTCACTACCTTTTTCCACTTCACGCACCATTTGTTTTTTCTGAAGCCTGTGGTTGATCGATTGTATTCCGTTTCCATCAGTGTTTCTTTCTTGATTTCTATTGTCTTGTCTTGTCCTAATTGTATTTCTTCTTCGATATATTTCTGCATTTTCTTGAACTTTGAGCACTATTGGTGTAGTGCCAGCAAGTATACAGGATGCTTCATAAGAAATGGTTCGGTATGCTTTCAATATTTTTATATTCATTAACCTCTGAATCGTTCTGATTTTTCTCTTATTTGACGAATTTGTTAAAGCTGTTTCCCACACCGCTGCTCCATATGTTATGATCGGCAGAATCGCTCCTTTATATATGGTCCTTAAGGCGTTTTGTTCTAGTCCCCACGAAATTTTAGCTGATTTAGATAAAATATTCATTAGTTTGGTGCAATTCTCGGTAGTATGTAGTATATGTTGATTAAAATTGAATTTCTCGTCAATATAGATTCCTAGATATTTTAGGTGTTGCACTTGTTCCAATTCTTCGTAATTAAGATAGACACTTAATTTTTGATTTCTTGCGGTTCTTTTCTTAGTAATTAACATTATTTTTGATTTATCCTCGTTAAAGTCGATTTTGTTTTCTTGTGCCCATCTTAATATCTTTTGTAATTCTATATTTGCTACGTTTTCCACTTCTGTTACAGTCCGCCCCTTTGTTACTACTATTAAGTCGTCTGCAAACGCTATCACTTTTGTTTGTTTTTTGTAATCTAGATTCAGAAGAGAATTATACATGATATTCCAGAATCCTGGCCCGCAGCATGAACCTTGCGGGCATCCTCTTTTTACTGTTTTAATTACCTGTTCGTTATTGGTTTCTAAAATGGCAATTCTGTCATTAAAATAGTTTGTTGACATATTATATAAGTTTTTCGGGCAATTTAATTCTCGCATATTATTTAATATTGCTGGCCACCACGCTGCATTAAAAGCTCCTTTGACGTCTAGGCTTATAAGTGCTATGTCTTTCTTTTCGTTGAAGCTCTCTTCTACGAATTGTTTTACTTCGATGACTGCGTCCACGGTACTTTTATTTGGCGTGAATCCAAACTGGTTTGTATTCATCAAATTATTGGAATAAAGGTATCTCATTATTCTTTGTATAAGTAATTTTTCCAACACTTTACCACTCACATTAATTAGGCTAATAGGTCGGTACTTTGATACTCCATCTGCGCTTTCTTTTCCTGGCTTTACTAACGGTGTTATCAGCGATATTTTATAATCCTTAGGAAAATGCGATCTCTCTAGACACTGATTGTAAATTTCGGTTACGATCAAGGGAAACCTTTTTGTTATTCTTAATAATATATTACTTGTAATACCATCTATTCCTGGAGATTTTCTGGAATCCATGTTTTGCAAGATAGTTTCTATTTCTTCTTTCCGAAATAAGTCGTCATTTTCTGTATTTGGTGGTTCTTTACAGCGATTTCTTATTGTTTGTTGTAATAAACTATCTTCTCTTGGGTCGTCGTTCATTACGAATTCATCCATCATATGTTCTAATGTGTTTTTGATATCTTCTGTGTATTGTCCATTGTGTTTTTGAATTGTTGTTAATGTTAAACTGCTTTTTACTTTCCCTGCCGCTAGTTTATACACCATGCCCCAGGGATTGGTTCCTTCTTTTATTGTACAAAATTCTTTCCATGAAGCTGTTTTCTCTTGTCTAATTTTTTGTGTGTATCTTCTTTTCCACTCGAAGTATGCTTGTTTCCTTTCTTCTCTCAGCTCTTCGTTATTTTGTGTCTTCTGATATCTTCTTCTATGGGCGTTTACTTTTTTCCTTAGTATTGTTAATTCATCTGTACACCATGGTACAGTTTTCTTATCATGCCTTGTTCTTTTTTGCTTTGACAAAAAGAATGATTTTGTGCAAGCTTCCTCAATTGCCCCGTTGTAATTTTGTATACATTCTTCAAAATTGATAGTTTCTCTTATTTTGTTGCTTGCATTTTTGTCAATTTCCGCAAGATTATTTGTTATGCTTTCTGCGTGAAACTTTATTTGAAGTTGTTGGGTAATGTGATTGTCGAATGTTTCCCAGTCTCCTTTTATTATGTATCTTTTCCTTTTGCATTCGATTCTGTCTGTATCTTTTGTTGTTGTTGATATTTAAAACGTTATTAATTTGTGGTCAGAACAACTTTCTTCCTCTTCTATTTTCCAGTTTGTTGTATATTTAATCATCTGGTTGTTAACAATTGTTAAATCTATATTTCCTTTTGCTCTTACCGTCTCGAATGTATATAAATCGCTTTCTTCATTTAAGATGTATAGATTATGCATCCCTAAGAAGTCTTCAATAGTTCTTCCTCGACTATTTGTTGTGATATCATGCTACATTGCCGATCTAGCATTAGCATCTACTGATGTTATTGTGGGATAATTTTTTGCAAATTTGAGGGCGTGTTCTAATTTTCTTAAATTCGCCTCTATATCTTGAGTGCAGTCAAAGTATGCGCTTATTATTATTATTATTATTATTATTATTGGAGGTAGAAAGACAGCTTTAAGCTGATATATCCACATATAATACATGATATTGCATTATGTTGTATCATGTTTGTTAATAGTTAGTTGTTTTATTGTATTGTATTTGTGTTTGTAGTATTGTTTGCAAAATGTTTGTCCAGTCTGTTTTTAAATTGATTTATGGACGTGGCATTAGTTACTTCTTCAGGTAATTTGTTCCAGTCACTCACTACGCGATTACACAGAAAATTATGTCGAGGTTTAAGTTCTGCTCTGGTTCTTAACAGGTGCATCTTGTGTCCTCGTAAATTGGTTCTTGATTGGAGTTTGAACATGGATTTTAGCTCTGGGCAGTCGTAATAATTGTTTAATATTTTAAAAGTTTCAATCAAATCACCACGTTGCCGACGTTGTTGCAGTGTTGGGAGTTTGAGCAGTTCAAGACGATGTGGGTACTCGAAATTTAAAATTATTGTATTCCATTTTTAATGTTACCATGTCCTCATCTGATGCCTGGCTTAATAGTATCCCATTTATGCAATCATTTGATATAATTGCGGTAGCTCTTATTTTGCCACTTCCTTGTGAATACACCCTGAAGTCCTTAGGTAATCCTGCTATTTTATTTTGTAATATATAAGGTTCCTGTACCAGCGCTATATCTACTTCATTTTGACTCATTATCTGTATTAAGTTGTGCGTCGCTGCTCTTGAGTGTTGCAAATTTACTTGAATACATTTTAATTTTAGTCCGCCTTCTTTTTGGTATCTTTGTGTTCTTTTTGTATTTACGTTCTGTCTTGTTGGTTGTATAGGTACTGCTTGTTTTGGCATCATTCATAGTTAATATTTTGTTTATGCTTGTTTAACGCTTTTTGATAACATAGGCAGTTTTTGTCCAAAGAAGAGTGATTCTCATCAATATTTTCCTTTTCATTGTACTTATTCCAGTTTACGCAGTTGATATACTTAACATTTTGTGCAGTTGCTTCACATTCTTTTAATTTATGATTCCCAGTGCATCTAGGACACGTCATGGTACCTCTACAGTCGTGGGCAGTGTGGTTGTACTTGCTGCAGTTAAAACAGCGAGTTACTGTTAAATAGTCTTCACAATTAGTTATGTTCCAGCCTATTTTTAATTTTCGTCCAATTATCTTCTTTCTTGCTTCTGCGTTTACTTCTATTATCAGATTGCTTGTATTTCTTTTGCTTTTAAAAATGGTTTTTGGGTTTATATCACTTTGTTGTAAATTCAGTTCAGGGTTTTGCAATGTAATTATTTCTGCTGCATCGTCTTTGGTTAATTCTTCGGGTACATTATATACAATCATACGAGGATTTCTACGTTTTGCTACAATAGCTTGTAGTTCATTTCCACATGATTCATTTATCTTGTTGCTTATTATATCAGCTTCATTTTTACTTCCAGATTCTATAAGGATTTTTCCATTCTTTAACGATTTGAAGGTTTGTATTCCAACCTTAATTGTGCAGGGTTTACCTGTCTAGTTGTCTACCTGTTTACCTGTCTGTCTGTCTACCGCTTTCATATTTGTGACAATAATGAGAACGAATGTAGCGACAGAACTTATTAAAACTGGAAATATTATAAGGCAGAAAGTTAGAGCTCTTAAGGAGGATAAGTTGGTGGAACAACAGCTCCTCGGTAAATTTTTTTAAACCTGTTACAGAACAAATGCAAAGTGTTGCAAAAGAGATAAATAAAAAGAGAATCCTCCATCACAATTTAAGCCTTTCAAATTGAAAAAGAAAATGAAAGTTAAATACAATTATGATGATGATAAATATAATCTTAAAAGAAAAACTAAATACGATTGTGACGCGGATGATGATGATATGATGATTATATCAATATATAAAATCCTCCAAAACATTGAGCAATACTGAATTTGGTAAGTAGAATGTGTTGAATGAGTGAAGCTTGCGTCAGAATCAGCAGCAGAGCTGTGTATTTGAGAAAGTCTATTTCTTATTCGGGTAAAGCGATTTTTTATACCTTTGTTTTTTAGGTTTGGGTAAAGGTCGTTCATCATATTAATTAATCTTTAAATGTCTTCGGTGTGCCCAAGGGCTACACTGTAAGGGTCTGATACACTATATGCGTTCTCCAAAAAGTCCTTGAAGAGATCGTAATTTAGTGGATAATTTGTGCTTTCGTTTTTGATTCGACATTCTACAGGTTTCAGATGTTCTTCAAGAGTTTGATGTATATTGCGGTCACATTGGGATAATTTATATTTCTTAGTCGACTGATCGGGTTTTTAAAATGATTCAGAGCTTGCAGGCACACTCTGTGTAGTATTGGGGATATCCGGTAAGGTTGTAGTCGCGTCTTCTTTCGGTGTTTCGCTGAACTTACTACTTGATATCTGTCTTCTTAAACTTTTGTTGGGTGGTGCGTCATAGAGAAGTGCTTCATTGATTTGAGAACATTCGGTGTTTGTGGTAGCGTTGCTGGGATGTTACTTTGATCTGTGCGCGTGAAATTATTCAGATCTTGTGTGTGAATGACGCTATTCTGATCTTTAGTGTTAATGGTGCCACTACGGCATTGCGCTGCTAGGTTTCGAGGTTGTTTACACAGATAGCATGAGAAACCGTCAGTTGATAAGAAAATTCTGTATGAAGGGTCTTCTTGTTGTATGAGAATGGAATCTGGAATTTCGGGTCAATCTTCGAGAGACGTAAATATGGCGAGGAAAGCTTAAAATATGTGAGAATCCCTCGTAGCCGAGACCAGCATGAAGAAATGACATTGGTGAAACTAATTTTAAATGTTTTGCTTTAAGAGCGTTGTCAATTACCTCGTGTGGTATAGCTGGCGATACGTTTGAAAGGACAATCCTTTTTGCTGGCGTTATCAAACGTCGCAGCGTCAGTCGGTGCGGTCCCACTTCAATTTTGTTGCATGTTACGGTAATAATACGGTTAACTATTTCTTTGCTTG
Source organism: Agriotes lineatus (assembly GCA_940337035.1). Taxonomy (NCBI): domain Eukaryota; kingdom Metazoa; phylum Arthropoda; class Insecta; order Coleoptera; family Elateridae; genus Agriotes; species Agriotes lineatus. The sequence goes on from CALNHX010000088.1 coordinate 401,244, forward strand.
TAAAGTAAATGCAAAATCTGTTGTTGAAAATCTTGGTGGCGGATCGAATGTAACTGGGATTAATAATTTTAGATATGGACTTAATATAATCTAGCTGTGCTATACCATCTACAGCATCAATAACTATGGCCTGCTCTTTTTTGGGATATATGGTGCGTTGGGAACTGGCAACAACAGAAAAACTGCGTTTATTATTCACATTGTCACATGTAGTTTTAAATGAGGTCAAGGACGGTAAAGTTTGGGAAATCTTATTAGAATTTTCCATTTTGTAAGGGATCAAAGATAAACAGGGACAGGGTCAGGTAAGACATGGGTCCCCTTTATCACACGTGCACAAAATAATCACAATTCACAAAGCGCTTTCGGATACAACCTTCTCGTACGAAAGCCGAAATTTAAGAAAAAAGTTGTTTGGTTTAATCGTCCAGGTGAGGCGTCAATTTTAACTCCTGCCGACGGGATTGTTCATGAATGAATTACGTCTGTTGACGATCCTATATTGGAATTTGTGACTTGAAAGCTAAAGGACGTCGATTATTACGTACGTCTAGAAGACGAAAATGAAATGGCTTTAGTTGCTGGATTTGTGTATGAATCAAATTCAATTGTCTTAAAGTCTGAAAATTCATATCATCAATATCACTGATGTCCAATTGATTTTTCTGACACTAAGTGGCAGTCAATTTCATCTAATAAATATAAAAGTTGATAATTCAATGAAAATTAATGTAACTGCTGTGGCAATAGTTCAGATTAATTCAATTGTGTGTTCTTCTAGGAGAAAAGGGTTAATATATTTATTTGTAAAGATGAGTGTAGCTATAATGTATCTTACAATTAATGTACTTATTACTAAGTTAGGATTGTTATGGCATGATCATGAAAGAATGTTAATTATCCTATTAATGGCGAGTCTCTATCTTGAGCATTAATGTTGTGTCAGTTGCCTTACTTATTCTAAAAACAGCTTGGCTTTATAGAGGAAGCTTAAATTCATTGCACTATTCTGCCATATTAGAATAAAATTAGTTTGTTAGTATTGGCAATTCAGAATAGCTATGCTGAGCTGGAAGGTATTTTTGTAATCATTTAACTGATGATGATATTTGATTTGAGAATACACTTTTTTCGTAATGAAGTTATTCTTTCTCATATAATAAAAATCAAGAATAGAATTCTTACTAATGAGATTAAATTTCATGATAATTAAGTATCTGGGTAATCTGAGCATCGTTGTGGTATACTTCTTAATCCCAGAAAGTGTTAAAAAATATGTTATGTTTACTCCAATAATTATTGTAAACAATGGTACTTTTAATAACTTATTATTTAATGAAAATCCTGTAAATAATAGGAATCGGTGGATTAATTCTCCTATAATGGCAAATACTCCTCCTATTTATAAGACATAACGGAAATGGGCTACTACGTAGTAAGTATCGTATTGAATAATATCAATAGGAGAGTTAGCAAATTCAACTCCTGTTAATCCTCCTACAGTAAATAAGAAAATAAACCCTAGTGCTCATAGTATTTGAGGTGAGTAGTTAATTTGAGTTTCATGAAGTGTGCCTAATCATCTGAAAATGTTGATTCCTATTGGAACAGCATTAATTATTGTTGCTGAAGTGAAATATGCTCGAGTATCTACGTCTATTCCTACGGTAAATATGTAGTGAGCTCAAACAACAAATCCTAGTAGGCCAATTTATTATAGCATAAATTATACCAGTTGAACCCAATGTTTCCTTTTTCCTCTTTCTTGACTGACAATATGAGATATTAGTCTACTAAATCCAGGTAGGATTAAAATATATACCTACTCTTGGGTGCTCAAAAAATTAAAATCAGTGTTAATAAAGAATTAGATCTCCTCCTTCTGCTGGATCGAAGAATCATGTATTTAAGTTTCGATCAGTTAGTAGTATTGCGATTCCTTCTACTAGAACAGGCAAAGTTAATAGAAGTAATAGGGCAGTAATTGCTACTGTCCAAACAAGTAATGATGTTTGACCAAATGTAATTCCTGTTGATTGTATATTACTGTTGAAATAAAATTTACTGCTCCTAAAATCAATGAAGTTCTTGCTGAATGTAATCTTTAAATTGCTAGATCTTCTGAGGATTCTCTATGGACAGTATTGTATGATAGGAGGTAGTACACAGTTCATTCTGTTCCTGCACCATTTTCAACAAGTGTTCTTATGAGGAGGAGGGAAAGGGATGGGGGTAGAAGTCACAATCTTATGTTGTTTATTCGTGGGAATGCTATGTCTGGGGCACCTACCATCAGGGGTACTAATTAGTTTCCAAACTCTCCAATTATAATATGTATTACTATAAAGAGGATTGGTGGTGTTGCAATAACGTTGTAGATCCGGTCGTTTCCGGTTAGTGATCCAGGGTTATCTAATTCAGCACGGATTAGTAGTCTTAGTGATGTTCATAGCTTTCCTGCACCCATGCACCAAAAAGTAAGTATATGGTTGCAATGTGTTTATGATTTGTAGAAAATATTCATATATTAAGTAAAATTACCCGTGTGGGGTTGCTAGTCTTCATCGGGCGCCTCTACAGGTGGCGGAAAGGGGAAAGCTCACCAGATATGGTGGGTACCGGGAAAATAAGAAACCCGGGGCGGACCAAAACCAGCAGCAGCGTCTGATACAGAGTGGATGGTTGAAAACAGCGCTGGTCCTCCATGAAAGGATGGCCAAAAGGAAAGACCAAACCTCTACAGTCTGCAAAACAATTGGTCCAAGCGAAAAAAACCCTGATATCAAATTACCCGGTTTTCCAGGTTGGGGGTTGAGGCAATGGGCCAGCAACTCAAGACTCATAAAATTTTTAAAAGTGCTAAAAATTCCAATCTTAAACTTCGAGCATCGGACGGAAAAACTGGAAAACAACCACGCAATCGAAAAAAGAGTATGAATTTTGGAAATTGGAATATACAGGGCCTTAAAACAAAACAAACATATGTCTTCCAAGAACTAAAAAAGCTTAAAATAGATATCGCTGTCCTTAGTGGAACGAAGGAACTGAAGAGGTAGCGGAATATATCCACCTCTACAGCGGCGTTGATAAAAGCATACGAGCAAAATACGGAATATCAGTAGTTATAAATAAAAAACTAAAGAGATGCATAAAGAGCTGGGATCAAGTAAATGAATGCATTATACAGGTGAAAATGGAGATAAAAGGATATGAAACTACAATTATTGGGGTATACGCGCCAACGGACAATGAAAGTGATAAAGAAAAGACCAGGTTTCACGATAAACTGACAAATTTATTAGAGAATGGTAATAGACGAACAGAATGTATACTCATGGGGGACCTAAATAAAAGAGTTGGCAGTAAAAAAGACAGCAATAAAGTAGGTCATTTTGGAGAAAAAACCGTTAGCGACAGTGGAGGGAGATTGATTGCGATGTGTGACCAGTGTGATCTAAAAATTTTAAACGGTTTCTATGAACATAAACTAATATACAGGTTTACCTGGACACAGAGTACATAAAATGTAAGATCGATAATACGAGTAGATTATGCAATTACTAAACGGAATAATCAGATAATCTTTGAACACGTAAGAGTTCAGCGAGGCGCAGAATGCGGTTCAGACCACTTCTTGGTCCGAGCTAAAGCAAGATTCCCATATAGACCCCCATCGAAACAGGAAATAAACAAACCCAAACTCCAGTAAAATAAGTATCCCACCTACAATTTAGAAGGATTACAAGACGACTCAATAGCATTTCTGTACAAATTAAGATTAAGTACAAAACTACAAAATCCTGTGCCCTGACGAAATGTACAAACATATTGCGAAAGCTATACATGAAGCTGCAAAAGGGAGTTTACGAGAAAAAGAAAACAGTACGAAAAAAATAAACCATATGTTTTGGAATAAGAATGTCGAAATGCTAATGCTGAAAAAAAAGAAGACCTACGAAAATTGGCTTACAACAAGAGACGAAGACTCTAGAAAGGAGTATGTAACAGCAAGGAGAAAAGTGAAAAAAGGTGTAATAAAAGCACAAAACTGTTCCTTGGAAAAGAAATGCGAAGAAGTTTCTTCGCACCTAGGTGGTACCCGTTCAAGCAAACCATGGAAAGTAATTACAAGTCTTAGAACTAATGCGAAAAATAATAGTGATATACAGTTGATACGTTTAGAAAAGTTTAAAAAATTACTATCAGGCACTCTTAACGGAAAACAGAAGAGAATTTAATACAAGAACAGACGTAAGTGTTAACAAAGAACACGCAAAAGCAACAGTAGAACAGATTACAACCGAGGAAGTAAAGAAAACTACAAAAACTTTTAAAAATGGAAAAGCTTCAAGGCCTGGAGAGATACCTATGGAACTTATAAAAAGTGGCCCAAACGTGTTATATGAAAAACTAGCACAACTTTTTAATAACTGCTTAAACGCAGACCAAGTACCAGAAGAATGGAGAAACGGATTTATTACGGCTATACATAAAAAAGGAGATAAAAGAGATTGCACCAATTACAGAGGCATCTCCGTATTAAGTGCGATTGGAAGATTATACGGGAAAATTATCAAAGCGCGTAGAGAAGCAGAGATAACAGAAATAGAAGAGCAGAACGGCTTTAGAGTAGGCCGATCGTGCATTGATAGTATATTCTGTATTCAACAGCTCCTAGAAAAACGGCTAGCACGAAACCTCGACACACACATAATATATATCGATATACAGAAAGCATATGTCAGCGTACCCTTGACGAAATTATGGACAGCCATCACTGAAAATGGCATAAATGGGAAACATATAAAGGCAATTCAGACCTTTTACACGGGAACGAGAGAACAAGTTAAGATCGGATCAGATCTCTCTCAAAAATTTAACGTGTCAAAAAGAATTCGACAGGGGTGCTGTATAGCACCCATGCTATTTAAAATTTATTTAAATGAAGCCCTAAAGACTCGGAGAGCCAACTGTTAAAACATGGGAATTCCTGTTGGGGATGCATGCCTGTATACGCTACATTTCGCTGACGATCAGGTTTTATGTGCACAAGATGAGCTAGATGCTCAGTATATGTTGAGAAAATTGATAGAAGAATACCAAAGGTGGGGATTACAAATTAACATGAAAAAAACGGAGTACATGACTATAGGATGTAAAGGAGAAGATATAGAAATTGATGGTGATGTGGTAAAAAATAGAAAAAGCTGTAAATATTTAGGCAGATTTATAAGCGAGAAAGAGGATAGCGAACAGGAAATAAAAAATAGAATAGCACAAGGAAGACGAGCCATACGGCAGCTTCATCCTGTAATATGGAACAACAAGTTAAGCAAACGCACTAAAAGAATGATTTATACAGCCATTGTAGAAAGTGTCAGCACATACGGGGCAGAGGTATGGTCCATCACAAAAAGACAATAACAGAAATTGAGGGCATTGGAAATGGAATATTGGCTACGAAGCTGTGGGCTAACAAGACAAGACAGAATTAGCAACGAGGAAATAAGAAACCGAGCAGAAGTGGAAACAGACATCAATACCACTATAGAAGCAAAAAGGCTCGTGTAGTATGGACACGTTGAACGCATGGGAGAAGAAAGATGGCCCAAGAAGCTATGGAAATTGACCCTTCCTCAAAGTAGAAAACGTGGCCGACCAAAACAAACGTAGAAAAGTGGAGTTAAATCAGCCATGGAGAAAAGGAATCTTTAAGAAAATAACTGGGAAGATAAGAAAGCGTGGAGATTGGGATGCGGAAAACGTCATTAAAGATTGTTCTCTGAATGTCATTTTGTGGGAGTGGTCTATTATGATATATTTTCGGACTTTTTCCACTGTCTAGGGTGTAAATCACACAATGTTTCGGGAGTTTTGATCTACTCTTCAGGTGTTCCTGGTTAGTCTTGAGAAGGACTGATATTGTACGTTTTTCAACGTAAATTTGTGCCTCCCCCGGGGTTTGAACCCTGGACCGCTGATCGCTGTGATTACTACTTTGCCACTCTAACCACTAGGCTACCAGGGCGGTGGAAAACGTACAATATCAGTCCTTCTCAGGACTAACCAGGAACACCTAAAAACGGGAGTAGATCAAAACTCCCGAAACGTTGTGTGATTTACACCCTAGACAGTGGAAAAAGTCCGAAAACATATCGTCATTAAAGATGTAAAAAATCCGCAAATACATACATACATAAGTAAAATTACTGAGTTTAGGCGATAAATTGTAAATTAATTTACGAAGTTGATACTTATTTTGCTAGGTCTTGTAGTCAATTATTATTCTCAATTGCAAATTTAAATATGAATGTGTACCGTTTCGCCCAGCGCTAACGCGATTTTAAAAATAAAAATTAATTCGCGCGTTCTCCCTGGTAGCGGAGCAGGAATTATTGAAAATTCATAAGAATCGTGCACTTTGTGCCAAGTATTTGAAATTTGGTACAATCTTAGGTATGATCTCAAGGTTTTATGAAACCATCGCATGCAACTTATGCACGACCTCTGGTGGCCTGTTTGCTATAAATTCAATATGGCCGCCATTTGTATTAGTATTTTTAATAGATGGGCTTCTATTAGACATAATATATGATTGAGTAATATAACACCACAATACGATAAATCTAACCTAGACTCCAGAATATGTAATCGTATCAGTTCTGCAACAAGAGCGTTTTGGTTGCTTAGAAAAAAAGTCTTCTTTAATCACCCCTGACTATTGCCACAAAAACAGCTATATAACGCGCCATCGTCACTTCTGTGCTTATTTACGGCTTCGAAACTTGGGTAACATACGGACGACACCTTAAATCATTAGTAAAAATTCAGCAAAAACATCTGAGGCAATTTATGAGAATTAAATGGTATTACAAAATCAGTAACGCCGAAGTCTTGCGAAGACCTCGGTACATCAATGTAGAGGTGCTAGTTACCAAATCGAGATTGAGGTGGGCTGGTCATGTAATCCGAATGGACGACAATAGCCAAAGTTTATACTGTACGGCGAGCTAATTGAAGGACGAAGAAACGTTGGAGGACCGTTAAAACGATAGAAAGAGTTACTACATGAAACGCTAAAAGATGCCAGACTGGTAGATAACTGGGAAATCCTTGCTCAAAATCGTAAAGCATGGACAAAAGCAGTAGCCGAATACCAACCAACACAAATATCCAGAAGAAGGGTGGGTGCTGATGCGATATACGTACGCCCAGAGTGTGGACGACAAATATCCTCACATATCGGCCTTTTCAGCCACCGCCGCGTTCACCAGCGATAGATAGTCTTTATACACATTTACTAATACTTAAGAATCTTAATAATATATATACAGTATACGTTTTGTAATTGCGTGGGATATGTATATGTGCACCTTATACAATATATATATGTACAGGTGATTGCATTAATACCCGTATTCGGGTGAAGAGCAATGATGATGATGATGCTGATAACTACAGACAGATCAATAAAAAAACCAATTAGGGCAGGCTGTGATATGTGTTATACGTTTGGCAGTACTGAAGTGTATTGTCAGTCTATGTCAAATTCGAGATTAGTAGGTTAGGTTTTGTTTGTTGTTTGACACAAACTGACGTAAAACTTAACCTGAAAATATCGAATTTGACATAGACTGACAATACACTTCAGTACTGCCAAACGTATAACACATATCACAGCCTGCCCTAATTGGTTTTCTTATTGATCTGTCTGTATAATACCAGTATAGTATATAATTATAAGAATAATATAATAATATACAGTATATAATAAATAATCATTCAAACGGTTGAATATGTCAGAGTTATGGATAGGTTTTGGATCGGAAAAGACATTTAAAGAGATTACAATCCATCACAAATATCAATAGCTTGAACCTGAACGCTCCGAAGCCCTTCTCTTTTTTCATGCATTTACGGGGTGTGATGTAACATCATCTATGTTTAGAATAGGTAAAAATGGTATGGAATGCATGGGCTGCTTATCCTGAGGTCACTGACATGTTCATTGACATCACAAATACACCGAATAGTTTCACGTTGGAATCACAGCACATGTCTCATCTTGAACACTTTACAGTTCTGATGTACAGCAAAAACTGTGGTGCAGATTCAGTCAATGATGCAAGGAAGTTGATGTTTACCCAAGGCCTGAAGTCTTTTAAATCTACCCCACCATTAAAACATGCTTTATTTCAGCTTACAAAGCGAGCGCTGCTCACTACCGCATTCATTTGGAAAATGTCGCTGTCCAAATCGCCTGATCCCTGATTACAGTAACTGGGGTTGGGAATGGAATGACAAAACCAAAGAATGGGTACCCTACTGGACTGCTCTTCCAGATGCAAGCCATGGATGTTCATTGCTACTTAATTGTGGTTGTTTGGTCTCATGCATAGGCAGATGTAAATGTTATCTAGCCGGGATTCGCTGCAGCCCATTATGCAAGTGTCAAGAAAGTTGCACAAACAACTCACATATTACATGAAGTAACAATTATCACATCATGTTGCAAAACTGTAATTTACGTCAGATTCTATCGTATTTGTGTCAACCATTCAAGTTTCTTTATATTTTTAATTAATAAATTACGTTGAATTAAAAAAAACATATTTCTATACCTAGCGTTGTATTGTCTAATCTGTCATATCAAAATACGTAATGACCTTGAAATTGATTTTAAAACACAAATTCCTCGCATCTTAGAACCCATAAAAAGTGGTATTACTTAAGATTTTGTGTCTAATAGAAGCCCATCTATTAAAAATACCAATACAGATGGCGACCATATTGGATTTATAGCAAACGGATCACCAGAGGTCGCGCACAAGTTGCTTGCGATGAGTTCCTAAAACATTAAGACCATACCTAAGACTATACCAAATTTCAAAGACTTGGCTCAAAGTGCACGATTCTTATGAATTCCCCTATGCTATGGCGTAAAACACGTTAAGAACCAGAGCTCTGCATCGTTGGGCCGCACAGAAAAAACGATAAACGACGTCACCGCGGGCAAACGCAGGGATTCTTCCGCGCACCTAAAGGAAGCAGCCCCTACTCCAAGAAACCGGCTTGAACCGCTGATTGCACCAGCGCAGGCCATAAAAGCAGATCCGAAGGCATTTCAAAACAGAATTTTTTCCGCACCTTTTCCTCACCTGACTCGGCTCAGGAGGACCCCAGGCTCTTCGAAAATTTTCCTAGAATTTTCCTGGTCCTTCTCCCTCACCTAGCTCCGCTCAGAAAGGTGCTTAAGTGCTATCCGAGGGGGTTCCTACCAGAGAATCTTCCCCTTTGTCCGTCTCGCCAGGAGGGTGCTCTTGTGTGCCATCCGGTGAGAATCCTGCCAAACTACCCGGGCGTTCCGTCTCGCCAAGAGTGTGCTCTTGTGTGCTATCCGGTGAGAATCTTGCCAAACTACCCGCCCGTTCCGTCTCGCCAGGAGGGTGCTCTTGTGTGCTATCCGGCGAGGAGTCCGCTAAATAACCTGCTGATTGTGTCGATCAGGTCACCTAAAATAATTCACCACGTCCCGTTCACACAGCGGACACCTTAGGTCCATGTAGCTAATTCTCACAAGTCAAAACCCCTACTTAGCCCGCTTTAAAACCATCAATTACGACCTGGACCTGGCCGCAACGAAAGCAAGACAACCCGACGAGGCTACATCAATAACTTCGCATATCCAATTCTCATGCCGTTTCACGACGCACGTAAGTGGCGAGCGGCGGCCTAAATTTACTTTTCCCCGGCAACCGCCGCCTGTAACTCTCGAGCTTAATTCAATTGCAACTCCACTCACCTGGTCTGCGAAGTCTTCACCAGATATAAATCAGCTAAACACGCCGGCCGTCGGTAAGCGCGCCACGCTCCAGACACCTGCAGGTCACTATAACACTACTAGATTCGGGTATGCATGTAATTTATTATAATCCTGCCCTCACTTTTGTCTGTTCAGAAGTTTAAACTGAATGTTTACCCACCGCCATTAGGCGGAATCCATTAACCACTGCCATTTCTTCCTTCAGACCCGCCAATCTGCCTGCGATACATTACAACTACTCTACGCAGAGACTGGTCCAAAAGAGACTGTGAGGGACCGAATCCAAGCGAACGAGACCCACTGTTAGAAGAAACCTGATTTATTTACAAGCATTGTTACACTTCTATTTCCTGTCCTTTTGAATATAATTTAATTTGACATGTATCTAGCTAAACATATTATACGCTGATAAAACTTATCTTGTGTTCTTTCTTGGGTAACAAAACTTGAGTTTATTATTCGTACCTTGACTTTTTCTGAGCTGCCAGGAGCCGGTATCAGTCCGGCAATTGTAGCAAACATATTAATTATTCTAAATTAAATTAAAAGAGCCGTACAGGCTACAAATGTAATTCTAGGCTTTAAAGTGGGTGGAGCCTTTGTTGGCAACCTTGAAGGTTGCTAGTTTAATTCAACTTAAATAATTTAAGCTTTATATTATGTTAATTGTAATTGTTACTAGGATTACCCTTGCGATGGTAAGGAAGTTTATTATAGCAAGACAAAATGTATTAAAGATTTTCTGGTTTATCGTTGGGTTTCAATTAATTTCTTTTACATTTATTAGAAGAATTGATAAGGCGATTCGTACCTATATGTACATTATTACTAGGGTTATAATAATTGCGATTGATGAGAGAAAAATTATTTTCTTTTGACATAGAATTGAAAATCGTTTTTCTGTATATTACTATACTTATATATCACATTTTAATTTGGAAGATACCTAAATATTTGTATTCTCTTTTAAATTAGAGAATGGTTTATCACGATTTAAATCTAAGAAATAGGAAACAGTTCGCTATGCCATTTTAAAACATGCCAAATTCTAACGCTGCTTGGAAATAATAGCACCAAGTTTGTAAATTATATGCACGAATTGTTCCTTATCAGTGCGAACTCACAGTCGTTTAAATTAAATTGTAAATCTACTTTTCATGTTAATCAAGCCAGAAAGTAATTATTATCTCTATTTTATTTTAGTTTGTGTTGTATCGTACTACTTTGACTGTGTTACTTTAGACATTTATACTTTTTTTTAGTCGTTCGCTCGATTTCGAGCAAGCTGACTTCATGATTCCCGATTTTCGGACCTCGCGTACATGCGAAGGTAATTGTTAAAGCTGCCGTACAACATATTAAAGCAATCTAGAGTGGCAAGTAAGTAGATCGACAGGGGGGCTTCTGAGACCAAAAGTTCCGAGACCAGGATCTTTTCGGGACTAGGAAGTGAAAGTGGCCCCAAACCCGCACCCTATGCTCAAGTGGCCCCGAACCAGCACCCTATGCTCAAGTGGCCCCGAACCCGCACCCTATGCTCAAGTGGCCCCGAACCAGGTGGTCGAGGATCGGCGCTTCTGGGATGGCATACTGCGATGTGTTTCGGAAGCCGGAGGCCGAAAGCCGGGAGCCGGGGGCTGTAACCGGGGGTCTGGTGCTGGGGGCTGGGGCTGCTAACGGGCGCGAAAAAATGGTTGAAAAAATGTATATCATATTATGTGAAGTGCTTTTGTGTCATTTTTTGAATATTATATTTTGGAGATGATAAGAAACCGCAAGAGCTGATAAGCTGAACTCGTCAAGTGATCGCAATCTGTATAGAAATGTGCAATTTCGTTAAATTATTAAAATATTGTTCTCATTGTATACCATATTAAATCATTGTCTATTGAATAAATCGTGTCAGTTTGAACATGGACGCCTGTAAGGAATATTACAATTGGAATCATTTCCACGAATCTTCACATTTATTTTCTTGGTTTGGTTGCGATCGTATGAATATCACCGTTACGCTGGATGGACATCCGGACTTCAAAAGTAATACAAAGATACGACTCCCAGACGGGTGGAGTTGGTTTTATTACAATGTGATGAAACCTACAGAGGAGCATTTCAATTTTTTTTGAATTAGAACGTGAATGAAAATCGTGTATGATTTATGGTGATGTACGCCTGTCCATCTGTAATTAAGCAGCAGCAGCAGCAGCAGAATCTGATTTTAATAGAAGAGTTTAACTAGTTGTTGGTGCCAATTGCAATGTATTATAAAAAATAATTGTAATAAATGTATGAAAAAATAAAATTCATTGTTTAACAAAATTTGTTTTACTTCCAGCAAGCACATAACAGATATCAAACAGACACGAAGCGATAACAAACGCTCGCAGCTAACCGCAAACCGATAAGAACTAAGAGCGGTACAGGATGTGCCATCTATCGGCTGAGCGGTGAACGCTGGCCCTGCACATTCCGGCACGTTTTCACTAGCGCGTTCGCACCCGAAGCCTTATAGTACGCGGCCGCCTACACGAGAGTTTCTTACTTATACTATGCCGTTACTTGAATAAGACATAAAAACACATACTTTTAAGCTTTGTTACTAATCGTGTACATAATAAAAAGGTATGAAATATGGAAACACAGGTGGCACGAATTGGCCCGTTTCACTGGCTATTTAGGAATAATTGGGAATAGTGAAATCTAATTAATTATTTGAAATATTGCATGCAAAATGAGCGTAACAACTGGTATATACATTAAAATCCAAAGTATACACATTCCACCAATTTTGAAAACACGGAGGGTTAAGCAATCTGAATTGTTCTTACAAGAAGTTGGGTGATCAGAAAGACGGGGTTATTTTGATTACGACTTTGAAAAGCTTGTATGGTATATCTATAAAGTTTCCGTTTCGAATGTAGTTTCAGAATAACAATGATATGTGTACCTACTTATGTATATTATAGTGACAGCTCAAATGATATTCTTATAAATTGATTTATTTAATTGAAACTTTAAAATTATATTTTAATAATAATGCCGGTATTGCTTTGAGACTCTTATCAGGCGTAGTTCATTAATCTAGTTGCTTCTTAGTTGTTATTTTATTTTCGATTCTGAATTTAAAATTGACATGCGCTGTCACCTTTTACTTCAAAAAGTGCTCCACTACACTTTCAATCAACTATGACAAATATAAATCCATTCCAACTCTTTGTGACTCAATATTATATGATAAGTATTTAATTATAGTTCAATATACTTCTCTAATTGTCTTTTATTTCAGATTGCTTTAATATAACTAATTATAAACCCACCTGGATTCTTTTCACTCTTAACAACTTCAAATCACCTTAAGAAGACACTCTTCCTTACATCTCATACTCGGACTCCCACACAGTTTAGCCACGACGTACTGTCCACGAACAATCAGCCACCAACTTGCAAAACCTTAGGATGATTGTAGAAATGTTCCTTTCCTATACCTGCGCCTCTGTCACTCCTGCAACTTCCTTTTTTCAAACGTCTTCACGGTAAGTATGCTTCCACATATGAATGTAAATTAATCTTCTCCTTCCTTAGCTCTTAATCCATCCATTCATACCGTCATCAGCCAACAGACTCTCCGACATTCAGTAGTTCCTCCGTCAATGTTTGTCAATTGGTTCTTACGTCCTCAGCAATCCCACAATAACTCCAGCAATCAGTGACCCTCCAATTAACGTAACTTCTTATAAATTGTAGTATTAAAGTTAACTCAATTACATCCAATTCTTATTATTCTTGCTTCTTATTCTTGTTAGTATCTAGTTAAACCATATTCCAACTTCTCTTAAGTAACTATTATATTCTTCTTTTAATATTGCATTTTCGTTTACCTCGTAGATTTAAGTATCAACCCTTTTATGTAATCGAAATACCTTTTAAATAAACAGAGTTAAATTTCTATTTTATATTCACCAAAATACCAATTTACATGTTGTTTTCAAATCTGTTAATCCTTCAATAATCATAACAAAATGTTATTTCTATGCTAAGTTACAATTATTTCTGCCATCTATAACTTTAGCTTATCTGAATGCTACCTACTTTATTATTTTCTTTCAATAGAATTTATATTTGTCACATGCTACATGAGCTTGTATTTACCTTATTCCTTACAAAACCATCTAAGAATACTCAAATACTATACCTTTCATCATGGTTTGCATCTTATTGAAATTCTATTAATGACTTTCAATTAAACATGCAATTCTTTTATAAATTTTTCCAATTTGATTATATTGATCTAACGACTTTATTTAAATTAATCTTTAACATTGACTTACATAAATATCAGCCTTTATGTACTATTGTATAATTCCCCAGATAAAAAAAACTAAAATAAACAACCTGTTTCGTCCCATTAGTAATATTTGTAGTTTTTAAGTTTGCACTAGTTTTAAGTTGGTACCATGTAGCGAAAGGGTGGCAACCTGCTGTCCGCCATTCTGCAAAATGGTCATTCTTGTCCTGGCGTTAGCGGTGGTTACACGTATCGAAACAGTATCGATAATAAAGTAAGTTTAGCATTTTTTTAATTGTTTTATTTGTGTGGTGCCAGGCGAGAGACAACAGCTACCATCTCGTGGTAGTAAAAATCAGTAAAGGTCCTTCGAGAACGTGAAACAACGAAGAATTTAGGAACAGACCATCGCGAGACTCTGGGGTGCAGTTAAGCTGCTATCAACAACATCGCGGCTCTTCAAATAGAGCTGCAGTACGTCATCGCGGCCCTGTAAATAGAGCCGTAGTTCATCGTGGTGGCCCTGCATTTCGGATGCCCCAACACAGCCTTTATTTTTAATTTTTTTTCTTAATTTGCCTTTTAATATAAACATTCAATATCAAATTCTAACATTCTCATTTTTAACATAACTTTATAACAATTATAAATCATTTTTGTTTCCATAGAAACATATTTAATTCATTGAACAAACAACAACTCTTTACAATTATTTACAAATTTTTATTTACAAATTGCAATCATTTGAATTCTGCTATAAATATAATATGAACCATCACATTCATTTACCATTTTAGTGTTGTATCAAAATTATCATTAATTATTCAAATATTCCGATCTTTAATATTATTTTACTTTTTTAAGTATTCCTTTTAATGCTATCAGATACGTTTTACTGTTAAATTCTTAAGATTATTTTATATAAATTTCCTGAATGTTATCTTCTACTTAACATGCTTCCTTATTAATCATTTTAACATCTCCTGATATTCATTCTTAATGTCATACCTTCGAAATGTAAACTCTTCTTTTCCAATTATCCTTTTCATTCAACAATTACTTACTTTGGGTACAACTATCTATTAAATTCATTATTATTTATTATACCTTCAATCCAATTTTAAATCGTATCTGGCTCTTTTTGGCTCAGCAACAATTCTTTATCTTGGCAGCCCACTTTAGGTACTGATTCAAGATTGAATTACACTTTATTGTTGAATTATTATTCATTTCGCATTACAAAATTCGCATTTAAAATAATCAATACAAAATTCTAACATCTCGTTTATATTTTCTGTCACTTTTAACATTCAACATTCTGTTTGTAGTTTACATTTTCTTTTTATTTACTGATAGCAAATCTTTTTATTTACTTTCATTCCATTTGCCTGTAAAACGTATAAATATTTCATATTATTTCATCCTTCATTATTAAGACTATTGCACTATTATTTATTAAGCAAAATATTTCCAATTATTTTAAGTTGACTTTTATAAATTGTTCAATATGTGATGTTTCATATATTTTTAATTTATTTTGTAACGGTATTATAAAAAACAAACATTAATAATTACTATTGAACATATTTACACGTCCGAGTTTGTTTTGTTATCTTAATATTCCCCCAATAATATTGCTCTGCCATCTTCTCATCTGTTACTTCTTTAAAATCTTTTGTTCGTCTTGGTTTAATTTTCACCTTCTTTGTCTTCTTCTTATGTTTGTCATTTGTGATCTTACTGCGTCCTTTAATTGGACTTACTTTATAAAATCTATTATTTCTTCTTAATAAGTTGCTACCTGTTTGTTCACCCTGTTCCATGATAAACTTCCTTAGCTGTTTTAATTCTTCACCATTTACTGTTGTAATAAACAAATCAGTTTCTTCGTTCTCTGACTGTATTGACTCTTTTAAATCTTTGTTTGATTCTTCCAAAATTATTTTATTTTCAAAAGTATTCTTTCTAAATATAACTTCTAATTTAGACTTTTTTATCTTTCTCTCTCCATGCACACACTCTTTCTGTGTTCTAATACAGTCTTCTATTGTTAATTCTATTCCCTCTAATTTTCCTTTAGCTTCTTCCTTATTCTCATTTAATATCATTTTAATCTTATTTATTTGTAATTGAAGTTCCTGTTTATTCTCAATTTGAACTTCATAAACTTCTTCTTTTAATTCTTTCATGGACTCTTCCATCTTTTCGGCATGGGTTTTTTGATCTTGCAACTTCTCTGCAGTATTCTGAATTGCTGCTTGTAATCTGTATTCCCTTTCCTCAGTATCCTTCTGAATGATTCTTGTAATCTTCTTTCTCTTTCCTCTGCGTCCTTCTTACTGTCCTCTGTCTTCTCCTCGAATGACTGTTGCAATTGCAAGTCCTTTTTCAATTCGTCTGCAGTTTTCTTACTTTCCTCTGTAGTTCTCTCAATGGACTGTTGTAAATCCCTCTTACTTCCCTCTGCTTTTTTCTCACTTTTATCGGCCTTTTTCTCAATTTCTATTAACTTTTCAGCAGTATTCTGTATTGAAACCTGCAATCTGTTTTCCATTCGCTCTGCATCCTTCTTAATTGATTCTTGCAAATCCTTCCTCAACTCTGTTGCATCTTTCTTATTTTCTTGTTTTAACTTCTCAGCCTTCTGAATTAAAAGTTGTAATCGAGTTTTCTTTTCCTCCGCATCTTTAGTCAACCTATTCTCCATTCTTTGCATATTTTCCATGATTGTTTGCATAAATCGTTCCAAATGTCCCTCTCTTTTTATTTCTTCTACCTGTACTCTTATCTGATTTCCCTGTACACCTGTCTCATGTTGTTCCTTTTCCTCAGCTTCATGCTTTAACCTATTTTCACTTTCCTCGGCTTTCTTCTTTAACCTGTTCTCTTTTTCCTCGTCTTCCTTCTGCCATCTTTTACGTCTTTCCTCTCTCTCTTTCCTAATTTCCTCTGTAGTATTCTCAAATGACTCATCTAGTAATCTGGTTTCTCTTTTTATTTCCTAAAATCTTTTTCTAAACTCTTCTGCCATATTTTAGTTTAACTTCTCAATCTGTATTTACTTTTATTAAACCCCCTTTATTAACTTGCAAATCCTTGTATTTGTTCAACAATTAATCTTTGTCAGAAACTTTATTACCTTTATTATTAATTGTTCTATTCTGTTTTATTTGAATTAACTTCAAAAGACATCAAATATGATACGTTTTAAATTCTGTTTACTTTTTTCAATCCTCTCGCTTAATTCATAATTAATAATAAACAAACTGACTAAAAACTTGTTTATCAGTTACTTTTACAACTTTTACAAGCCCCACGGTTGAGATGCTATTTAAATATTATGGTGGCTTGGAAACTATCTAACAATCAGAATTACAATAAGGCCCACAGTTGGGCGACCATTTAAATATATAGTGACAGCTCAAATAATATTCTTATAAATTGATTTATTTAATTGAAACTTTAAAATTCTATTTTAATAATAATGCCGGTATAGCTTTGAGACTCTTATCAGGGGTAGTTCATTAATCTAGTTGCTTCTTAGTTGCTATGCGTTGTCACCTTTTACTTCAAAAAGTGCTCCACGACACTTTCAATCAACTATGACAAATATAAATTCATTCCAACTCTTTGTGACTCAATATTATATGATAAGTATTTAATTATAGTTCAATAATTGTCTTCTATTTCAGATTGCTTTAATATAACTAATTATAAACCCACCTGGATTCTTTTCACTCTTAACAACTCACCTTAAGACGACACTCTTCCTTACATCTCCTACTCGAACTCCCACACAGTTCAGCCACGACGTACTGTCCACGAACAATTAGCCATCAACTTGTAAAACCTTAGGATAATTGTAGAAATGGTTCCTTTCCTACACCTACGCCTCTGTCACTCCTGCAACTTCCCCTTTTCAAACGTCTTCACGGTAAGTATGCTTCCACATATGAATGTAAATTAATCTTCTCCTTCCTTAGCTCCTACTCCATCCATTCATGCCGTCAGCAGCCAACAGACTCTCCGACATTCAGTAGTTCCTCCGTCAATGTCTGTCAATTGGTCCTTACGTCCTCGGCAATCCCACAATAACTCCAGCAATCAGTGACCCTCCAATTAACGTAACTTCTTATAAATTGTAGTATTAAAATTAACTCAATTACATCCAATTCTTATTATTCTTGCTTCTTATTGTTGTTAGTATCTAGTTATACCATATTCCAACTTCTCTTGAGTAACTATTATATTCTTATTTTAATATTTCATTTTCGTTTACCTCGTAGATTTAAGTATCAACTCTTTTATCTAATCGAAATACCTTTTAAATAAACAGTGCTACATTTCTATTTTATATTCACCAAAATACCAAATTACATGTTGTTTTCAAATCTGTTAATCCTTCAATAATCATAACCACATTTTATTTCTATGCTAGGTTACAATTATTTCTGCCATCTATAACTTTAGCTTATCTGAATGGTACCTACTTTATTATTTTCTTTCAATATAATTTATATTTGTCACAAGCTACATGAGCTTGTTTTTATGTTATTTCTTATAAAACCTCATAAGAATACTCAAATACTATACCTTTCATCTTAGTTTGCATCTTATTTAAATTCTATTAATGACTTTCAATTAACCATGCAATTCTTTTATAAAGTTTCCCAATTTGATTATATTGATCTAACGACTTTATTTAAATTAATCTTTAACATTCACTTACATAAATATCAGCCTTTATGTACCATTGCAGTATATTGCGTAGTTTTATTTTGCATTAATTTGATAAAAAGTTTTTTCCCCAGTTTTCGCTTATTTATTTTCTTGGGTAGAGGTTTCATATAAAATCTATAGGTGGGCGGCAATTTAAATTTAATTGAAATTTTCGATTAACTGGTAATTAGCGGATTAATGCTGGTAATGAGTAAGCCTGTCTCTCGTTATGAGTTTACCGGTTGTTATTCGATGCCGGTGATGATTTGGCTTATCATTAAGACCTACAAAATTTGCTAGGGATTAGTTGATGATGAATTGGCGTCCGCCCCATTGGCGAATACCAAGCGGGATTCAGACGCGGCAGTTCCAC
The DNA here is from genome assembly GCA_940337035.1 of Agriotes lineatus. Taxonomy (NCBI): domain Eukaryota; kingdom Metazoa; phylum Arthropoda; class Insecta; order Coleoptera; family Elateridae; genus Agriotes; species Agriotes lineatus. Next base: position 420,444 of record CALNHX010000088.1, read on the forward strand.
GATACACCATATATTCATGGTTAAAGTAAATTACGCAAACCTGGAAACACGACATTGACGTAGCTATTGTACCTACTACCTATTTGTTGCCTAGCTACCAAAGTAGTTATTGCATTTTCCATTTCCGTTACTTCTATTGCAAACAGTATTTGAACCTTTTCCAACTCATGGAATTGCCATATTTCGTACAATTTTAGACAACCTGTATAACATATTGATAGATTTCAAACAGCCGTACGACTCGATGGACAGAAACAAACTTTATCACATTTTGCTGGAATTTAAAATATCAGATAAATAAGAATTATAAAACAAACAATGGACGTAGTAGAAGACCAGGTCGAGTCAGTAGATAAATTTGTATATCTGAAGGTGGAACTGAACGCAAATAGTACACCAGACGGAGACATTCGCCGTAGAACAACTTTATCCAACAAAGCTTACTTCGCTATGTCCCACGTACTTAAATAAAAACATGCACACCGTAATAATAAGTTAAGAGTGTACAAGACAATAATAAGATCTTTTGTAAGTTACGGAACTGTACCGTGTATCACAGACAAAAAGAACAAAAAGCATGACTAATATCTCCGAACGGAAAGTACTGAGATAGATAATGGGATTCTTTAAAAAGTCTATATAAATGACTTTCTAAAGAACCCCCTTTCTCAGAATTTATCAGACTACAACAGCTTCAGTGGGCTGGATATGTAGTCGGAATGAAAGGTAACAAGCTACCAAAAAGAACGTTAAATAGCCGAATGCACGTGCCCCAAGGAGTATATAGTATTATGTTTTCTCCGGTGCCCCTTAAATATTCGGTTTTCTTATATCTCAAAACGTACAAAGTGGGACCCGTATTTATCTCTAAAGCTATTCTAACATACCTTTATTTGTTGGCCATGGTCTCATTTGATCTATTAGCCAGGGTTTATAGGCCTTCACGTTTGTATAAATAGCTGGAAGACCATCATCGCAAACAGTTCTTGTAGAAGAAAATCCAACAAAGCCCCGAGCAGTGCTGAATAAAGGAACTCCAGTAAACTCGTTGCAAGTAAATTTTGTAGCATTTTGGAGATTCTTGGTACACAAGTCGTACTCGGTTACTACTGCATAAGCACCTTTTTGTAGAAACGTTTCTTCACAATCTTCCTCAAAGAGAGGTGCAATAGAAACCGTCGTTGTATTGAGCCCTAGCTCAATTGTAAATAAATCTAGGTTAGTATATGTTAAAACCGGTAGCCTATTCCCCCAGATTTTTCCTGTGCAAAGTGCTGCGACATCATCTGGAAAAGAATATATTTACTTTTTAGTGAAAAGCTCGGAAAAGCAAAATAATTATTATGAGTTAGATGGTGCGCGCCTGCATATTGGAATTAAGCATTAAACAAATTCAAATGTGTATCTTTTTTTAAAGATAAAATCTACATCCTAATTTCTCAGTTTAACAGTTATAAAGTTACGAGTTTAATGGTTTCAAACCATTTTCTTCAGATACTGAATCAACATTAGATTCTTCCGAAGAAATGCAGATTTATGAAATAATAGCGGGGCAGATTTATCATTAAATGTTAATAGAGAAGTAAGCTGTTTTAAGGTAAAATAATAACAAGACAATTGTTTATTACCTAAGACAATATTGAAATAATCAGATCAAATGTGAGAACACAAAATTAAGATACAGAGGATAATTTGTTTGGTTATAAATATATGACTGGTCAATTATTATAAATAAAGTAATAGATATTCATGCATTAAGGGAGATATGAATATGTTTTTCCTTGAGGTGTGTAAGCGAGCCGAAGGTAAAAAACATGAATATCTTCTGCGGTGCATACAATACTTTATATACTGGCATATTAGTAAAAATAGTATGACATTTCATAATGTGTAAAGTACCTTTAAAATAAGAATATGTAACATTATGGATTGACTGAATGTATAGTTGCTAAGACGTTGTTTGTAGTTGCATGGTTACCATAGTTATCAGTAGCTATTCATATTTTGTATCTATAGCGAAAATGAACAGTATCATATTGCTAGTAAATAAGTAATATTATTGACTCATTATTATTAAAAAAGTAATATTTAGTATTGCTTGTGGTAAAATATGTATTCCACATTTGTGCTGCTATATTTTAGTATCAATAGAGGTAAGATATATGGAAGATAAGTATAAGGAAACTGCGAAGAGAAAAGACAAAGACAAGGATGAGGAAAACGAGGTAGTGGAGAAAGTTGAGGTAGGTACAACCAAACAGGAAATGGAACAGGGAAATTAACCAGAAATTCAACAAAAAGGAAGTAAAGAACAACTGGCCTCAAGACTATAGTGATAGAAATGTTAATGTCGTTAAAACAAGATACGCAATAGAATATACACAGTGTGTAAAATTAGAACAGGTTATGCCAGTATTAGACACAAAGAAAGTGATAAAACAAAAGTTAAAAAGCATTACAAGCCGAATATACAATAGTTGGCAGAAGACGTAAACTTAAAGACAGAAAAGAATGTGCAAGAATTAAAAGCAGGTGCAGAAAAAACTAGACTAAAGTTAAAAGAAAAATTAAAATGAAAAGCAAAACAAAATCATCAACAGCTACAAACACCCACACAGAACATTTCATAGAAAAGTTAAAGAAAATTCAAGTGTAAAATAAACAAGTATTACTATTGGAAATAAACATAATAAATAAAAAATCGGGTAATAATAAAGAAGAGACCAAGAATGAGGGTAACAGTGAAACTAAAGATGCAAATAAACAAAATAGAGAAGTGTCTACAGCCTTACAGATCCCCTCATTAGAATCTCTTCGTAAATGTTACGATCTGCTGCTCTTTTACAAATTAGTAAATAGCCAAGTTGACTGCCCCCTTCTGTTGAATCAACTTAATCTCAGGGTTCCTAAACGTTCATCGAGAATCACTAATACCTTCGTTCTATCAACCTACTTTTCATCGTACACATTAAACAACCCTTTAAGTTGCATCTGTAAGTTGTGCAATGATCTCTCTTGTGATGTTCTGGATCCAAGATTTAGTCACTTTTATAATTTAGCCAGAAACGTCACTTTTGTATTTGAGTAAGAAAGCAATGTCCACTTTTTCAATCAGTAGTAATTTTGTATTCTGTATTTTGTATTTTCTTTTTTCTGTGAAGGACTATGTACGTTTATTATTGAAATAATAATGTTGTTAACATATACAAGGGTTGGGAAAAGAAGGCAAACAAATTACACAAGAGGTAAAAGACAAGTTAAAACCAGAATTAAAATCCGACGACGAAGAAAATAAATAATATGGACGAGAGTTGGGACTGGAATTTCAAGAAAGTCATAAATAGCAAGATACATGCGCCAAAAATTTGTTAACTACTTCGAGTAGGAGGTTCAATGGAAGTCAATTAAATATTAAAAAGGTGATATAAAAACAATGCGAAACTAATACTCTACAACCTAAAGTAAATAGGTACAAAGACAATACAAAGAAGTGTAGCGTCGTCTTCTTATGGTTACAAACACACCACCAACATTATTAACCGTTTGATATATTAACAACTTGTTTAACAAAATTACAGCAAACAAACTGAAATGTACTGACATGTATGCGCTTCGTTGTTACGCTATCTCAAACTTAAAAGTCTAATCCGCGCCTGCGTCCCGCTCGCCGAAGAGGCGGCATCCTACAGAAGATAGTTAAGCTTAAAATTGGACACAAAATAAAGGAACTAAAGGATAATTTAAGACAAGTTACAGGTGACAAGATATTGAAAAATGATGCTAAGATATGGTATTATAATAGATAACTACTTTAGCTAACAAAGATCAACTCGGCTTGGTTAGTTTAAATGCAAATCAGGAACCGTATATTTATTGTATAGTTGAAACAACTAATTAGTTATTTACCTAACAAGTTCGGGAAGGTAATTTTCCCGAATGAGCACTTTGTTTGCAGCACGACCGAAGGGAGTGCTGCATGTAGTGCGAATTCGGGAAAATTCTTCCCGAAGGAGTTAGGTACAATGTTTTTTGTAACGAATAACTGAAAATATTTTAAAAAATAAAAAAATTATTATTTAGTGTTTTACTAATTTACTGAGTTGACAGCACAAATCCCTAAACTTTTATCTACGCACCTGTTAGCTTTTGTCAACGTTTACAGCGCCTCTGGTGTTTGCAGGCGCAATTAAACAACGAGGAACAATCCTGTATATAATAAAGGAGAACGATCCAGACGTGTGTGTCCGAGGGCCCCTTTGGAGAGGGGCGGAGACCCGAGAGACCCCTTAGAGATGCTTGGAGCCCCGAGGGACCCCTTGGAGAGGGACGAAGCCCCTAGGGCCCCCCTGGGGAGGGGCGGAGCCCCGAGGCCCCCCTTGAAGATGGGCAAAGCCCAAGGGCCCCCTGGAGAGGGGGAAAGACCTGAGGGCTCCCTTGGAGATGGGCGGAGCCCTTAGGGCCCCCTTGGAGATGAGCGGAGCCCCTAGGGCCCCCTTGAAGAGGGGCGGAGTCTCGAAGGCCCGTTTGGAGATGGGCAGAGCCCAAAGGCCCCCTGGAGAGGGGCGAAGGCCCGAGGGCCGCCTTGGAGATGGGCGGAGCCCCGTGGCCCCCTTGGAGGTGGGCGGAGCACCGAGGGCCTCCTTGGAGATGGGCGGAGCCCAAGGGCCCCCTGGAGAGGGGCGGAGGCCCAAGGGCCCTCTTGGAGATGTGCGGAGCCCCGTGGGCCCCCTTGGAGATGGGCGAATCCCGAGGACCCCTTTGGAGGGACGAATCCCCGAGGGCCCCCTTGGAGATGGACCAAAGTAATAGGCCAAAAAATGGTGGTAAATTGAATAGAATAGACCCAGCAATAGCGCGCGCAGCCCCGTTTATTATAAAAATTTATAAAAAACTAATTCCCTAGTTTTTGTTGGAAAGTCAAAAACACCGCAGTGCGGGAAAAGTAAGTTTCGGCGCATCGGGAGTAACCGGGAAATATGAATTTTGAAGTCATGAGTACAAAATAGTAATTTACGGTACAAGTGCGTAAAGCTACTCTTTAGTCACGAGTGGGGCAGAGTTAAAACGCGAGTGAGCGAGCGTTTTAAGCCCCGCGAGTGACTAAAGATGCTTTACGCATGTGTATCGTACAATATTTTATCTACGATAGAATCTAGAAAACACGGTAAATATAAAAAAAATTAATGTAAATTAGGATTAATAGCAACCCGTCGTAAATTTGCGTGTTTTAAAAATTTTAAAACACGTTGCTACTCACAACGTATCTAATGAAATATTTTAAACACGTAACTACTGACGACGTAAACTAATGAAAACTTGTTATTAAGCAGTCGTTTTACAAACTTAAAACTGCCAACTGAAAGGCAATTTTACACACTGTCGTAGATAAATAGTATTTATATTTCGAACTAAAAGTGCCCTTGCCGCTTTTGCATGATTGCTGGTTTCGGCTTTGACTCAACCAGCAATATTCATGCGCAAGCGGCAAGAATGCACTTTCAGTTCTTAACATACAATATACTATTTTTTGCACGATAGAACGATTTTACTTAGTTACCGCGTTTGTTTTCAAATCAGTAAGTTATGCTTACTGTTCTAGAACGGTAAGTAAAAATTCGAGGTTAGCAGGTTAGGTTTTGTGACAGTCTATGTCAAAACTGACGGAAAATATAACATGCTAACCTAGAAATTGACATAGACTTACAGTGCTACCAACATATTATTCTGTGGTATAATGTCACATTTTACTGACGTTTGAGGAAAAATAATTTCTATTGTGCAAAAAACGTCATAAGCATCACGAACGTTAAGGAATTACCGATCTCAGACAATAATTGGAGTCGTCGCTTCGCTCCTCCTCCAAACAATTGTCTTCGATCGGTAAAATGTCCTTACCGTTCTTAATACTTAATATACTATTTCGACGACTGAGCATATTATTAACGGAAAATATCATATTTTATTTTATTGCAAATATTGATTGACAATCAAGTTAACATTACTCGCGCAGTCTATTAGGCATGTGACGCGATTATTTCGACAAATGACGGGCGTTGTCAAGGAAACATTCGGACGTGGCTACTTATTTTGTTTACGCGGAAACCCAAAACGCTCGGCGAGCGGCAAAATGATGAAAACGCACGCTCAGCGGCAAATGTCAACTTTCTGTTGTCAAATGACAGTGAGAAAAATCTACTTTCGATGTCAGTCGTCGAAAAATAATTTTATTAGAATAAAAAGAACATCTACAATTACCGTTTATTGAGCTTACGTTTGGAAAAACTAAAAAAGACATGGCAACTAAGTATATCAAAATTCTAAAACGGGGCATTGTAAAAGTAAAGAAAATACACTTATTATCAGCTACGAAAGGAAAATTTTACCACGAATAAATGTTCAATATAAAAATAATAATTCATAAAGAAGAATTGCTATCTAATTTAATTCGTTGGTCATTCTTGCAGAGAATTACTTTGTACAAGCGGGTACAATAGCTGGCCGTCAGCTCAGTTGTATGGAGACGTGCAGTCTTTTTGTAACAGTACAGTCGGTAGAACGAAATAATAAATGCCCAGCGCCAACGAATTTTTGTTTTATTACAATACGGCGAGTGAGCCCAGGTGTTCAAGAGAATTCGTAAACTCACAATGCTTAAACCAGAAACACAATTCCTGAAAGAGGAGCTTCAAACACAATAAACAGCCGTGACTAAATTACACCTCGATAATTGACAGTATAATTTTCATAGATTTTGGATCACAGTACAGGTAAATATCACAAAATTATCGGTCCACCAGCAGAGTCGCAGGTGGCTACTATATTACTTGCTATACTAATGAAGTTTGGTTAATTTATCAGTAATAGCATGAGGTACCTCGGAACAAGGATTAAAACTAATATAATCTATTCCATCTTAAAAAAAACGATGGTTGGCCATGACAATCTGACAGATATCACTCTGTATATGAACTGACAAAACTACGGTAAAGTTAGGTTAGGAATTTTGAAGGTTCAGAATGCCCCATGTTGCCATAATGTGCTACATTATTTTAGTAATTATAGAATAGATAACAGATATTCTTACCTATAAATAAATGATGCACTTTTTAAGAAAATTCTTTTATGGGATAGAAATTCAGTGTACTCACTTTGAAAATGTTTATCAATCTACTAATAATTTGATCATTGCTTAGATCGGTTTTATCTCGTCTGAAATGTTTGTAGCACTTTAACACACTGCTTTCATCGCCGAAGACACAACATTGTGCATGCTGTTTATTAAATTTTTCACAATAATCACTTACACTATCACTTTATTTTTCAGAGAATAGGAAAGTGTCATAATGACATTTATTGACATATTTTCTTGTCTTTTGGTTTGGTAGCATTGGCAGCACGGCATTTCAAATTTAGTTAGAAAAAGTTTGCCACCGCAAAGAAATGAAATATAACTACTGCTTTCCTTAGTACTGCCAATTTAGGAAAAGAAAATCATGGCAACCTATCGTTTTTTTAAAGATGGAATAGATTATATCTACCATTTATACGCAACAATACGGCAATCACTCTATTTCACACATTAAAATTAGGCTCGGGACAGAGAAGGATTACAGCGGCGCCTGGTTTCGGAAGAAACAAAAACGCGAGTCCAGCAGCGAACTCACGGCCGAATGATATCACGGTTTTTGAATTCGTTTAAACCCAAATTCGGGCGACCCGAAGCTGGTGGTTCAAAAGGGATCTCACCGTGCAGTATTGGTGCAAAATGGACCTGAAGATAAAGCCTTCTTGCCGGGTCCTCTCCTGCGCTCTAATGGCGCCTGCAGCAAGGGTTCAGCGGATCCGAAGGTCCAAAATTCCCAATGCATGGAGCGTCCGAAGCGAATAAGAACAGCTGTAGGAACCCACAGTAGCATACCAAGACCGACAGATTAGGTGGACACGAACTCTTTACTTACCGCGGAAACTTTGCAGGCGACTTTACGAAACACGTGGCAACATGGAAAATTCCGCTAACGGCGTGGAAGCCAGCATTCCCTTAACTCGAAAATCGAGGCATACATCCACTTCACAGTGAAGACTCACATACATATCACCGAACTAACAGCAGCGCAAAAAAATTAAACCTCCGAAATTCTAATTGTTACCACTGCATGTTCTTCGCTTCGCAGACCAGATCGGAAAGGGACGCGTCGCCGAAACAAATGCCAGAACTTGGGTTATCTCCGCGAGGCCAAATGAGAGTGTAATTGAACCAATAGGTATAATATTAGATATAAAGCTAATATTTTTCCACTTTAATGAATTAAGACTTGAATAGATTCATGTAGTAATCATAATGTAAACACTGATTTGAAAGTTGTCGAGCTAGTGAACCTTCAGCATAATAATATGGAGAGCTGCATGAGTATGTGGATTGATACTGTAGCAAATAATAGTACCGCATCAGGTAATGTGATGGATGATAAGCAAATAGAAAGTTTTTGGTTGAACTCTGCAATGCACAAGCATTTTTCGTGTGCGGATAATGGCATTTAAAAATCGATTCTAATGATCCTACTGCATTAGTCCACGCAGCATGAACACATTTATCTTCGAGAGTGTAATTACAGTAACTCTATTTTCTTATCATCATTCGCAAATTAAAACACAATAAAAGCTAGTAAATTACCTTCAAATTAGAAATCCGTTATATAGTTTACTAAGAGTTGAACAAACAACGTGATAGATTTTGATTGGTTGGATATTTTTTTACAAGGGATGTGTGATAAAAGTGCCTTTTCTTACATATTTCGTAACATCTGACTACCGATGGTTTCCCATATGCAAATCTAGATTTTCGTTAGATTGGCTGTAGATTCCTAATAGTCGGTTCTAGAGATCCTAAGAATGGCAAATACTCTGAAAACTCGTCATCAAAAGCAAGCTAGCAAGATTGGTTCTCATAACCTCTTTGTTCGACAAATGTCCTATATCTAATTTAGATCGAGAATTTATTTTGAATCAAGCTGTTGCCTAACTCTCATTAAGCTATTTACAAGATCTTTACTTTAACAGTTGCAGAGGATCCTCTTGAGAGCTTGAGCTTGTGCTGTAGCTAGTTCGGTGTAGTACTGAAGCGCATGTCATAAGCAATGATCTACAGTTTTACATAGATCATTGGTCATAAGTCATACACTGTAACTACATTCAAAGCAACATGTCTTGATAGACCAGCGCGTACCATTGCTGGTTAACGGACTGAAAAAATATGGTTCAAATCTCAGCTGGAGCAACAATTAAAAAAAATAAATACGACATTTACAACGTGTAAGGCACAGAGCACAAGGCAGAAAGACAAAGCAGATTCCAGGAAGCAGTTCAGGCAGGTCGAGGGAAACATAGTCTTAGCAGTTCTCTCGGGAAAAAGCTGGGACCCCTTCATAATGAGCGCGACAAAGACCGCATGTTAAAGAGAGAAGGTAGTTCCAGCAAACGATTTACGAATGCCTAGATGGCTGCAATGCGTAATACTGAGGGCAAAGCAAAGTTGATATTTAATTAACATAGTCCAAATTTTATGTGATCTCATTAGAAATTTTGTATTACTTAATATATGTGCGAGTGCTAATTAATTTAATTATACCATTTTTCGTTGACCGCTTGTTAATTTCAATATTAATGAATTATTTTTCCTAAAAAAGGATAGATAAATAGACGTCATTAATACACTGTTTTTGATTAATACGCTCATTTTCATTAATTAACTGTTTTGTAAAAAAGGATGGTTTAATATATCTATTAATACACTGTTTTTGATTAATACACTCTTTTTCATTAATTAACTGTTTTTGTGATTTTGACGTTTTGATGATATTTTGCATGGAGGTTAGTTGTATTAACCAAATTTTTCCCACAAAAAAAGATTTTGCGGTCAACGAAAAAATTTTGTAATCAACTCGTTTATTAATGGGCGATTAATAATATCAACTATTAGAGGCACTCACTCGCTATCGCTCGTTCGTGCTTTAAACAGTTTCGATTATTAATCACCTCATTAACACACTTGTTGGTTAAGTAACTATTAATTGGAGCAACCGATTTGATCGCCTGAGGAAATTTTGATATCAACTTGATATAAAGTAAGATGGCCAGCGTAGGGCCCTTTCTTCTACTGTTAAACTTAGGTAACAGCTTTGTACTATTAACCAAAACTAGTACTTGAGATTGTTGTCAAATGTTACTTCGCCCAACTTGCTTTGCATTCTATTGAGCTATTAATTTTCAAATGGAGATAGCTTCGTATAAAACAAGATTATCAAACACAAATTTAATCACCAACTCCTTGAAGCAAGATATTAATGGCACAAAAAGCACTAAATTTAAAGAGTAGGAAACTAAGCGATTTAAGTAGTTTATTTGTTCCTCACTTGTAAACATCAATTTATCAAGTCACTGTATTCACCTTGAAAATGTTTCTTAACTGGCTAGCCTGTAAATTTTTTACTGGCTAGCCAGTTATATTTTACAAGCGTGCTCATAGATAAATGACAGCGTGCAAAGCCAGAGTTGTCTTCCTTAGTATGTGTCATATTGATTAATTTAGTTGCTTGTCAGTTTGACATTTTGCATAAATGATAAATTTCTAGTTATTTACAAGTGAGGAACAAATAAAACATTCAACAATACACGCCAGGTAACCATTTTTACTGGCTCAAGGATATGACAGGCTCGCCTAACGGCTCGCCAGTCATCCCAATCCTATCGCCAGTAAAACCTGTTTTACCTGGCTTGTAATGTTAAATACTATTTCAATGCTGTAAAGCTCACGATACAAACTTTTAATATGAGCTCTGTCGCAGCAAATTCTTGAATTTAGTAGTTCAAAATACTATGTATGTATGTATAATCGATCGTTAGTGTTTTGAGGTTGTATTTACTCTAATTAACCCGGGATCAGTCGCGTTCTTTTTTTAACGTTATCGGTCGCGTGTTAGATTTTATCTAACATTTGAAATTTGTTGGAGGACACAACATTTGTGGTTATTAAACTTTAATTTTAGCAACTTTTGTGTAAAATAAGGTTTACTTAAAGATACATAAGTGCGAACATAAATATAAACTTATAAATTTAAGTAGTGTGTATTCAATTTTGAGTCACGTAAACAGTAGCGCCGTTAGATTTTTTCTAACAATCCTCCAATTTTTAGTCATGTAAATAGTCGCGCCGTTAGATTTTTTCTAACAATCCGAGTAACGTTATCGGTCGCGTGTTAGAAATCAACTAACAAATGGCCGCTACAAGTTGGTCAGTTATCCTCTCTTCGTATTTTGTCGCCTACGCATGTATGAACCCCACCAGGAAGCACTTACAAAGTCAGAGGTGTACCAGAAAGATATTTCAGAAATTTTAAGTAAATAAGTAAAAATGTTAGATTTTTTCTAACAACGCGACCGATCCCGGGTTAATAAATTCGGTTAACCCGTAGCAGTTAAATTCATGAATGGATGAGGGTTGTGTTATAGACTGCAAAATTGTTGGTCAGTGATACAAAAGCAAAACGAAAATATTTATAAAGCTAATCTGAGTTTAAACTAATGAATAAAATATCATAAGCACTAACGGTTTGATGCGCTTTTGTTTATTTAAACAATGAGTTAAAGTTAACCTCAGATGGATGTTCTTTATAAGACCGCCAATCTGGTTAGCGTAATAAATGTACGTTTATGTTGGAGTAGTTTTAAACTATAAATAATTTATTATTAACGGAGGTGTCTTGTAGAGTGATTGAATCTCAGCTTGAGCGTTGCCTATAGTATGATTGTGTTAATTGCTAACAATTTATAAATATTTGAACGGAGCGGGAGTCGATCGTGATCGAACCGTGAGCAGCCCGATAGTGTGGTTCGAGCCTAACTCCGACTGCGGCCTTGATAGGTAGATTGAATAGTTCATTAGGTCGTTGCCGGTCATAAGCCAGGGTAAAGGATGATGCTTTAGAACTCGAATAGATTTCAAAGAGATGAACAGTACGAGCATCTGTAAATAGAGAAGGGGGACAAAAGAAAGATTTGAGAATAGGTACATGGAATGTCCTGAGTTTACATGGAGCTGAAGCGACCAAACGCTTACTGGAACCAATGAAGAAATACAATTCAACCTTCTGGTTATGTAAGATGTTAGATGGAAGAAATAGTGTATTGTATCTTAAAAGCTGAAAGTGCATTCTGTTCACTTGCGCATGGATATTGCTGGTTGAGACACAACCGAAAATCATGCAAAAGCGGCAAGAGTACTTTTAGCTCGAAATATAAACACTATTTTTCGACGACTGAGCATATTATTAAGGCCAAAATAACAATATTATTTCATTTTATTAAAAATATTAAGTGGAAATACATTTAAAATTACTCGTGCAGTATCTGACGCGTGATGCGACAAACGTAGTCAAGGAAACCATTGATTAAATAGAGTAGAAGAAGATACGCCGCTTTACGGAGCTGATTGTGCTGTAGAAATGTAGCGACCTACAGATGGCGCGTGTCTCGCCGTTTCTACCGAAACTTTTTCAGTTTACCGGCAACAGTCGTCGTGTGAACATCTAGCTTTGGTTGGATCGTGCTCTGTGTTTCAAAGCATTGATTTAATTAATTAGCAATGCCTAAGCCATTGGTTTGTCATACCTGTGTGTATATTAACTGTAATAATTCTATAAAGAATCAGCGCAACCTAAGTTATTTTACCAACCAAAAACGGGAAAAAATTTAACTCTAACACCTAAGTGCAAAAAACTTAAAGCTAAACTAAATCTACTTAATAAAAAAATGAAAGCAAGGAATATTCAGAACGATCGATTAAAATTGAAGTGTAGGAAATTTTCCACCAAAAACATTGTTGAAAATTCGCTCATCAATAAAAGTAAAGCAGTAAAGAACTTCACCAACATGCAATTATTTCACAGAAAACACACGCGTTGGTCATATAATGAAAAACAGTTAGCGCTATCTTTGTATTATAAATCGCCAGGAAATTACAAGTATATGGAAAGAAAGTTAGATTTTATTTTACCATCCGTAAGAACGATCCAATCTTGGTTGAAAATTTCAAATATGACAACAGGCGTAAAAACAAATTTAACAAAAAAGTTAGCGATTAGAGTTGGAACCATGAGTGACAGAGAAAAAATGTGCGTGGTTATGTTTGACGAATCATTCTTAAGAAAAAACTAGAGTATAATAAACTGCAAAATGTGATTGAAGGTTATGAGGATCTGGGACACTTGGGACGAAACGACAAAATTGCCAATACCGCGATGGTATTTTACTTACGAGGACTCTTGCACAACTGGAAAATTCCCTTTTGATATTATATATCTGCGGGACCAATAAAGAGCGATCTTTTAAAGGACTTAATTACTACAGTTATTTCCGAATTAATTACTATTTCTTTAAAGCCCATGATTCTAGTATGTGACCAAGGAACTAATAATAGGGGCGCTTTGTCAAAATTGGGCGCTACCAAAGAAAATCCAGTGATATACGTCGATAACATGAAAATCTATACTTGTTTCGATCCTCCTTATCTCCTAAAAAGCCTGCGAAATAACTTCATGAATCACAAGTTACAGATCTACATTCGTAAGAAGCGTATTTCGTGGAATGACATTGTGCAAACGTACGAAATAGATAAAAGCAGTAACACCTCTCGCGCGTTAACAAAAATCACGCCGATTCATATTAATACGTTCCAGAAGATGAGAGTCAAATTGGCTGCACACATTTTCAGCCATTCAGTAGCCTCAGCAGTAAAAACTGTTTCAAAATCAAAAGAGCTCCAATCTTCAACGGGCGAAAACACTGCAAACTTCGTGGAGACTATTAACAAAATTTTAGATTCTTTAAATAGCAGAATTTTGAAAGACCCCAACCCGCATAGAAGACCACTATCTGTATTTGCAAATACTTCTGTAAAAAATTTAGAAGACGGATTAGAGTACTTTAAAGATATTGAAGTATACAGTGATGGGAAAAGGCGCAATAATATTTATTGCATCGATGGATTCCTATGGAGTATTCGTGCGTTATTATTATTATGGGATGATTTAAAAAATAATGACATTAAATATTTATTAACGGGATTCATCAATCAGGATGCTCTGGAAAATTTTAATTCCGTAATTCGAAACCGGGGTGGATATAATCCGACACCTTCTGTTCGACAATTTCGAATATCGATGCAGCAGAATATGTTCATACGGCTTCAAGCAGGCGTAGATTCTTCAAATTGTGAAAACGACGATGCTGAAGCATTAGAATTAAATGATGAACCTGAACTGTTAGAGCCACAAATAGATGCTGAAAATGAAGTTAATACATCAGACCCAATGACTTCTAAAATCGATCCACAACTGGATGCTGACAGGATTATTGCACCTGACCCTCAACCAAGTACGTCTACAACCAACATAGATTTGGAATCCTGCAGTACGGTTTATCTTGCTGGCTATCTAGCATTTAAGCTTTTAAATAAATACAACTGCGAAATATGCCAGAATAAAATTGTTAAGGCTGAAGAAGATTTGTATTCTGGCAATGAATTTTATTTACTGTGTAAGGATTATGGTGCAGAAAACATTAAATATTTGAAGAGGCCGTCAGACTGCTTTATAAATTTTATTTCTAAGTTATTGTCGCTCTTTAATGTGTCATTCACTGATTTTAAATGTGCCAAAAATGTTGCTAAAAATATCACGAACTATTTAACTACAGAAACCGCACAACTGTGTGAACAAATTTGTAAGAACCACATGAAGGACACTATTAACTTATTAATTAAGGTAAAAATTTATAAAAACCTTAAAAATGAAACTGAACGTATCGACTCAATGCGAATAGCTTCTAGTAAAATGAAAAAGGGACATAGAAAAGTCAAAATATTGTCTTAAATTTACATGTAGTATAGAGTTTATTTAATTTAAGATTTTAAAGAAAATTTTGAAATGAAATGTGTATATACTTATTTGTATGATTGAAACCTATTGAGTTCAGAGCCGTAACTAGGGCGTGGCAAAGGTGGCGCCCGCTACAGGCGCAACTGCGTTGAGGGCGCAAAATTACTGCAATTTTTATTAAAATAAAAAAATAATAATAATGCTCCATTAAAAATTGCCAATTTGCATTCAAACTCGGATCAAGTTAAAGCTTACTTTCAATTTTAACACGTTTGACCTTGAAATTTCTCAAATATTTTTATTTTTGCATGTTTGGATGAAGGGGGCGCAAGTTATAAAATTGCCACAAGCGCTTAATACTCTCGTTACGGCTCTGATCGAGTTTATGATCTATTTTAAGGAAATTAACGTTTCGAATAAATTAATATTATGTGTTTTTCTCGTATTTGTTTACACTTGTCTCTTTTTTAAACTTTGACGTTTTTATACTATTGGAGAAATTACTTTCTAAATATTCGTTTTATGAACGATTAACCTGGGTTTTTCCAATAAAAATACGAACTCAAGTAAATGAACAGGGCAAACCAAATAAAAATAAAATATTTTGGAAATTGATAGTGAATCGAGTTTTCCCATATTTCGCCGTTAAAATACAAATACCTACGAAACAAATATTAACATATGTATCGTTGGCAACGGGTGCCGTATTCTTAAAGAACGTTGACGATAGGGTCAAAGCATTGAAAGTTACATTTCTAAATGGCTTAGCGTCGTAATCTTTGTTATTTGTTTATATATGTTCACTGCCTAACTGATAACACAAAGTGCAACTCAACAAAAGATAATCACACCATGGCCAAAGAAAGGAAGTTGAGATATTTCGCGCTAGCGGCGCCACGATCTTGTGAATCAGTTGCTGGACGCGGGGGAAGCGGGTAGCAGGGAGATTCAGTACAGATTTTAACGTTGCGTTGCATATCTTTTATAGTTATTAATCAATGAGGAAACACACTGATATGGCTAACTATTTTGCTCACGCGAAAATCCTAAACGCTCGGAGAGCGACCAAATGCTGAAAACGTTGGCTCAGCGGCGAATGTCAACTTTCTGTTATCAAATGACAGTTACAAAGGTCTACTTTCGATGTCAGTCGACGAAAAAGTAATATATTAGTTCAGGAACAATTTACAATTTTCAACAACGCTAGTGATTACAGGAATTTCGTTGATATCGGATTTACAATTCAAAAGAACCTAAATAGTGCTGTACTAAATTTCCTATCGATCACTGAAGGGATATATATTTTAAGCTTAAAAGCTGCCCTTTTCAACATTTTGTTCTTGTGTCTACATGCTCCTACGGGAGAAGCAGGCATACTTTAATAGGTGTTTTTTACCAATGTCTAAAAACCGAATGCAATAGTTTACCCACACATGAATTAAGTTGATGCTTGGCGATCTAAATTAGTGATGGGCATAACCGGACAATTTTCATAACCGAATTATTTGCATTCGAATCATATTAATAACCGATTGATGATTTGAATCATTATTCGAATCAATTTTGGCTCTCGATTAGTTTCGATTAAGTCAGCCGGTTTGCCGGTTGGCGGTTCACCGTCATCTGCATCGGCATTGTAACTTGCAGATAGCCGAGGAACTCAGTTAATCGTTAATTATAATAATTGTATAAATGATTTTTATTTGATTTCTAAGGAGTTTAAACCATTGAGAATAGCTATATCAATACTAATCAATAATCATAAAGAAATTATAAATATGCGAGTACAAAGTATCTATTGAATCTATTTTTAGTTCCTAAAATTCTCTAGTAGTCAACCTTCCGCGGTTCTAAGGACACACACTTAAAATTTTCAACATCGAAATCCACTTCTTGTCCCGATTGCTCCGTTATTAAAAATTAAATATAAATCTTTTACGCTTTCTGTTTATCCCTTATGAGTCACAATCAACCGCGTTTCGAAGCTAAAATTTAGGCCGTTATAAACACAGCTCGGCAAATCTGACTCAGCAGAACGTTATCTATAATAGGAACGGCCCCATAAATTTAACTCGTCGTCTGGGAGTATTAAATGTCTTGATTACATCAACAAGCAGCGGCGAGCGTCACTTGGGTCAATCAAGTACATACGTAGAAAAGGTGATATGAGTTATGATTATTTACAGAATTTCGATCACTCGCAGGTCGCTGAAACGCGGCACGAAGTACGTATCAGGTTGAGGTTATTTTTGATTCGATTACTTGGGACGAAAACCGAGTTACACAGGTTATTTCAATAACCGGATAACAGGTTATTTTTGATTCGAATAAGCCCATCACTAATCTAAATGCTAAAATTGGTCGGGAGACTTTGCCAGCAGCAAAAACATGACCGTTAGGCTCTTCGTCCACTGGTCCGACGCGAGTGCGATGCGATTACGATGCAACTACGACATACCTAAGATGCGATCGCGACGGCAACTCGTGTTATGCACATCAGAGCAATTTTTTCTCAGTTTGCTGCAAAATATTTTCGAGTGACGATGATGATGACGTGGTTGTAACTTCGTGATACATACGAAATAAAGATAGGAAACCCCTATATATCAAAAATAATAAAGAGTGCAATATCTTTATTTCATAGCAGCAATAAAGCTCTCCCAACATTAGCAAAATCATGTTACCGAATGTCAAAAGAGAGCTTTAATGTACAAGGTTATCATAAAGTAAGGGATATGTTTAATTTATTATAACTTTTTAACAAATTAAGTTAATAACAAAAACTAAAAGATATTTAATTGTTTAAATAATGGGATTTTGTATGCCCAAACCCAGTTACCACAAATGTTCAGTATGACCTCCATTTTCATCTTTTGAAAATTTTTTGAAATTTTCCAAACCGTAGTGTACAGCATTTTCAATCGCTTGGATATCGCATTTGCACTGCTGATTGCTAGTGGATTACCTCTGGCTATGTCCTGATTTTCATGAAGAACCTCTGCAACTTGGACATCACTAATCCTTGGTCTTCCTAATCTCGGAAGGTCAATTACCGAACCTGTTCTTTCAAATTTATGTATCAAATTGCGGTACGCTTTCATTTGACAGGGCCCCGCTCTCAAACCCATTCTCGTGCGAAATCTTCGTAATCGAGAGGTGAAATTTCTGCCCCATTCATAGTAACACTGAACTAAACCAATTCTTGTTTGTAGATCCATGCTATTACAGTTTGAGTTGTTAGAACTTTACGTTTACCTGATTTCTAATTTGAAAATAAACTACAAATTGAATGATTTTGTTTTGACACTCGTGTCAACAATTGTCATGCCAAAGCTTTTGTTTTCCATAGATACAATAAAATCCCATTCCTTAAGCAATTAGATTTCGTTTACTTTTTGTTGTTAGCTTGATTTGTTAAAAAGTTATAATAAGTTAAAGTATATCCCTTACTTTATGATAACCCCATATTAGTAGAGAAGGTTAAGTCGTCTATTGAAAGACGCGGCATCAATACATGGGTATTTTTCTACTAATTTGACATTTCTTGCATTTCACCCCGCAACTTTAACGCAACTAATCGCTTTGCGATTAACACTGACAGTCGCGAGCAATTATTTTGTGCAACTTGCATCGCGATCGCATCGCAGTCGTAACAGTGTGCAGTGAAGTACATAAACTCATAGAACAATCGCCAAGTGATTATCGCTTATGAGTTTCTTATCAGCTGCATCACAATCGCGTAGTCTCAGTGAGCGGACGGCCTTAGTAGTACTTGGTTTAAAGACAATAGCGTTTATGAGAAAACTTGGGTTTCGCCTGATGGACAGACAAGACATAAAATAGATCACGTCTTGATTGATAGAAGAAGCGGGTCTGACGTTAGAGTTGTAAGAAGTTTTCGAGGACCTGACACTGACACGGACCACTTTCTAGTTGGCGTAAAATATAGGCAGAGAATATCCAGAGTACACGAAAGCAAAGGAGTAAGATAAGAAATCTATGAGGTTAAGAAATTAAAGCAAGGAGCAATACCAACAAGTGATTGCAGTTAAGATAAAACCGAATCACGTAAATGAAACAACAGAAGACAAATGACACAGATGTAAGAAAATAATCTGAACTACGGCAAAAAGTTTGATTGGAAAAGGTAAGAAAGTTAAAGAAAAATATTGGTTAGATAAAGAATGCATAAAATTACCGAAGGAGAGAAACGAATGAAATTGTGATAACGAAATACAAGAGGCAAATCAGATGATTATTTAAAAAAAAGGCAAGTAAGATCATAACGAGGAAAAAGAGGTCATGAGTAAAAAATCTAGTTATTGGTGCTAAAAAAAGATAGCCGTGACATGTAGGCAAAGATAAGAGGCGAGAACAATTGCTATCAGCCTGGAACAACTGTGTGTAAAACAACGAACAGTAATTTGATTGGCGATTTAGATGACACAGTGTAACACTGGGCGAATTATTTTGAAAGCGTACTAAATGCTGAGTATGAAAATAAAAACGATGAAGAAGAAATTATTGAACAGAATTAAGTGGTTAATTTGGAAGTGAATCCACCTAAGGCAGGGGGAATTTCTGATGAGATTAGAAACCTGAACAATGGAAAAGCACCTGGAGAAGATGGAATTAGTGCGGGACTCCTGAAGAATGGTGAAGAGAGACTAACAACCCTAATTCATGAATTAATAAGTGAGGCTTGGAAAAGGAAAACGATGCCCGACAAGTGGAACTGAGCTATTATTTATCTTCTATGCAAAGGAGATAAATTAAACTATTAAAGTTACTGCGTAATAGCGCTATTAAATGAAACATATAAGGTACTAACAAAGATTATTGATAGAAAACTAAGAATATACGTTTAGGTTACAGTGGGCAACTACCAATGAGGATCTAGGCCTAGCCGGTTAACCACTGATCAGATCGTCTACCTACGAAGCATGATGGAGAAATGCCACGAATATGGTATCGATATTGTCGCGATACGCCTATCGTAGGGGTTTCAGCTCCTCACAGATTACAAGTTACACTGTCCAAAGGTTCGACTTGACAAATTAAAAACTTCAGTAGATTAAAATATGTTTATTTACAAGTTATTCGTCGCGAGAGCGATCTACTCGCTACCGTTGTCAGTTACGATCTGACTTCACCAAAATTTTCGCTTTTACAGGAAAGCTTGCAGAAGACTATTTACGTCATGGAAACTTGAAGACCAAATCGGTCTCACGCATAATGGCACGTACAAGTCATAATGTTTACTATACAGTACCGGCCCCATTTGGCCTGCGAAATTCCTTTCACCCGTCCGGCACGTACTTTGGTCGTAGTCGTCAGTAAACTCTCTCTGCAAAATTAATTACACGAAATTGCGTGACAAGGAATCAACATTGGTACACTGTTTTCCCGGCTTGTAGACTACAGTAAAATTTAAGGTTTTTAATATTAATGACCAACGCAAAGGTCTACCGTTTTTGTTACTCATATGATCTAGTCACTTGAGTGGGCAATGATCAGTTTCGACCGTAAAATGGCTTAAAAATATACATGACTTTAATTTTCCCACAGCCCAAATTAAAGCTGCACACTCTAGCTCGCTCGCACCATATGCTTATTCTCTGCCAGTGAACTTTTTGCTCAAGTATAGCACCGGATGTTCTTCCCCTTTCTCATTTCGTTGCGAAAGTATAACACCCATTCCTCTCTTAGAACAATAAGTTTGTACGAATAACTCGCGGTTAAAGTCAGGTGCCCTTAGAACCTTACCGCTCATTAACTCATATTTCAACCGTTGAAATTAAGTTTCCTTCCGTTGATCCCAATCCACTCTGGTTTTTGCATTTTTTCCGCAACGCAGTATCTGCATACGTGCCCTGTTATACCGGGGAACGCTCTTACATCACGTTTCGTCACCGGTCGTCGAAAATTTTGAACAGTCACTACTTTTGCCTCAGATGGCTTTCTGTAACCTTGACCAATTTTGTTTCCTAAGTAAAAGTATACAACCTCGGCTTTTCCTGGTTCACATTTCCTCGCCTTGATTGTTAATCCTGTTTTATGCATAACATTCAATACTTGGCGCAGGTATTCTAGATGCTCCTCCTAGCATTTTGAATGTACCACCACGTCGTCCAAAAACGGTTCAGCAAATTTACCTATTCGACGACAGCATCCATCAAGCTCTGAAATGAAAATGGTGCCGATTGCAAGCCGAACGCTAAGGTCACTAGCTCAAACACTCCCCGATGTGTGATAAAAGCGGAGTATTTACAAGCTCTTTCTGTCATTCCTATTTGCCAATAGGCTCTAACCACATCAATTAGACTGAGGTACTTTGCCTTGCTGCATCTCCCCACACATGTATCTATGTTTGGAACTGGGTGCTGTTGCGGCACTGTAATCGCATTTAGGGCTCGGTAATCAATCACAGGTCGTGGTTCTTTTCCCTCTTTCTCTACTTTTATCATAGGTGACGTATATTTATTTATTTATATACAGAGATTCATGCAGGTTAAATAACCTAATTATATGAATCACAAATATCTAAAAGACAAACAATATTGTGCGAAAAACAACAAAAGACACAAACATTACATAATACGGTATATCAGAATAACAAACATTTGCAACGGTAGGAAGCACAAGATACACTAGTTCAACAAACATTTAAATAGTTAACAAAATAATTATAAAAATAAAATGTGTGAATACCACATCCGTAAACTTCAGGTACAAAAATCCGCAACCCATGACATGTGTATGATGTGCCACAGACCCCTGCCCCCGAAATCCACGGCTATAGCACAGTTGGCAACTGCAGAGGACTTAAAAATAATCAAACCGATTTACAAATTGACAATGACATTGTATTTTAACCACAAACCACAAACAAGAATACCAGAATAACAATCTTTAATCGAAATTATAATAGTTTAAAATTACGCTTAGGAATTGTTTGTACTTGAATGATAAATCACAATATATTAGTAGGCATATTTCATTTAAAATTCTAAACATTATTAAAAATAGTAATTTATTATACAAGACGATAAAGTTAAATTTTATCCACGAGTGAATCGCTTAACGTCGAGACGAAGTCGAGACGTTAATGATTCAAGAGTGAATAGAAATAACTTTATCGTCGTGTATAATACAATTTTTTTTTCTATAGCAAGAACTTTAACAATTTCAAAAGAAAAGAAGGACAGTCAATCACATTTCAAAATGTCAGTAGCTAGATTGGGTTGCCACGATAATACGAAGCTGTCATATTTAATTTAAACAAAAGTTAGAAAATTAAACTACTTTATCTATCCTTGATGTTAAAGTGCTACTTTATCTACTCTTGCTGTTAAAGTAAAACTTGACCTTTTGTTTTGAGTTGATAAAAGCACACTTTAACATGTGCTATAGAAAAAAGAAATATTAAATGCAAAATTAACTGATGGTATATGAAACATGGCTACAGCTCGAGTACTTTTTACAGGCAAACGCAGATTAAACAAAGATAATAAATAACTTTCATGAAGCAAGTTATTCCACAGCTTGAAATCAAGTTGTAAAAGTGACATATTTCTGCGATTGCTTAAACTTTGAACTTCGAATTCTCTAGGCAAATTCATGGATCTGATTAAATGGTAATCAGGATAATTGTGATATTTCTTATAATATAATATTTTGTACTTTTTTTATTGTTTTAATTTCTCCTATTTTATGTGGAAACCAGACTGTCGATGCGTACTCCAATTTAGGTCTCACTAACGTGTCATATAAGATTTTAACAACTTTTACATTCTGAAATTCATAAGACGATACCCAACGATACCCAAAGTCTTATATGCGTCAGTAACAATGTTTTGTATGTGTCTCTTGAAGGACAGTGAGCGGTTATACAATACAGCAAAGGTCCCTAACGTAGTCAGTTCGTTTTAGGTCTTTGCCGTTGATCTTATATTTGCATAGTATTGGAGCTTTACTGAAACTGAACGACATTACTAAGCATTTATTTACATTAAGCGAATGTTTATTTTTAACGCTCCATTGAAACAAATTATCAACATCCAACTGTAGTTTAATGCAGTCTTGAACTGATTTGATCTTTAAGAACATTTTTTGATCATCTGCGAACAATAGAGACTTAGAAAGTACTAATACATCGGGCAAGTCATTAATAAGAATCAAAAATAATAAAGGACCCAAGTTTGAGTCTTGCGGAACTCCCGAATTTGCTGTAAACTTACCCGAAGTATTGCCATTAAATTTAACAATAAACTTTCGTGAATTCAAGTACGAAGCAAAAAACGTTAGCATATTGCATGACAGCCCACATTTGGCCAGCTTTCCCAAAAGTACCCTATGGTTGACTTTATAAAAAGCTTTTTTGAAGTCGGTAAAAATTGCATCTACTTGTTCTCTTCTTTCTAGTGCTTCATAAATCTGGTTAGTGAATACTGACAGAGTAGTTATTATTGATTATTGAGTCATGAAACCGTGTTGAGAACCGGAAATGATCGGTTTAACATGGTTATACAGTTTATTGTAAACAATTTGTTCCAATAATTTAGAAAGAGCTGAAACCAAAGAAATCGGCCGATAATTGGATTCACTACCGTTTTTATTCAGTGGTATAACCACTGACTCCTTCCACACGTTAGGGAAACTAATAAGTAAGTTATATATTGTTATGGTACACTATGCGCTGGTCGTGGATAAAATTTGGAATGTATATAAAAAATTGGGATGTTAATGCAATCCATTTTGACCCATTCAAAAGGCCGAGGATGTTTAAAAGAAGTTTATTGAATAAATCTGAATTGGAGCAAAATATTAATGAAATGATAGCTATTGAACGTTTACAGGTGTTTTGAATATAAAAAAGAATATTTAAGAGATGGTGGTATCAGTAATGACAAATGCACATTTTGGTAAGGATATAATTTATTAAAGTAGATAAAGATCAAATAACATTATAATATAGAAGGCATTAAGAATGAAAGATGGTAGTTAAGTAATTTTCTTCCAATAATTAGAAAAATAACAACTTAAAAAACATGTAATCAAATGTTTGGCCTTATTAAAAAATATGGAATTTTAACCCTGTTTTACTGTAAAAATGTTTGGATACTTTAAAAAGAGTAATAACTAAATCTACGTGGTGTATAGAGAAGCGAAATATTATGAAATAAGTAAGAGTACAGAAGAATGAGTTACAGACGATAATTGATATATGGTAAAACTAAATGGATACAAGAATTGTTATTTACAAGTGAAGAGTTGAAGATTTATATGAAAGTAGCTTTATTTTGAAGAATACAATTGACAAGTGATTACATTCGTTTGGGGTGTTGCTGAGTAGAGAGATCGTGGAAGCATAAAGGAAGCAAGAGGATCAATTCCAAAGCCGATAGCGGAAGCAGGTCCGGATCTGGTGTGTTCTGTTAGCTGCTTACTGCAAAGGTTCTTGAGTTTTGGAGCGTTGGAAGAGGTGTGACACTGGTGGGTCGTTTGTGACAGCTGCCTGGCAGAGAGCTGTTTGAAGAGGGTCCATTCCGGAAGGTGACAGGGACGAGAGCAGAGTAAGGCACAGTTTATGCTGATAGCTGCCGGGAGTTTGGGATTCGCCAGTTGTTGGTCAATAGAAGTTAGCTATCTGTTAGAGAGCGGTACATTACAGCAGGAACAAAAAAGAGGCCAAGCTGCTGACTTCAAGTGGATTGCTATCTTGGAGGTAGTGTGAGAACGATACAAGGTGGGTAATCCTTTGTTTATACCAACACTAAAGCAAATGAAGACAATTTAAAAGGCACAATTAATTAGAAACCATTATTTACCGTATGATATAAAGTTATAACGTACAATTATTAGAATTGGGAATTTGTCATTGAAACTTGAGAATTACTGTTGACAGTTACTTGACATTAGAGGTGACAATTAATTTGAATGTATAGTTGAAAAATACTTGAAAATCAAATTTTTCAGAACAAAGCAACTAGATAATTAAACCCAAAACCCCGAAAGAGTCTCAAGTGCGATCATTTTATAATTTCAAACGTGTGCATATAAAAACGGGTACAATTCAATTAAAAATAGAGTAGCCAATGCATATTTAAAAAGGCGCCGCAATGTCGAGCCTTAACAATATATATATGAAGTAGCGGTATTTCAAACTACTCTGCATACTCTTTTAAAACATATGGTGGAATGAGATAGGGTCCTGCTGTTTTCTTTGGCTTCATCTTTCTTATTGCAAACTTAAAATCATATCTGGTTATGCTTGGAATATTGAATAAGTCTAAGGGACTGTCGATAGTTGAGTTTGTATTATAGTTGTTTGAGTCACTCACATAGACCGATTGGAAAAACTGACCGAAAACATCTGCAGCCATGTCATCATCAAGAGGAACACCATTTTCTTTAATATGCACATTATCATTGTTACAGACTTTACGTTTATGTTTGATGTAGGTGCAGAACGTATTGATATTTTCCGAAACAGCTACTTCACTTGAATTAATATATTTTCTGTATTCTGAATCAGTTAATGACTTCAACCTGCTACTAATCGTTTTATATGTGTTTGGTAATATTCAGATAAATCTTTAATATTTTTATAATATTTTTGTTTTGTTTTTGTAATTCTATCATTTCTTTATTAAACCAGGGTGGGCATTTTGATATCTTTTTTGAAAACTTAAAATCGAAAATATCATATATTAATCTATAAAAAGATTTAGTAACATCGTTGACGTCCCTATTTTCCAGAACAGGTTGCCAATTCGTGTCCCTTATTGTTAAAGTCAGATTTAAAAAGTTACATTTTCTAAAATTGTATAATTTTGTTTGATTAATATTTACTTTTCTAGCATTAACCAAAGATGGTTCTATTTCTATTAGAAGTGCTGGATGGTGTATATCTACATTAATTAGAGGCAATACTTCTTTTTTCACGAACCACTTAAAATTAGAATTCTCTGGAATAATAACAGGAACCAAAGTTTTATTATTAACATTTTTATTGTTATTTATTGGTTTAAGTTCGTATAAATTGATAAATAAGCCTAGTTCTTTGTGCTTGACGTCTAAATTTTGCAACTGACTATTTGGGCCATATATATTTTGCAGGTTGAAGTCACCAACTGTACAGACATTTATGTTATTATTAATAATTGCGATCTGCTCAATAAAACTGAAAAAATTAGAGTACACGCCGTGAGCGGAATCTGATGGAATATTCACATTAACTACAATACAATATTGTGTTAGTTAATTTAATACTAATCCACAGAGCTTCATAATGTGCATCTTCCACCATTTTACTCTCTAAGATTTTATATTTTTTCCTTATTGCGGTTAAGAACCCTCCTCCTCTGCTTTTCTTTGTAACATTAATATTCCTATGACATCTATACAAATTGTAAATGAATTGTCCAATACTTCGCCAGCTACAATTTCATCAGTTAGCCACGTTTCCGTCAAGCATATTATATCATACTCATGATTCCACGATCCTTTATACAGCTCAGACAGTTTACCTTTAACACCCCTAGAATTTTGATAGTAAATAAAAATCATTAATTGTTTACCAGTGCTTTCAATACATCTAATGTACCTACAAAGCAAAAGACAATTAGATCAATTAAATGTAAATAAAAGAGAGAAAAAAACAAAAAACGTTTTTTGTTATGGTGAACTAACTTAATCAATTAAAATTATTTATCCTTTAGTACTATCTGTGTTTCCAGTTGAAAAAGTGGCTCCCTAAATTACACGCAAAAAAAATCTACCAAAGCCAAAACAAATATAATTGTATTTGAATGTAAATTTATATTTTAATAAGCAAACGCAAGTTATATTATGAATAGACAATGGTCTCCTGTGTAAAACTGCAAGCTTGCAACCTTGAACAATAATAGCTTCTTTATAATGAACTGCAAGTCTGCAACCTTGAACGCACGTGGCTTCCTGTCTCACGCTCCCTTTTAGAGATAACGCTTATCTTAGCTGATTAGGCATAGTATATATACTAGTAGCTTGCACCTCTAAGTTAAGCTCCAGTCAGTCGATAAGTTCCATTGTGTTCGTATCATAGCTAGATGTAAGAAATTGTCCGGCGGCTAGCTGTGTGCTTCCAATGTTATATTTCATTGTAAAATAAAAATAAACGTTTTTTAAAAAGTCGTTTCGGCGGCCTTTTAATAAAACTGGCGCAGTCGTTCGGATTTGTGGAGGAAAACCTGGAAAACTACAAACATCGAGTCGACCAGCAACTTTCCTTGAGGTTCAGCTCTTTGCCACAAATCGAAACCTACCACCCAGCGGATCTTCGGACATCTCCAACAGGGACAAACATCGCCCGATCGTGAGAAGCGCCCGTCGACCCAACTCCTGCTCCTCCGTGGTTATTGGAACCATCTGGTCATTGGGACCACTCTTGATCATTGGGATCAGTCTCTGGTATTGGCAACGTCAACAACGACGACCCCAGGACAACTTTTGGATAACGCTCTAGCGCAAAGCTGGACTATCCAAGTCGGACTTCAGGACCTCTGTGCAGGCCAGCCGACACCAACAGGATCGACGCATCCTTTTTGAAGACAACAGGACGTAGCTTGATCGCACGCCGTTCGTCAATTTTAACGCACAATGTAAGTGCATATTTTTATAATAATTTTCAAGCTTTAGAGAAAAAGCAAAGGTATATTTTTATAATAATTTTCAAGCTTTAGAGAAAAAGCAAAGGTATATTTTAAAAATAATAATTTTCAAGCTTTAGAGAAAAAGCAAAGGTATATTTTAAAGGCAACAAAGTAACGACCATTAAAGCGTTCGCCTAAGTAATAATTTTTAAGTTTTAAAGAAAAAGCAAAATAATTAATTTTAAAGGCAACAAAGTAACGTAATATAATTTTCAAAAGTAATAATTATTAAAGCGTTCGCCTAAATAACAAAGTAAAAATTTCAAAGGCAACAAAGTAACGTAATATAATTTTCAAAAGTGATAATTATTAAAGCGTTCGCCTAAAACAACAAAGTTAACTAATATAAAGTTTTAAAATTTAAACTAACATAACTTTAATTATTTATATTATAAATCCCTACGCACACCTGTTAAATGTAAGGCTCCTACCCCCTATTAGAAGCATCCCCTAGTCATATAAATTGTTTACTAACATAAAACAAAATTAAAAATCAAGTGAAACAAATAAAGTAAAATTAATTTTTGTTAACAAAATTTTTATGTTAAAGGAAATCTTGAATCATTAGTTAAAACACCTGTAATTATATTTTGAAACAATTGTAAAAATTTTATGTCACGAGATCGATCACGCTCACCAAGGAATTCTATCCCTAGAATTTTATTTTTAAATAATTGTAACAACACAAATATGGTTGACCAAAACGCATCATTGTTTCCCCCACATTTTAATGTAGCTTTACTAAATGAAATTCCCACATATGATGGTAATCAAGCCACTCTTTCGGAATTTATCAGATCCGCAGAAATCATTGCAACAAAATTTTGCACAGAAAATTCAAACGATTATATCAACCAAATAATTTTAAATTCGATAAGGAATAAATTAAAAGGTCAAGCGTTAGAAGTAATCACAGGTTACGAGTACGATACTTGGAAAGACTTAAAAAATGTCTGAATTGAAAATTTTGGCGACCAAAGGTCAGAATTGACTCTTTTAATTGATTTAACTAAATTAAAACAGAATAAAGACTCTCCCATAGAATTTTTCAATAAAGTTAGAACTCATTTAGCTATTTATAATTCTAAAGTTTCTCTGAGTCAAGAATCAAAAGACATTATCACTTATAAATTAAAGGCTAACAAAGATTTAGCACTTCGCACTTTTACAAGTGGACTAAATGAAAATTTAGGAAGCTTTGAAGAAGTAGAAACCCAACTTCACTAGAACAAGCCTTAAGCATAGTAAAAGAAGAAATCGATATCAGATATTCTCAAAAGCAAAATAATTTTCAAAGTCAGAAATTAAACAAACCAAATTTAACTTCCAATATTCAAACACAAAATTCATATAAACCTAAATTTAATAACCCAAATTTTATGCAAAGACCATTCCAACAAAATCGAAGTAATTTTAATCAAAATCCCAACTATTTTAAAAGTCCAACGAATATTAACAATCCTAATAATTCTAGAATAACCCAAAATTCAAGCTTTAATGCATTTGCACCAAAACCAAATTTTTCACCAACAAATAAACCAGAACCTATGGACTTTAGCACT
Source organism: Agriotes lineatus (assembly GCA_940337035.1). NCBI lineage: Eukaryota > Metazoa > Arthropoda > Insecta > Coleoptera > Elateridae > Agriotes > Agriotes lineatus. Next base: position 449,631 of record CALNHX010000088.1, read on the forward strand.
ATAAAAAGACCAGCTACTCAACAATCAAATTTCCCTAATAGATATCGAGCAAATTCTCAGAACGTTAATAGAAATTTTAATCATTTAAATTACCATCAAGAAAAACCTCCGGATGAATATGAAGACTTAACCGAAGATTTATTTGAAAATGGAGAATTTTCAACTCCAGAAAATTTTAACGAAAACCTTCAGGAATATTCTGACCCTGATAATTCACAAGACTTAGATCACACCCCAGATTATTTCGAATATCCAGATCCAGACGATACTGTAAATTTTTATTAAGAGCCTCGGAAAAGAATATTTTAACTTTTAATATAAATCCAAAATCAAACCTTCCTTATATTATAATTCCCGCCACCGGCGATAAACTTTTAATAGATACAGGTAGCTCACAAACAATAATTTCTCCAGATTTTGTACAACAACATTTTCCAAATTATATTTATGAAACAGAATTCGAGATAGTTACATCTCATGGAATTTCTCAACATAACTTAATTGCAGATTTACCCATTCCTAATCTTTTTTATAAAAACGGAACACATACGTGTTATTTATTCAACTTTCACCAAGACTATGTAGGACTTATTGGATCCGATTTACTTTCAAAATTATCCGCACGAATAGATTATAAATGGATGCACATTCAAACAGAAAAAACAGTAATACCATTCTATTATAATCCATCAAAAACTAAACAGGAAATTCAAAAACGTAACGAATGTAATTTTTCCAAATTTAAAAACTCAGATTTTGTCAGAAAACTTGTAGTACCTCCGCGTACAGAATGTTTTGTAAATTTACCAGCAGTAGGAAAGAATGGAACTAAAATAGCTCCAAAACTAAAATTTAATGACAAATTAATTATGCCTTCAGCATTAGTGAAATTACACAATAATTGGTTTAAAACCAGTGTAATTAATACTTCAAACGAAACACAAGAAATAAATATTTATAATCCTTTATTTTTAGAAGACTATGAACCCGATAGCAAAAATCAACCTATCAGACTTAACAATTTTAATATAAAAACTCCAAACACCAGAAGTATTTTAAATAATAATTTAAAAAACAATTTAAGACTAGACCATTTAAACGAAGACGAAAAAACTCTTTTGACTAATTTATGCTTTCAATACAGAGATGTATTTTACTCTCCCGAAATACCTTTATCCGTTACGAATTTGACAAAACACCACATTAGGACTAAAACCAATGCACCTATATTTACGAAAACATACCGTTATCCCCATATTCATCGCGAAGAAGTCAAAAGGCAAATAAAGAAAATGTTAAACGAAGATATTATAGAGCCATCGGAATCACCGTATAATTTTCCTATTTGGGTCGTCCCAAAAAAGTTAGACGCCTCCGGAACACAAAAATGGCGCATTGTAGTTGACTATCGAAAGTTAAATGAACAAACTATTGAAGATAAATATCCATTGCCCCGTATAGAAACCGTATTAGACAATCTTGGCAGAGCTAAATACTTTACAACTTTGGATCTTGCCTCTGGTTTCCACCAGATAGAAATCGAAAAGAAATATCGCGAAAAAACCGCTTTTTCAACCGAAGAAGGCCATTTTCAGTTTAACCCGTAAGTGGGCGCGTGGGGGTTAGGCTGACCCCCACTGATGTAAATTTGCTGATAACTTGCAGGTTTTTTGCATTAACTCAAGGAACGTTTCAGTACCTTCCTAAAACAGATTCAGCAATGCATTTCTTAGAAAATAAAACGAAAAAAATCGTACACTGTTGGATAGTATTACATCTGTTTTGCAGCTGGGCTGGCTTGACCCCCACGCGCCTACTAACGTTACAGTTTTTACCAATACTGCTTTACATATATTTTTCTTAATATATGTACTTTTTTTTTAATGTAGCTGATTTCAGCTAAAATGTAATGTTAATAACCATTTAATAAAAATAAAATGTTAGCTTTTGTAACAAAACCGTATTTTATTTTGATTTCAAAAACTCATTACATCCTCAAAGGTGAAAATCACAATAAAAACTTTTAAGCTAATATATTTCTTTCTTATCAATCTTTTTCGATTAGAATACATATAATCAGTCAGTATATACTTCCATATTACATAAAACGAAAGCTTAGAAGAAAAAAAAGTTCAAACTGATTTACTGACCCCATTTGATGGGTGGGGGTCAGCATGACCCCCACGCGCCTACTTATGCAACGAAATGGCACGCGCCTACTTAAGGGTTAAAAGAATGGCTATGGGTTTACGTAACAGTCCTGCATCCTTCCAAAGGATGATAAATACAGCCTTAATTGGACTCACTCCAACACAGTGCCTAGTTTACCTAGACGACATTATAATTTTCGGAAGTTCTCTTCAAGAACACATGCAACGTTTAAAAAATGTATTTCAAAAATGTAGAGATGCTAATGTAAAGATTCAGTTAGATAAATCAGAATTTTTACATAAATCTGTAAAATATTTAGGTCATATAGTTACTTCAGAAGGAATAAAACCAGATCCATCTAAAATATCAGCAATCAAAAATTTCCCAGCACCTAAAACAAGAACCGAGATAAAATCATTCTTAGGACTATTTGGCTATTATAGAAAATTTGTCAAGGACTTTGCCAAAATAACTAAATTTTTAACCGTATGTTTAAAGAAAGAAAATAAAATTGTACACACCCCTGAATTTTTGAAGAACTTTGAGTATTGCAAACAAATTTTAATGAATGAACCAGTACTTCAATATCCTGATTTTGAAAAACCTTTCGAACTGACTACCGATGCATCTAAATTTGCGATAGGCGCGGTATTATCCCAAGATGGTAAACCCACCTGTTATGCCTCCAGAACCCTTAATAATGCAGAACAAAATTATACTACAATTGAACGAGAACTCCTAGCCATAGTTTGGGCAACCAAACAATTTCGTCCATATCTGTATGGAGTAAAATTTAAATTGTACACCGATCATAGACCGCTTGTTTGGCTCAAAAATTTAAAAGAACCAAATTCCAAATTAACTCGTTGGGCACTTAAATTAGAAGAATACGACTTCACCGTAAACTATCTACCAGGCAAATTAAATAAAGTTGCCGACGCTCTATCGCGTGTTCAAATTCACCCCATGACTTTAGAAACACCCGATAGACTTCATACACCAATACCAATACAAGGTAACGAAAGCTTAATGGCAAGTAGGGCAAGCACCCCCGACATACAGGACTTTTTTTCAGTACCGACCATCGGACCACCAAAATCAAAAACGCCTAAAGTAAAAGTTATATCCGACATCCAAATAAGACCACCAAATAACGACGATAATAAATCCTATGTCGAAACAATACATTCGCAACAATCATCTACCCCCGTAATAGATATTGCCGAAAAACCTCTACAACAATTTAAAAATCAAATTGAATTTGTAATGTCTCAACTACCACGAGATATCGGAATCACTAAATACGACGGAATTACACATTATTCTGTATCCCTAAATAATACAAATAAAATTGACGTATTCAACAGGCTATTAATTGAACATTGTGAACCTAGAACACATTACCATTGTTATTTTCCTAACGACGAACTTTGTTTAGATTTTTCAAATTTTCTGCAAAACATAATTAACGATAATACACCCAAATTTCATCGATGTATGTCACAAGTGACTTACGTTCTAAGTCCACAAGATCGTCAATATCAAATCCAAAATTACCACCTAGGCAAAACCAATCACCGTGGTATCAATGAAACAATTGAACATATAAAAAGAAAATATTATTGGAAATCAATTAATAAGGATGTCACTGACTATATTAATAATTGTCATATTTGTAAAGCGCAAAAGTACAATAGAAACCCAATTAAACAGCCTCTACAGCTTACTCCTACACAAAACCAACCATTTCATACTATACACTTGGATATTTTTCAGATAGGTAAGAGAAGCTATTTAACAATAATAGATTCATTTTCCAAATTCGCCCAAGCATACTATATTAAATCTCGAAATTTAACAGACGTCATTGAACAACTACTTAATTATATGTGTACTTTTACTACACCAAATATCATTATAGCTGATGGAGAATTTAACAAAAATATTTTTAAAGACTTCATAGCTTTACATAAAATCCAGTTGCATACGACAACCCCACATCACCATCAATCTAACTCCCCAATTGAACGACTACATTCGACAATAATTGAACACTATCGACTATTGACGGATGTACCTGAACAAAACAAAATTCAATATTGTATTCTTGCATACAATCATACGATACACTCTAATCTCAATTTGACCCCTTTTGAGATTGTATTTGGTCATACTGAATGTAGAAATCAGTTCGATTTAGACTATACAAAAACCTACTATCATGATTATTTATCTGGTCACAAAATCCGCATGAAAAAAATTTACGAAATATTGCAAGGCAAGCAAATTGATAGTAAAGAAAAACGAAATTTAAAATTAAACCCAACCCGGAAAAATAAAACATTTCAATTAAATGAAAAAGTATTTGTTAAAACAAATTCCAGAAGTAAAGATGAACCAAAATTTATAGGACCATATACAATATCCCAAATTTTAGAACATGACATATACGAGTTAACACCGCATAATGGATCGTCCAACATTAGACGCCATGCTAATGAATTACTACCCTATTCAGACTTATTACCTTCATCGTCTGTATCTTGATTAAATATTCAATCATACACGGCGATATAATATTGTAAATATTTTAAAATGTAATCCAGAACTATATTCTTTAAATTTAGGCAATGTAGTTCTTAAATAAAGCAAATAGACGCTTATTAGAAATATATATGATATTCCTATTTTATTCGTTATGATACACTTAGAAACAATTTAATGAAAATCGTATTGCTATTTTATTATTCAGTATAAAAGAACCTTAAATAAAATGGCTAATTTAAAAGTTTCAAACATTGACCGCTTAATAATTCCTGAATCGAATTCATAAATGTCTCGAAGATTGACTTGATACCAGTTGACACCCAGAAATTGGTTGAGGACCGAATTAAGCTTAATAAATATGAAAATTTGTTAAAACCTGTTAATTTTATTAAATCTGATAATTTAAGTGTGTCTGCGATTATATTTACTCTGTGTACTATTCTTATGTTAATAATTTTATATTGTATTTGTATTATAATAGAAACACAATGAAGATTAAACTTATTAGATTTTTAAATAAAGATTTTGAACCAGTTAACGTAAATGCATAAGTTTAATTTTCTTTTCTTTTTTGTAAGTTCAATAGAGGCATATTTGAATACCGCTATTGAACATTTTATCGGCGGACGAGTTATATTATGAATAGACAATGGTCTCCTGTGTAAAACTGCAAGCTTGCAACCTTGAACAATAATAGCTTCTTTATAATGAACTGCAAGTCTGCAACCTTGAACGCACGTGGCTTCCTGTCTCACGCTCCCTTTTAGAGATAACGCTTATCTTAGCTGATTAGGCATAGTATATATACTAGTAGCTTGCACCTCTAAGTTAAGCTCCAGTCAGTCGATAAGTTCCATTGTGTTCGTATCATAGCTAGATGTAAGAAATTGTCCGGCGGCTAGCTGTGTGCTTCCAATGTTATATTTCATTGTAAAATAAAAATAAACGTTTTTTAAAAAGTCGTTTCGGCGGCCTTTTAATAAAACTCGCAATGCATTATGTCTATCTAACAAATGACTCGACTGTTATAATATGTGTGCATAACTTATTTATACTATTATCTTATTTAGCTCCTCTATACATGTTGCAATGTGGGTGGTGTTCTTGTGTTTGATAAAGATTCTTTCATCAGCCGTCCATACATTTTAATAACTGAAATGGCTTGTAGCTTCTCGCAGTAATTTGGACCGTGCTTCAGTAAGATTTTCCCGAATAGTAAATCCAGTAGTCTTAAGCAGTTTTGTATTTTTAAACAACAGATCTCGTACCTTGTAGTTGATAAATTTGACAATAACTGGACTTCCTTTGTCGTCACACCATGCTGTGTTTTTGCATTTTCTAGCCGGCCAATTCGATGTGTTCTTTCGGTATCACTTGCGGTGATATTTAGTTTCATTCTCTTGTTGAATAAATTTAACAATTCGGTTTCTGCATTTTTCTGTGCCGCTTCCGGCAACCCAAACACTTTTAAAACAATTCCTACGGGAATATTGTTCTTGTCGATCCAAATCGCGTCTTAGTAGATTATTTTCTTCTGTAAGTGTCGCCAATTTTTTCTCCATATCTTCAACTCTGCCTGACAATTGCTGGAATTCAGCTTCAAAATCCTTTAAAATCACTTGGGATACACTTTTTACGAATGCATTTAGAAAGTCTTCATTATGCACTAGTTCACTAACTTTATTTGATATCAAACTTTGTAGTTCCAACTGTTGCTTCCTAGCAATATGCACTGTTACTTGGCCGTATTACTCCTAATTCCAACATCTTGTCGATTTTTTAGTCGATAACTTCCCTCACTCGCTTTGAATGAGAATACGTACGTGTCTTTATAATCTTCTCTGCTTTCAGCGCGATTTCATGTTCTATCAGATGAGTTTGTCCTCTCCGATCAGAAAATAATCCTGGAAATTTGTTGATTAACTTCTCCAACTCTTTGCTCTGCACTCCGGTCAGTTGTCCTACTTCTTTCGCTTGATTAATCACTTCAGAAGCACTTAGGATTTCTGAGTGGTCAATTAGCAAGTCAGGAATTTCGATATCGATTATCTCTTCACCTGGGTAATTAGGTTGATCGCTACTACTTCTGCACATGAACTAAATTTATCCGTAATTTGGTGTAAAATTCCACCTGCGATATAAAATTTTGCTCCATCAATTTCTTTCTTAGAGTCCGCCATTTCGAAATATTCTTTCAGTTTCGAATCCTACACTTGTACTTTCCTTAAATTTGTTGGTGTTAATTTAGTGATGTCGGAAAAATCCACCTCCGATTTCGGCACCGAAATCAGATCGTTGCCTTCCTGCCTCGGATTTTAATGTTTTACTTCCTCTAAGGCAGTTTCTTCTTCTGGATTGTTCCCTTCTTCAGCCTTCTGCATTTTTACAGTAGCTTCTTTGTTGGCTTCCTGGAATTTTTCTTGTTGCTGCATTTCTTTATCCTTCGCTCTGGTTAGCACAAAAACTTGCTGGATTTCCTTACTCTCCTTATTTTTTATCAATTTCCATGTTCTGGTTGACAATAAGTATAAATGTTGTATTACGTGCCGCTGTTCTCAGACACGCCAATGATGCCGACGTTACCTCAGCCTTGCGCGCCTTCCGGTTGTCCCTGGGTTTTCCTTGCCGCCCCCAGTGCTCACCGTCCCCTGGTTTGACCTCGCCGTGATGTTTTTTTGCGCCGTCACCAGTTACATTGATTCCCGGTTGCCATGGGTGTACCTCGCCGCCAAAATGCTTCTCGACACCGCCTCCAGTTGTCACCGTCTCCTGGTTTGTCCTCGCCGCAATGTTCCCTTGCCGTCACCAATTGTCTGCTTTCCGGTTGTCCCTTAGTTTACCTCGCCGCCAAAATGTTCCTTGACGCCGCTTCCATGTCACCGTCCTCTGGTTTGTCCTCGTCGTAATGTTTGTTGCGCCTTCACCAGTTTCACTGCTTCCAGGTTGTCTCTGGGTTTAACTCGCCACCAAAATGCAACTTGACGCCGACTCCAGTTGTCACCGTCTCCTAGTTTGTCCTCGCTGCAATGTTTCCTTGCGCCGTCACCAGTTGTACTGCTTTCCGGTTGTCCCTAGGTTTACCTCGCCGCCAAAATGTTTCTTGACGCCGCTTCCATGTCACCGTCCTCTGGTTTGTCCTCGTCGTAATGTTCGTTGCGCCTTCACCAGTTTCACTGCTTCCAGGTTGTCCCTGGGTTTAACTCGCCACCAAAATGATACTTGACGCCGACTCCAGTTGTCACCGTCTCCTAGTTTGTTCTCGCTGCAATGTTTTCTTGCGCCGTCACCAGTTGTACTGCTTTCCGGTTGTCCCTAGGTTTACCTCACCGCCAAAATGTTTCTTGACGCCGCTTCCATGTCACCGTCCCCTGGTTTCTCCTCGTCGCAATGTCATTGTGCCGTCACCAGTTTCAATGCTTCTCGGTTGTCCCTGGGTTTACCTCGCCGCCAAAATACAACTTGACGCCGCCTGCAGTTGACACCTTCTCCTGCTTTGACCTCGCCGCAATGTTCCTTTGCGCCGTCACCAGTTGTAGGTCCTTTAGTCTTCCAGCGTTTTCCTCTCGCAACCCATTCGCTGCTTCAGGACCAACGTCGAAACAAAAGAAGTTCTTTTGTCTTGGGATTTATTAATTTGTCACAAATCACACTGCTTGACATCACTGTCGCAATAGGCCTAACGTAGAGGGTTTCAGCTTGTCACAGATTACAAGTTACACTGTTCAAACGCTCGACTTGAAAAATTAAAAACCCGAGTAGATTAAAATATGCTTATTTACAAATTATTGGTCTCGGGAGCGATCTACTCGCTACCGTTGTCAGTTAAGATCTTCCTTCACCAAAATTCTCTCTTTTACAGGAAAGCTTGCAGAAGGCTATTTAGGTCATGAAAACCTGAGGACAAAATCGGTCCCACGCATAATGTCACCTACAAGTCATAATGTTTACTACACAGTTCCGGCCTCTACATAAATACATTTTATTTTAGACACTAAGCTATGATCAAATAATATTAATAACTACTGTCTACTCTCAATATAGTCTAGTGTTTATTGTGTTACAGTGAGGATTCCTAACAATATAAATTGATATAGTATTGACTCTACGTTGCACGTGAATATTTATGCAGTAACTACTCTATTGCTAAGCTATTTTTGTTTATTTAATTAAAAAATGTTTAAATAAAAAATATGCCCTTATTCATATTTATTTACTCAAATTCTTTTTAATAGTTTAGGTAATGGAACAATCTCTCTCAAATCTGGTCGGTTCTTGCGTTACAAAACGATCATAATATTTGTAAAAATCATTTGGTTAAATGAAAGGTTACTTCACAATTATTTGACAACTCTCACTTGTCACTGTCAGACTATTAATATGAAATATAAGCTGAATTCATTTATATTCAATACATGTTATTTTAAATATGTTAATAAACGTAAGTACTTATGTACAACTGTTGAAATTGATTAATTTTATTTTACATATATCTGACTACCTTCACTTAATTGAGTTGATCTAATTCTTCTGTCAAGTTCTGCAAATAAAGCAGTTTATTCGGCCACTTGCTTTTGTAGCCCCAACCAAGATTGCTGCTTCAACCGCAACCCACAGTGTGACAATGGATAAAACACTATTGAAAGCTCTCACAGCAACCCAAAACTAATCAGCTCTTCTAGTTGGTAAATCAGTTGTAGCTTATCCAACAGTAATTCCAAGAGTATCCACCTTCACAGCAACTCTAACAGAATCCAACCAATTAACTCAGTTCCAGATGTATTTACTTCTATAATAACAGAGTACCCAATTCAAACTCAGTTATAGATGTATCCACTTAGACAGTAACTCGTACGGAATTCAATCAGCAATCCCAGCTACACATTTATTTAATTCAATAATAACTTTACCACAGCATACCCAATTCAAATCAGTTACAGATGTATTCACTTTGACAGCAACTTGAACTGCAGCTCCTCCAATCACTAAGGCTCAAACGAATTCACCTCAGCAATTCCAATATTCTTCTTTAATTAATTAAACGGTCTCCTTCTTCATGTTAAAGTTTGATTTTATTTTAAAATTCTTATATTTTCCTTTAATTTAGTGTTTTTTTCCTTGTATACCATTCCATAAATTAATTAAGTATTTTAAAAAGATTTTATTCATAATTTTTTAATACAAATAGTGTGGAGGTAGACTTTAGAATTGAAAAATCAGTTGTTATATTTTAAAATTTAAATTCACTACAGTAATAATTATTTTATACAAACTATTTTAAAACTAACACCATGGATTATTTTTAAATACATACAGTATATTTTTTATCTGACAGTTTTCTAAGTAACTTATTGGAATATTAACTCAGCTTAGAACTTTTATATTTTACTTTAAACTAACTTATAGTTTGTACTAATTATTATTTGACCTTTTAATTATAAATTGCTTTCTGTTAACATCAACAACCCCTCATATAACTCCAAAGAGTAATTTTAATTTATATTTTACAACCTTATTTCTGAATATTAAATTCATTACCTGATTTGAATTTTATATCTAGTTTCTTAATAACATTTTAAATAGTTAATCTGTTATTTTCCGTTTAAATTCACCCTTGTACATTTTTATAATTAGGTTTTTTTTATCCATAAATAATTTTCGATCTAGAAATAAACTTTTACCAACAAATCAATAGTATTGAGCTACAACTATTACAATATCAACTGCTCATCGATTACAGAAAGGCGCATAATAGCGTAAAAAGAGAAAACAATTACCTAGTTATGCAAGAATTTAAAGTATCAAGAAAAATTATTAAATTAATAAGAATAACAATACAAAAAACGGCAAATTGTCTAGAGGCATTGCAACCAACGTAGACTGCAGCAGGGGAATAAACTTTCAACCCTACTTCTTAACCTCGGCCTGGAAAACATTATTCGAGGGCTACCAAGCAACAGAGAGGGAACTATACTAACCAAAACCGTGAAAGAAGTAGCATTTGCGATGATCTGAACTTAATAAAGAAACAAGAAGGCACTTATAGATATACACTAACAACTGGGAGGGGTATAAAAAAACTGGAATCATAGTCAATAAATATACGACTAAAGTAGAGAAGGGGAAGAAGAGCCGAAACAAAGCTAAAAATTAACGAAAGTCAAGAATTTGTTCACAGTCTATAGTAAATGAAAACGACGAAATAGTGGCAGAAATGAATGTGCGAATTACAACCCGAAATCGAACATATCTTCTTCTCGCACATTTGCTCGAGTCATAACTGTTCTAAAAAAAAATTCTGTAAATTAATAAGACAGTCATCAAACAAGTATTAGTATACGGTGCATAAAACATGGTGCACAACCATGAAGAAGGAAGAAACGTTGTTAGTGTAGGAGAGAAGAATCATTAGGAGAATTTTTGGTGCGGTGAATGGTGAAGCACCATGCAGGATAAGGACAAACAAAAAAATGGAAGAACCCTACGAAGACAAGGATATAGTAGATTATATTGAATCAAGGCGCCTAAGGTGAATAGACCACTTAGAAACAATGGAGCAGTGCACACGTGTTAAAAAGGTGTGTAGTCGGGTTCAAATAAATATGTAACCATTTTGGTTGGGGTTAGGTTGACTATTGCATACATCTGTCGAACGATGTCATTTGACCAATGATCGAACTCGTTTTTTAACTTTCAACCAATCAAAAACGGCTTGCGTCGATAATTATTGTTATATAACAACTTATCGATAATACTCCATCTTACTGTTGATAAGTTGGAGTATTACCGATAAGTTGTTATAAAACAACTTATCGGTCGTACTCCACCTTCCTCATTAAAATGATGATTCGTTACTTTTTTTAATCGATTCAAGCAATAGTCACGCAAAATATATTGCCTGCATAGTTCCTTGCTTCGATAATGCTGACCAGATTGAACTCCCGCTGGATTGTTTAGAAATTCGCCCTGCAGCTTCGCTGTCTGTGGTATTTTCTAAACAATCCAGCTGGTCGTGCAATCTGACCAGCATTATCGGCAAGTCACTATGCACTTAATACATTACTGTTGAAAATTAAACAACATCTCCATTGATTTCATGCTATCAGAAAAAGTGACAGATTGCAATTACTTATCAAAGTACTTTCTTTTGTTTGTTTGTTATGGACAAGGTCAAAGTTTAAAAGTCTTCAACTTTCAAATAAATTCGTAAAGATGTTTAAAAAAATGTCCCAGATTTATTTGAACACGACTGTACAAGAGGATAGCGTAAGGCAGAAGAGCTAGGGGAGACCAGGAAGAGATGAAAAAAGCAGGTCAAAAAAGGTCTAAATGGATGATGGGTGTGAACAACTGGAGAATGCAGGCGAAAGGTACAGGAGCATGGAGAGGAATTATTAAGAAGGCCAGGATCCCGAACGCACTGCCGCACTAGGAAAACAGAGACAGACTGATCAACTATAGGAACTAATAACAATTAATGTTGGTCTAAACCTTCAGAGAAGAAGGTGCTTATTATTTAAGTAATGGTTAAGATCAGCAGTAAACTTGTCGTTGCGAGATTGATGAGCATAGTAAATAAATTATAGTTCACACTGGCCTGTTTCGATTTACAAGATCTGGCCCTTCCAGTAATTAATTAATTAATTAATTAATACATAAATTAGTGTAAGTTCGAAGTGGCAAACTAATGTCGAGTTTCACACGGGTTTTAAAGTGATGAAAATTATAATTTGGACAATCATATGACAACGCCCACGCCGATAATATATCTGGGAAATAAAACGGGTTACAGGTACAGGTACGAAAATTGTTACAAATGCATTCTATATTACGTGTTTCGTACATTTCTAAAATTTTGTAGGACAATGTGCAGTCGATGTGTAATAGGGTCACAGAATTCTTTGATTTTGTAAAAAAAGCTTCCCTATTTTTTTTCGTGATCGACACATCGTTAAATTTACTAGCAGACAAAATAAAAAGCAATATTATTCTAAAATCTCTTAGTATTACTCGTTATAGCTGCAAGAAAACTGTGATAAACGCTTTAATTTTTAGTTAATCCGAATATATGGAGGCTTAGAACAGATCTTTGAAGATCCATCGTAAATAAAGAATGTTATTAATAAGCAAAATGTATTTGCGAAATAATGAATAGAATAGAAACTCTCTTTATGATAGCATTTTGGGGAAGCATCTAATATTTTGGGAATGACGGTTTGGTGTTATTATTTAGAGAACAACGTTTGAAAGGACTGATGACCACTTTAGCCTTGTACAGAGATCAATTTAAAATTTTCAAAGCCCAAGCTTAGTCTATTTTCAAAAAATGGGATAATTTCTACAAGAAAAACAATTCCAGATGAAGAAGATGAACTGGGTTTTTCACCAAAAAATATACTTGAAAGTCAAACTTTTCCAATAATGATTGACAAATTAGTACTTATCTCAATGCAAAGAGGATGTGAAACTTATTCTACAGATTCAGGCATATCTGGCTAGTTTAAGACATATCAAGGAAAGAAATCCTAAATCTGTTCAACTATATTTTGAAAACAAAAGAATGATACGGCTAATAAAAGCACCCCATTTCTTTAATTGATCAGAAATTCCGAATTAGATTCATGAAATCATAATACTATATTCGATGTTATACAAAATCAATTGCTCGATATACAGGGTGATTCTTGACTTATACGCATAATTGCGAGAAATTATAGTTCGTGATGTGTAGTGATGGGTAATTAAAATAAGTGTAGTAATAGTATATTACCTACATACCGAGGTGGAAAGTGCTTTATTACTGTCGAGAGATTAAGTAGTTTACCGAGACGCGTAGCGTCGAGGTTAACTTTATCTTGAGACAGGAATGAAACTTTTCACCGTGGTATATATCCTATTTTATTCGCAATCATCTCATTTTAAAAATAACTGCAACTGAATTCTGAATAATAGATATCTTGATGTAGCAAATATTTCTGTTACCATAAAAATAACCCACTCAATATTTTTGTTACCATGACAACAACCCACTCTTCAGGTATGTAATATTTCCCGGCTAGTTTCAGTAATCATCTAGTCCCCAGCTGTTGTCATGTCATGAAATTGACACATTACAATGTGATTGCGAATAATAGTTATTTACCTAACAAGTTCGGGAAGGTAATTTTCCCGAATGATCACTTTGTTTGCAGCACGACCGAAGGGAGTGCTGCATGTAGTGCGAATTCGGGAAAATTCTTCCCAAAAGAGTTAGGTACAATGTTTTTTGTAACGAATAATTGAAAATATTCTAAAAAATACAAAATATATTATTTTTCTATAGCACATGTTAAAGTGTGCTTTTATCAACTCAAAACAAAAGGTCAAGTTTTACTTTAACAGCAAGGGTAGATAAAGTAGCACTTTAACATCAAGGATAGATAAAGTAATTTAATTTCCTTACTTTTGTTTAAATTAAATATGACAGCTTCGTATTATCGTAGCAACCCAATCTAGCTACTGACATTTTGAAATGTGATTGACTGTTCTTATTTTCTTTTCAAATTGTTAAAGTTCTTGCTATAGAACAAAATATTGTATTATACACGACGATAAAGTTAGTTCTATCCACTCTTGAATCATTAACGTCTCGACTAAACGATTCACTGGTGGATAAAATTTAACTTTATCGTCTTGTATAATAAATTACTATTACTTAGTGTTTTACTACTTTACTGAGTTGACACCACAAATCACTAAACTTTTATACATACCTTACGCACATGTTAACTTTTGTCGTAGATCAACACACTAAAGTGTATGGTACCGCCATCAGTGATTTTTTATATCTATCCTTGCCGCACAATTGCCCTAGTTTTTGTTGGAAAGTAAAATACACTGCAGTGCGGGAAAAGTAACTTTCGGTGCATCGGGAATGGCCGGGAAATATGAATTTTGAAGTCATGAGTACAAAAAAGTTGTGTAGTAAAGGAAATAACGAATTAATTATGTGAGAGTGGTGAACTAGTAAAATATAAAATTATCGCATTTACTTTGAATTGTATCTGTCACTCTCTGTCACTAGTTGTCAAATTGGAGCTTCTTTTATTCGTAAAAAATAAATTATGGCACCTAACTTCACCAACGCAGAACTCATGGACATAATATTAACGTATGTCTCGTAAGTTTTGAGAAAAAATCCGTTGTAGCTTATTATGCGAAATATGCTCTTAATCTGGTTGGCGTTGAAGAACTAGACCATTATCCGTAAGAAGAAGTGCTGTGGTTATTGGCGCCATTTTGTTTTTAGTTGGGTCAATTAAACTGATCGATTAAATTGATTGGTCCAATTAATCCGCGAATTAAACCGCAAATCAATTGCTGTAATTAAATGTCCTAATTAAACACGCGATTCTAATTAGAGAACTTGATTTTACACATATAATAATTATCCAAATGTGAATAATTATTGTAATTCCCCGAATTTCGCCCCGGCCATATTGGATTTGATTACGTCACCCGTCCGTCTTCCGTCTCACCTCCGCGCGTCGACTGTTGTAGCCTCTCTCGCACCCATGATGAGGCTTATTTAATTTTAAAAAATCTTTGGTGTCCAGCCGGATGCAAACCGTGCACCTTTGTGCCAGCAGTCTGAGTGCTTTGCCACAGAACTAGCGGGCCCTCTTGTGCTTACACAGTTTCTGCATCAGGTTATGCCCGAAAGAGGTTTTTCAAAGTTTGTCGAATAAGCGAGAAATTTAGCAGTATTAAATCAAATTCTCTAATTGAAATCGCGGGTTTAATTAACACATTTAATTAGAACAATTGATTCGAGGTTTAATTCGCTGTTTGATTCGAGGTTCAATTAGCGGATTAATTGGATCAATCAATTTAATTGATCATTTTAATTAAACCCAATTAAAAACAAAATGGCGCCAATATTCCCAACACTACTACTGCTGTAGTTTAAGCATGTAATTCTTTTAAATATAGCTGTAGAAATAATTAATTGTAGTTGAATTCATATAAAATTAAAGCAATATAAAATATAGCTATTAATATGTTTTCTCAAAACTTATGGGACATACGTTAATACCATGTCCAGGAGTTCTGCGTTGGTGAAGCTAGGTGCTATAATTTATATTTCTACGAATAAAAGAAGCTCCAATTTGACAACTAGTGGCGGAGAGTGACAAATACAATTCAAGGTGAATGCCATAATTTTTTATTTTACTAGTTCACCACTCTCAACATAGTTAATTCGTTATTTCAGTTAATAAACAAATTTTACTACACTTATTTTAATTACCCATCACTACACATTACGCATTATAATTCCTCGCAATTATGCGTATAAGTCAAGAAACACCCTGTATTAAAAATTTACTTTCCACTATCAATCGTTAATTGAACGGTGAACGGTGTTAAAATTAGCATTTATTAAAAATAAATTTTGAACGACAATGCATGAAGAAAGACTTTCGGCCTTGCTAATAATGTTCCTTGAAGTAGACGTACTCTTTGCGTCAAATAAAGAACGAGGACATTATAACCAATTTTGTCATTTCCAAGCTGACACACGGTTTTCTAGAATAAAATCGATCACTCTTTGTGTGTGTCATTCACTTTAGATATCAATTGTCAATGTCAAAACTAAAATTAAAATCGCCCTTTACAACTGTACATATATATATCGGTTTTGAACAATTTTATCAAATTGACGGCCATTATGGCTTAAAACTAATAAAAATTGTAGTAATTAATTAATTTTAAATGTATTTGTGGATTTTTAACATGTAACCTGGTGACAGGAAAATCTAGCATTACTTTTTGTTGTGTGATATGCTGCATTCGCTGTACTGCTTTTGTAAATTTAAAATTTGAAATCTAGTCACATGTTTTGTGAACTACATGTGCCTTTTCGGTTTTGTGCCGCAAGTTGTTAGGTCTTGAGAATGGAATAAATATATTTCGAAACTTGTCGACCTTAGCATCAAGTGGTTTTATTTCAACAAACCATTAATAGCTCTTGTAATCGTTGCCCAAGTACTGAGATTGGTGTTGACTATAACCCCTTTCCCAGTCAAATTCTTCGCCTTGTGTAGTAACCACCGAGCTGTGAAAAGGACTTTGTTATATATATATATATATATATATATATATATATATATATATATACCTGGTTTCCCACATACGACGATTTTCTAGTGTATGTAACCGGTCTAACGGCGAGTTTTCGGACTTGCGACGACGTCGTCGGAAGTCTTACACATGTAAGGGTACGTACAACGACTCGATGAACGCGCCCACTACCGGCATGCGCCAACGCCGTTTCTTAAGAACTACGTGGTCGATTTTTGTGCGAAGTTAGCCTCGGTTGCCTATACTACAGCTCCGAAAATATCAAAATTCGTTGAAGGTTGCCTATACTCAAGCTGGGAAAATTTCAAAATTCGTTGAGGGTTGCCTATTACCTGTTATTTATATGGTGAATTTTGCTCGCTCTGGCTGCAACATAATCTGTTTTGTGAAGATAATCTCGTAGCAAGACGTCATCGGCGCAGTCAGCCGAATTCGCTATTAATAAAAACGTTTTAAGAATTAATTACAAGTTCTGTCCTCTGATGTCTTTAATATTTAACCATTTTATTACCTTAAACATTACATTTATTTGTATTTACCGAGGTCGTAGTGGCATTATTTCAGTAGAATAGAATTTTTAAACAAATAGGAAAGGTTTGTGCGGTTATGGGATCACCTATTACCTTCTAATAATCTCTTTATTTGGTTTTTAGGTGTTCTAAAAATTATTGTAAACTACTTGATTTGGAAGTTGGGAATATTTATTATTAAAGATAATCTTCAAAATACTCGATTACTTGGTCTAAACATTATTAAAATGCTTTTCGTTGTATTTCAGGTTCGTACAGTAGAAAATTAATTATACAGCAGATAAACTATATTCAAAGTAGTGTAAAAGCCAAATCCAGGGATGAAAATATTACGAACTACATTAACGAAAGTATACAGTGTGTTTGTAGATCGCTAGACAGCTCGTAACTTTGTTAATAATAGAGATATCGAAAAGAACTTTCTTCTGTTTTAAATGCCAGTATACAACCTAAAAATTGACGTTAACCAATTTAAGCCATAGCCTCCTATTTTTACGTGGTGATACACAACTTTGGTTTTTTAAATGGAATACCCTGTATATTTTTAGATATTTGAAATCAGCACTAAAAGTGCTTTATAATAGCATTCTTAAATTTAAATTTAGGAACTTATTATTTTTCAAAATTAAAAAAAAAATTTTAGTCAAAGTAGGCCATGAATTACGCAAAATCAATAGCAATCCAACAAGAAATGCAACACAAACTCCAATTGACTCTAAAAATTCCTCATGACCGAATTATAGCACCAAACGTACTAAAACAATTGATAACTATGTTTTTTAAATGGAACAATATGAGTTGTTAAAGCAAAGAGCGTTGTATGACCGATTATATGTAATTTAGCAAAGAGCGTTGTATGATCGATAATATGTAATTTAGCAAAGAGCGTCATATGTGCCATTGCCTATATAGCACAAAGACGTGCTGCGCAGCAAAACAAAGATCGTTGTATGACCTATAATATGTAATTTTGCCTTCCCAAGAGCGTCATATGTGCTGTAGTACATATTCAATATATCTATAATAGGCCATGCGGCGAACCGATTCGTGCTGCGCAGCAAAAAAAGTAGTCGAGACAATGATTACGTTATTAGCTGACCCGGCAAACGCTGTTCTGCCCAAAAATAATATTGGTCTGTGACCGCCACTATAGAGTTTTAATTTTATGTTATGTCTACCGTCTTTGACTTAAAAATAAATGCCATTTTCGCAATCAATGTCCCAAAAAACATCAATAACGACACCCATAACGATTTTTAGGCTTATTTACCCCATTGCATCCTCTAAGAGGTTGCTTTTCAGAAAATCACGAAATACGTGTTTGATTATTTGTTTTTAGGAGTACTCGTACTAAGTATCATGTCGAAACGTCTATTTAATATTATTTTTCCGTACAAAATTGGAACCCGCATTTTAAAGTCAATATTAAGTACATCGATTCCTTTAGATTTACTTTTAATCGAGTTTATAATTCCGACAATATCCGCAATATTAACACTGAGTTCATTTAGTTTGTGGTTTTTATAAAAATCTAATACATTATTGTTATCATTGTTGACGTTTGGTACATTATTTATGAAAAAATTATTAATGAATCGGGTGTACTTAAATGTTCTGGTATGGTATTGTTGCTTTTAATATTGTTCACACACAAAGATTTAATTTCCCTCCATATGGATTTAGTATCATAGCCATCAAATACAAAGTTAAAATACGCTTTTTTCTCCTTTGTAGCTAAAGTCACAGAATTTCGTATCGATTTGCAATATTTCCAATGCGCTAATGATTTGGAATGTTTATACCTATTATATGCCTTATGCTTTAAGTTTATTAGAAGCTTGATAGTCTCTGTTATCCGTGGCTTGCATTTATGGGTAATTTTAACTAATTTTGAACCAGAATTTGCAGAAATCACTGGAAATTGTGAAAGCATATTTTCTTGGAAAATCGGGACATTTCGGGAAAGCATTTCGTTGCGGGACAACTAGTTCCAAATCGGTAAAATCACGAAGGTATAATTAAACCAATTAATAATATAATATTAATATAAAGAAAACTAATACCTACGACTTGGTACAAAGAAATACGATATAAAATAACACGGCGACCTTGGGACTTTTGTGCAAGAACGGAATGCCATCCGACGTGACGTATATATAAACAGTGACCCAACAACAGGATGCAAATTCCGCTGCATTTGCTGGTCTATCTTTAATTTCTTTGTGTGTGTTAAGCCTTAATTTTAAATGTAAAATTGTTAGTAGCACACATTTTCCAATATGAAAAGACCACTTGTCGTTAGACTTCAAAACATTTATATTCTTAGATGTTTACTTAATATCGCAAATTACAGGCTCTTAGAGAAAGATATTTCTTTATATTTGGCAGGTTTTAAAAAATATATATCATTATCAGGGGAAGCTAAAGCTGTTAATATAACTAATACGTCTATATTCTCTGAGACTATAACTAAACCTGTCTCTATCCAATCGAATATCAGGTGCAGTTTTCGTCTTGAGCCATCGGGATTTATTCGATGTTTCTGATGATCGACAAAAACAATTGCTTTTTTTCGTAATTACGTACAATAAAATTAATATAACTAGTTAAAATTGCACCATACTGTTGAACAAGTTGCCATTTGTTTTTATGTAATAACATTCCTCCTTCGGTCACAACTAGCAAATCGTTTAATTCAGTAATATATTTTGGTAATTGTACAAAGAGGTCGTAGAAAATACATTTTTAGGCGTTCGAATTTATATGTTATAGTTAAATGTATTTAATCTATATAACTTTTAGTTAATATAACAATTTTAGAATTTTATTAGTATATAATGTTTATTAAATAATAATAATAATCGTACAGAATAAAAATTAACCTCTTAATGCTATATTTATAATAAGCGTGTCCAAAACCCCTAGATATGAGGCAACGCGCGAAATTCAAAAATGAAGCTATTTTGCCACCTTAAAGACGTTATTTTCCATTTTTGATAAATTTTAACACAAAATTTGAGATCAGCGACCCAAAAAAACCCTGTATACGAAATAAAAACCGAATGAATGTTATCAAGTGTCAGGCAATTGTTTAAATAAATAAAAGAGTAATTTTTTTAATTAAGACTATTAAAAAACACTTACTTGTTAATAACAATTGAAAAAATAAAAAGCACACCTTCTCACCCGTGGGGAACTTTTCTATAAACTTTTCCGAAATTAAAAAAAATATATCAAAATCGGTTTTGAGTCAACGAAGTTAGAACTTTTTTCCTTAGTAAATGGACTACAGTGCAATACGGTTGCTTATATAAAATGAGAAAATATATGTGACGGGATTTGATACGCCTCAAAACACTTTTGGTTTAATTTATTTGAAGTGACATTACGTTTTTGCTTAACTTGCTGCTGGAGGCCAATCTAAAAAAATATTACGCGATATTATTTTAATACCCATGTATGATGCCACAAAATTATTTGTCCCATTTTCTAATTTCGAAAAACGCACCCAGTGAATTATATATAATTCACCTAGCTTTAAATTTAAAATATGGTAACATATCGAAGTTAATTTTGGTAATAAACGTCCAATCTTCGTGGAATTTTAAACAGTTTTAACCAAAAAGGCCTTGAACAACTTAAAACCGTTTGGAAACATTAAAAGTCACCCCCCGGATAGAAAAAAAATATTAAAGTTTTACGTCTAACGACCGTAAATACACATTTTGGTAAATATCTTGACTCCAGCGCCACCTACCGGGTTCATTTTTTGTATAGGCATTTCTCTCTAAGCAACCAATGTACATTCCAAATATGAGCTAAATCGGACCGTAAATACACATTTTGGTAAATATCTTGACTCCAGCGTCACCTACCGGGTTCATTTTTTTTTTTGTATAGACATTTCTCTCTAAGTAACCAACGTACATTCCGAATATGAGCTAAATCGGACCGTAAATACACTATTTGGTAAATATCTTGACTCCAGCGACACCTACCGGGTTCATTTTTTGCATAGACATTTCTCTCTAAGTAACCATCGTACATTCCGAATATGAGCTAAATCGGACCGTATATACACATTTTGGTAAATATCTTGACTCCAGCGCCACCTACCTGGTTCATTTTTTGTATAGACATTTCTCTCTACGTAACCAACGTACATTCCGAATATGAGCTAAATCGGACCGTAAATACACATTTTGGTAAATATCTTGACTACAGGGCCACCTACCGGGTTTATTTTGTGTATAAACATTTCTCTCCACGTAACCAACGTACATTCCAAATATGAGCTAAATCGGACCATAAATACAATTTATCGAAATATCTCGACAACATGCTTGAGCAGTGCGTACTCGAACGGTTTCCAGTCTTTCTTCCCGTTGCTCAGCGGTATCTGAAACTCGTATGCCCTTTGCTTTTGTGTTTGAAGTGTAGATCGACCAATCGCTTGTCGTTTGGGTGGCATAATTGCTATATACGAGGATAAATTTAGTATTCCTTTTTGTATGCTAGTGTACGAAAAAATATTGTAGGATGATCGACAAAAACAACAATTGCTTTTTTTCATAATTACGTACAATAAAATTAATATAACTATTTAAAATTGCACCATACTGTTGAACAAGTTGCCATTTGTTTTTATGTAATAACATTCCTCCATCGGTCACAACTAGCAAATCGTTTAATTCAGTAATATATTTTGGTAATTGTACAAAGAGGTCGTGGAAAATACATTTTTAGGCGTTCGAATTTATATGTTATAGTTAAATGTATTTAATCTATATAACTTTTAGTTAATATAACAATTTTAGAATTTTATTAGTATATAATGTTTATTAAATAATAATAATAATCGTACAGAATAAAAATGAACCTCTTAATGCTATATTTATAATAAGCGTGTCCAAAACCCCTAGATATGAGGCAACGCGCGAAATTCAAAAATGAAGCTATTTTGCCACCTTAAAGACGTTATTTTCCATTTTTGATAAATTTTAACACAAAATTTGAGATCAGCGACCCAAAAAAACCCTGTATACGAAATAAAAACCGAATGAACGTTATCAAGTGTCAGGCAATTGTTTAAATAAATAAAAGAGTAATGTTTTTAATTAAGACTGTATTAAAAAACACTTACTTGTTAATAACAATTGAAAAAATAAAAAGCACACCTCACCCGTGGGGAACTTTTCTATAAACTTTTCCGAAATTAAAAAAAATATATCAAAATCGGTTTTGAGTCAACGAAGTTAGAACTTTTTTTCCTTAGTAAATGGACTACAGTGCAATACGGTTGCTTATATAAAATGAGAAAATATATGTGACGGGATTTGATACGCCTCAAAACACTTTTGGTTTAATTTATTTGAAGTGACATTACGTTTTTGCTTAACTTGCTGCTGGAGGCCAATCTAAAAAAATATTACGCGATATTATTTTAATACCCATGTATGATGCCACAAAATTATTTGTCCCATTTTCTAATTTCGAAAAACGCACCCAGTGAATTATATATAATTCACCTAGCTTTAAATTTAAAATATGGTAACATATCGAAGTTAATTTTGGTAATAAACGTCCAATCTTCGTGGAATTTTAAACAGCTTTAACCAAAAAGGCCCCGAACAACTTAAAACCGTTTGGAAACATTAAAAGTCACCCCCCGGATAGAAAAAAAATATTAAAGTTTTACGTCTAACGATCGTAAATACACATTTTCGTAAATATCTTGACTCCAGCGCGACCTACCGGGTTCATTTTTTGTATAAACATTTCTGTCTACGTAACCAACGTATATTCCGAATATGAGCTAAATCTGACCGTAAATACACATTTTCGTAAATATCTTGACTCCAGCGCCACCTACCGGGTTTATTTTGTGTATAAACATTTCTCTTCACGTAACCAACGTACTTTCCGAATATGAGCCAAATCGAATCGTAAATTTGAAATACACATTTTCGTAAATATCTTGACTCCAGCGCCACCTACCGGGTTTATTTTTTGTATAAACATTTCTGTCTACGTAACCAACGTATATTCCGAATATGAGCTAAATCTGACCGTAAATACACATTTTCGTAAATATCTTGACTCCAGCGCCACCTACCGGGTTTATTTTGTGTATAAACATTTCTCTTCACGTAACCAACGTACTTTCCGAATATGAGCCAAATCGAATCGTAAATTTGAAATACACATTTTCGTAAATATCTTGACTCCAGCTCCACCTACCGGGTTCATTTTTTGTATAAACATTTCTCTCTACGTAACCAACGTATATTCCGAATATGAGCTAAATCTGACCGTAAATACACATTTTCGTAAATATCTTGACTCCAGCGCCACCTACCGGGTTTATTTTTTGTATAAACATTTCTCTTCACGTAACCAACGTACATTCCGAATATGAGCCAAATCGAATCGTAAATTTGAAATACACATTTTCGTAAATATCTTGACTCCAGCTCCACCTACCGGGTTTATTTTTTGTATAAACATTTCTCTTCACCTAACCAACGTACATTCCGAATATGAGCCAAATCGAATCGTAAATTTGAAATACTCATTTTCGTAAATATCTTGACTCCAGCGCCACCTACCGGGTTCATTTTTTGTATAAACATTTCTCTCTACGTAACCAACGTATATTCCGAATATGAGCTAAATCGGACCGTAAATACAATTTATCGAAATATCTCGACGACACGCTTGAGCAGTGCGTACTCGAATAGTTTCCAGTTTTTCTTCCCGTTGCTCATCGGTATCTGAAACTCGTATGCCCTTTGCTTTTGTGTTTGAAGTGTAGATCGACCAATTGCTTGTCGTTTGGGTGGCATAATTGATTTGACAGCGAAAGTAATGCTTTGTGACGACTATTGCAAATTCACTTGGAAAAAGCAAAGAAAATGTATTTCCTAGTTTCAAAAAACCCACCTAGTGAATTATATATAATTCACCTGGCTTTAAAATTAAGATATTTTAACTTGCGCACGAAAATGTGTTTAGTTTTTTCCTTTAATTATTGTAATAATAACCTAAACCTATTAAAACGCGGACGAAAAATCTAAATATTAATATTTTTCTTCTGAGATTAAAACTACGCAATTTTTGGTGTCTGTACAAAAAGTTCAAAATTTGGTACAATTTAAACTTGTAAATTGGTACAATTTTTTGAGGACCTCTGGCAAACGCTGTTCTGTCCAAAAATAATTCGTCTCTGAAACCCCGTTCCACCACTATAAGGTTGAGTTTTAATTTTGTGTCATGTTCACCGCCTTGGACTTAAAAATAAATGCCATTTTCGCAATCAGCGTCCCAAAATACCTCAATAACGACACCCATAACGATTTTTAGGCTTATTGACCCCATTTCACCCCCTAAGGGGTTGATTTTTGTAAAATCACGAAATACGGGTTTGCTTATTTGTTTTTATGAGTACTCCAACGAAGTTTCAAGTCGAAACGTCTATTTAATATTATTTTTCCTTACAAAATTGGAACCCTCATTTTACCCATTTATAGGGTGGCCAGAGCATCTCTTTTAAAGAGAACATGTTCTCTTTTTTAATACGGATCTTTTTTTATCTTTTTTTCTAATAAAATGTTCTCTTTTGTTCTCTTATTTAGTGTGAGAAGAGTTTTGCTCCATTTTTAAATCTTCTTATATAAAATGTTATTTTCAATTTTCTCTTATTTTTGTGAAATATGTTTTTTTTATAATTTTATTATTTTGTCATTTTATGAATCTGATTTGTTAATTCTTCAGTTGATATTTGAGGATAGTCCAATTAAATATGCTTAATATGAGTATACTATAAAACATAAGCTTTTATATGCATATTTTATGACGTAATGTAATAAATACAATTTTTATGGGTGGTACAGTTCATTTGTGGAGCAGTATATTTTATATATTTTACTTATACAGTATTTTATATGTGAATTTGATGTTGATTTTTATAAGAAAAAATTATTATCGCAACTGCAATGTTTTTTATTTATTGTTTTAGAAATAATTACTGTTTTTTTTTCATTTGTTTTATAATAAAAAATTTGCGATGCCATCTTTTTGTTATTTTTTTAGCTGGTCCAAAATGTTCTCTTTTTCCAAAGAAGGCATATGGCCACCCTACCCATTTAGGGCTTGAATTTCGAAATATCCTTCCTTATTCCTTGTATGCATCATAGCTGTGCATACCCGGCGTTGCCAGGGCATAGTATTACGTAAAACTATGCGTGTATGTTTTGAAACATGACTTTTCCATCGTTTTATTTCGGTTTTTACATCCTGAAAAAAAATCGATTTTTCCTAATTTTCCGAGTTTTCCACTCCCATTTTTCTCTTCGAAAAGCCCTTCAAAAACGAAAACATTCGAAATCCCATACAAAAATACCATAGAAAATCATCTTTTGATTTTTCGAATTTTCCGACTTTTCCGGTGGACTTCCCCAAAATTTTCTTTCATACAAACCTTGTTCTGACAATTAGAAACACAACAACAAAAATGAGCCAAATCTGTCACGCCTTCCTCCAGTCATGATATAACATACATGCGACGATTGATTTTATCATAAATACGCTCATAACTCAAAACAGAAGACAATCTAAAAGTTATAATTTCAGTAAAATATGTCTTATTTAAAATAAAAATTGACGTGTCCAAGGATTTCTTTCAAAAACATTTGATAAAAGTTCTATTTGGATAGTTCCAGACTTTACACAAGCACGGTATATTATATGTAAAGCGACTTTTAAGACAAATTTTCCATTACATGTCAATCCAAAGTAAGGTCCGGCAACCATGCTGCTGACAGCCGTCTATTCCTAGAATTTTAAATGGCAACGTCGCATTTCGTTTCCAACGTATTTGCACTGGGCATTGTTTTGTCTTGTGGGTGTAATCAGGTTATGGTCACTGGAATACGCGGACTCGTACAGATTGTTAGTAATGCGTGGCAGAAGGTAGGATTGTCTGACAAAGGTAGCATATTCTCTCTCTGGCAATTTATGCTGATTGGAGGGGTATGGGAGTCCCCGACAGCCTGACGCCAACCGTTACGACAGCTAATAAAATAATAAAAATGCCAGTTGTGGATTGCAATTCTGTTAAAAACATCTGTGCAAAATGCATTCCATCCTTTGTGTGCTCCAAAGAGGTTTGCCCAGTTTTGCTCATTCTTTGTGCTTAGAAACAAGGCTGCAGGTAGTTGATACTTGTGTGCTCCTTAAATTTGTGATAAAACTCTTGAAAACTTGAAATTGTTTAAAATGAGTGGTTTGAGAAAAAGGAAATGCTGCGTACCCGGCTGTAGCAATAAAGAAACACCAAGGTACTCACTTCCCAGCGAAAAACGTGTGCGTGTCGTTTGGCTGCAACGTATAGGAAACCTGAAATTAAGCAATATAGAAGGTAAACGCATTTTAGGTTCCTATGTTGTATGCCAAACACATTTTTCGGAGATGTGCATTGATAGCAATGGGAAACTGTTGCGGTATTCTCTGCCAACTATAAATTTGCCAGGTAAGATATCTACTGTGTTCAAAAGTTCTGAAGTGTAACTCTTAAAAACTGTTTAGGGTTTCATGAAACTTCAACAGAAGAAAACTCCTTTTGTTACCCTTTACAGGAGAAATATGAAACTCCTGAAAAAGTGAAGGGTATGTTATCAATTCTCAGTATATATGCATTCTGCTGATTAGTATATATTTGTAATTTATAGGGATACTAGCTCAGTTCGAAGCTTCTATACCATCTACATCAAGGGGGAATAGTGAGGAGCTAACCATCGTAAGGGAGGATGTGCCACGGCAATATCCATCTGTCAGACGACAGCTGTCTGACGTGTCTACAGAACCTGGCACAAGTGGTAAATAATAGTTATTTACTATAAAGTGGGATAAGAGCATCATTAATATACGTGTGTGTAAGTTACAAACGAGTGCGTAGCACGAGTTATGTAAGCACACAAGTATATTAATGATATGATGCATTCTCACACATAAATTTTAATTTTTGTTATCTACAACTGCCCAAAATTGAGAAAAGTGCATTAAGAGAATGTCAGATCTGTCATTTTCAAAAATATTTTAGTAGAAAAATGTCATTCATTAACACTATTTCAGTTAGGTAATCAAATTTGAGTTACGTAATAAGTTTCATTACGTAATGCAAATGGATCTGATTTCATTATCTAACTGAGTTAGATAATGGCGTAACTAACTCAAATGAATTCGATAATAGGTTTTTATCCAAGCAGATGTAGAAAAAATTATTTATTGTAAAATATTTTTTTAGACGACCATATATGAAAGTAACATTATCGCGACAGCAGCCTAACACAGAAAGTTGACAATTTCAAACACTAGCACGATATTATATCGTACTAGTCATATCGTAACGGCACAAAGTTATTCAAAACATGGCCTGCTTAATTGTGTGACAAACGTCACTTTGACGTTTGTCACACAATTCAGCAGACCGTGATTCAAATCATCGAGACGCTTTTGCCAATTGTACCAATAATAATATAACAATCAATTTTGCAAAACCAAATAAAAACAATTCTTAAAAATTGAATTTCCTTTGAGTGGTTGTCTAAAAAATAGTGTTCATAACTCGCCCGAAAGTGCAAATATCTGTGCTCGTGTTTTAGATCCACTCGGGCTTCGCTTCGCTACGCCCTCGTTTGTGTAATCAACACTCGCACGATATTTGCTACTTTCGACGCTTGTAATGAAAATAACTATTTTATAATGGTTTTGATATCTAGGCATCGGAGATGTAAGACTGCATACAGTAAGGGAAATGTCACCCAGCAGACCCTCGCTCCAATACTCCGTTTATCGTAAAAGGAAGTAAAACCCGTCTACAAAACTTAACAGTGTGTTATTTACTGAATGGTTAGTTGTACGTAAAAAACCTGTAGAATATTTTTTGTAGAGAATTTCCTAGCCTTCACTTTTTGTAATAACTAAAACAGTCATACGACCCATAGAAAGCGAGATATTTGCGAAAAACTTATTTCGGAAACGGAGCTGTCGGAGGTACCTTTCCGAACGCAGCAATTATTTCTAATGTCAAAATAAAGGTGTATGCAAAATTTCAGTTCACTTGGATTTTTTCGGCAGATGCTGCGGTTTTCCGTCTAATGTAACTGGACTATGGGTTAAAGTCACAGATATTAACAATAACTGGCACAATGCTAGGGCAGTACTAGATTCTGCATCCCACGCTAATTTCATTACCGAAGATTTGGCTAATAAATTGCAATTAAAAAGACAAACGGTTGCTACTACAGTAGTTGGACTAAATTCTAAAGCTTCGCAGTGTAATTCCAGTAGTAACATTCAGATAGCATCATTACACAGTAATTTTAATATAAATATGAACTCTTTAGTTATTTTAAAAATTACTGAAAATTTACCTCTCGTGTCGTTTGATCGATCAAATTTCAACGTACTCAAAAACATCGGATTAGCTGATACTACTTTTAATAAATTCTTGCCCGTAGACATGTTAATCGGCGATGGTCATTTCTATGAACTATTGTGTATCGGCCAAATTAGCCTGGGCAAGAATCTGCCAGTTTTACAGAAAACCCTACTGGGTTGGATAATTTCTGGAATGTATCAAACGAAAGAGGTCTACGGCAGTAGCTTAATTTGTTCACATTTAACCACGATGCTTGGGCATTTTGAAAAACGTAAAATTTGACGTATTGACTTTTCTCTATAATTTATTCAGTTAATTCTTCAATCAAAGATCGTTCGTGCAAAACACTTGTCTAACCAGATTTGGTTTTTTTTATTTGCTATGATTGCTAGAAAGCAATTAAACTCGGTTAAACCCTTAGGAAAAGAACCCTCAACGTTAAGCGTTCATGTCTTTACGTCAATTTCTTCTTGTTTAATTTAAGTAATCAATTGTTTATAAAATTGTAATCTTTCCAACAAGAGTTGAGCACTCGTGATTCTACGGTTGAAAAATACATATTAATATTTTATATAACATTGACGTATTTCTAAGTTTGATCATTGAATGAAAAATCCTGAAACATACTACGTATTATTGAGAAAAAGTAACTTACTGGAGTATCTTCTAGTATATATCGAATTGTCGATTTAAAAATTCATAGGGTTACTACATTAAAGTAAAATGCTGTACAATCTTGCAATAAAATATTTAAAGTGATTCAATCAAAAAAGTTAAGCGGCAAAAAGTTATACTTAGTTTTTGAAAATTAGGGGGAATTTCTGCCAGTCTATTCCCGTTGTTTGTTAGTTTTTTATTTCAATAAAGAAAAGTGGTGCTTATACAGTATCCGGTCAAAATTGTTTTTTTGGAACACTACACAGGGTGATTTATAAGGTTGGGCACAAGCTTCGACAGATGATTTCTAACACTATTTTTAGTTGGGATCAACCGATAATCGGTATCGGCCATATTGGCTGAATTAGGTATATATCGGTATCGACCAAAACACCTGTATCAGTCGATCCCTAATGTTTAGTAAAAAACTGTATATGAACCCATTAAGAAGTTGACACTGGAGAAAAAACATTTCTAGTGTGAACTTTAGTAGCCATATCTTCTTAACGAAACAATTTTACAAGATAGGTTGTGTACAAGTTTTACTTACAATATTATCAGCAATTATTTAAATTTTTTTTTTAATTACCGCTAAAATTGTTTTTTAAATTAGTTACTAAATAAACAAATTTGCACGTAAGTCGTGTAATTGTCCAACAAATAAGCCTGCGCCGATCGGATAGACACTTCATCTTCTCTAACCTAAAAGTAAAATATAGTTGACCCAGTTTTAAAGGCAGCAATTTGTTCTTTCATAGCTATACTAGATAAGATTAATTTTTGATCATATATCAACACAGACTGCTACGTCTACGTAGTATTTGCAAAATTCTTTAAATTTTTATTTATTGATATCGAACTGAAGCTGTATATTTAACGTTTTCTTTTTGCAGGTCATCAAGTTCGTCAAGAAGTTTTAAAATCTCTTCGGACAAAGAGACATGGACCATCAACCAGTAAGTTGCAGTTGAATCCCTATGTAGTTTGAAATAGAGTTTCTGTTCCGAAGGGTTCCAGCGTTTCAAGTAAATCGTCATTTTTCCATCCCAATGTGTCACACCGAAAGAAACAAAAAATAAAGGGTAAGAGCCACATACGTGTTCATTTCTTCGTACTTGTTAACCTACTAATAAATTGTACATTCGCTAATGGAATATCTTTCTTTAGCCCGCCGTAGTCGATACGTGTCGCCAAAAACACCAGAAAATAACCTTTGATGATTGGACAGAAGAACAAGAGAACGCAACGACGGAGTACTTTCAAATTGTATTCGAGCTAATTTGAGGAATCACATCGATTATGGAAATTTAAAACTAGATGTATGTACTATAATTTAATTATTTTATTATCTTATTAATAACGTTTCTAATCAATAGTAATATAACAAGGGCTAGACATACTACTGATACTTTTGCACACGCGAAGGGTCGAGTGCTGGTTGCAATGGAAACTGTCCCGAGGGCAGTTTTCTAAGGGAAACTAACACGATGACTCTTGGCACTGGCAAAATTATATGTGAGTGTGTCGCCTGCGTTTATATTTTGAAGATTATTACACACAGCTGTCGCATGACAAATATACAATGAGAACCATGCATTTTTTTAAAATCGACCGATCTCGAACTGATTTCCTGATGAGCTCCTTAGTGCTAATTATCGACCCCGTAGATGGTGTGATAATTAGAAATAGAAATGCAAGTAACAAGCAATTTGAGTTTTTTGGCATTATTAGATCAATTTTAAATCATAATTCGTATACGCGTTTTGTGTAATAATCTTCAAAATATAACCGCGGGTGACACACTTGCATATAATTTTGCCCGTGCCAAGAATCATCGTGCTGGGTGCCCTTAGAAAACTGCCCTCGGGACAATTTTCATTGCAACCAGCACTCGACCCTTGGCGTATGCAAAATTATCGGTAAGTATGTCTCGCCCTTGTTATATTAATTACTATGTATTATTACACCTACTGCCGGTCTTATAAAAACCACTAATCTGACATTAACTTTAATTCGCTGTTAAAAGAAACAAAAGCGCATCAAAACGTCAGTGCTTATGACATTTTATTCATTAGTAAACAAATTTTGATGCGCTTTTGTTTATTTTAACAGCGAATTAAAGTTAACGTCAGATTAGTGGCCTTTATAAGACCGGCTGCTAATGCCTATACAAATTATGATTTAAAATTGATCTAATAATGCCAAAAAACTCAAATTGCTTGTTTCTTGCATTTCTATTTCAAATTATGACACCATCTACGGGGTCGATAATTAGCACTAGGAAGTTTAACGGTTTCCCTAGGCAGCTTATCAGGTAATCAGTTTGGGATTGGTCGATTTAAAAAAAATGCATGGTTCTGATTGGATGATATCTATCATGTGACAGTTGTGTGTAATAATAGTAATCTACTTAATGCTCTGGACCTCTTGAGAAGTAGTATCACCGCGTAGTGAAATTTACTGCAAAACGTGCTTTTTAGACATTTGAACGTATTTAAAAATTAAACTAGAAATTTCGAATTTTTGGATGCAGAATTTTTTAATGACTAAATGTGTTCCAATAGGTATCCATTAAAAATTATGTCATCTAGCATGGCTATGAAATAGTTCCTAATTTATGAATGCAACAACGTTATACTATACTATGTCAAGTTTAACATTTGATTTTTAAGTGACTTATAGTTTCATTCAGAAATTAGGAACTATTCCATAGCCATAACTACTTACTTAAATACTTATGTTATTAACAGCTTTAAACATTTGTAGGTTCGACTGATAACGGTACTTTGCACTCCGAAGTCTTTAATGGCATTAAAAACCCCTTTTAGAGATGCCATACGACTGCGAAAAGTGCCATCGTTCCCGGAGATACGAGAAGCCAACTTGCAGCACCCCTCTTTGCAGTGTAAAACCTCGACTGTTATAAAAACGGCCGTGTGCAACATCATACGAAACAACAAGCGTTCGTAATCCACATGGTCATTATTATTTGAAAGTTGTTTTATTTTGGTTTACCGATATTGCTATTTTTAAATTATTGCATTATTTGTGGTTTATTATCTGTTAGTTACTAAATCATGTTTTTATGTTTGTAAACTGATTTTTTCTACAACCGTGTCTAAAGTAGATACTTTGAACACGTTAGTTAGTTTGTAACGTGTCAATTTTTAAAACGCAGTGCATAAAAAATTCTTTACAAACCTTGGAGCGTAAAAGTAAGATGTATTTTGGGTTACGTATGATAAAAAAAGTGAAATGTTCGGTTGTAGAAGAAATCTAGTATGCAATAGTGTGTAAAAGGTCTTTTTTGCATAGTGATCGTTAAAGTCGTTTTTTTTAACGAAAAATCGTATTGAAAGTTCCACTTTTTTTAATGCAAAAATCGTGAAAAAAAGTACGCTTTTTTTACTATTTTATTGAAATGTCAATTTGACGGTTGTCAATTCCGAAGTCCTTTTCGACTAAATTTCGACCAAGAGATCACTATCCAAAAAAACTACGTGTACAGGGTGTTTTTTTTTCGTTGATATTATAGTGTACATACTAAAGGTTAAGAGTTACAAAAAAAGTAGTATACGTGTCTCGTCCTCTTTTTTAGTGGTTAGTTTAATGGCGTAATCAGAACTACGCTAACTAGATTTGTTTAGGAAATACAGGGTGATTCTCAAAATCTGCTGTTTTATGTAATCTCTTGTAACTTCTTAATTAGCGGAGTTACAAAAAAAATTGTAAATACAAAAAACATGCGAGTTTTTACGTAGATCCAGCGGCGTACTTAAAAAAATTATAAGGGTTTTGATTTTTGAGACATTTAGAAAATTATCATTTTTTAATAAGATCTGTATCTGGATAGCTCATAAAATTACATTTCTTTTTACCATTGCAACGATATATAATGCTTAATATTTTATTTTATTGTAAATAGCGAAAATACCAAAAAACCCAAAACAATTAAGATTTTTTTTAGTGGTCCATAGATTGAGTCACCATTATTTTTGTTTTAGAATGACATTTCAACGTTTTTGTTTTAATGACAGTTAATACTAGTTTTATAATATTCTAAAATCGTAAGCAAGAATATCTTAAAATCAAAATTTTGCATAATTATGATTTGGAAAAAAAAGAATATTTGTCCCATATTAATTATGAATTAGAAAAAATTGGAGTTTTATACCACATCTACAAAAATCTTTTTTCGCTTGTTGACACTTTCCTATTTCGAAAAAAACGTTGAAATGTCATTACCAAAAACAATTACGATTCAATCCATGGCCAACTAAAAAGATCGTATTATTTTGGGGTTTTTTGGTATTTTCGCTATTTAGGATAAAATAGAATAATAAGTATTACATATCGTTGCAATGGTAAAAAACAATGTAATTTTATGAGCTACCCAGATATAGGGTGTCCCATTAAAAAAATGATAATTTTCAAAATATCTCAAAAATACCCACCCTTATAATTTTTTCAAGTACACCGTTGGATTCTACGTAAAACGTTGCATGTTTTTTATATTTACCATTTTTTTTGTAACTCCGTTAATTACGAAGTTACAAGAGATTACAAAATACAGCCTGTATTTCCTAAACAAATCTAGTTAGCGTAGTTCTGATTATGCCATTAACCTAACCACTAAAAAAGAGGACACGACATGTATACTAGTTTTTTTGTATTTCTTACCCTTTAGTATGTACCCTATAATATCAACGAAAAAAAAACAACCTGTACAACACGTTTTGAAAGTCCTCACTCGCGTTTTAATTCTACTCCATTCGTGCCGAAAGAGTAGCTTTACGCGCTTGTATCATAAATTACTACTATAGAACTTCAATTCTACTTGCCTGCTAATCTAATGAAGGTATTATGTTTTTTAAGATATTTTTTAGAAATTGTCAACTGGTAACTAACTATTGCTTTTGGTTTTTTGGCTGACCATTATTTTTACCAAATGCTTTTCTGTTATTTAACAAAAAGTTGTCAACACGATTAGCAGTTTTGTTATTTTTTTAAATTGCTATTTTCTTATTGTATCACTTTTAAAATATGATTTTGTTAGATTTTAGTTTGGATAATTAAAAATGCATGTGTGTACTTTTTACCATTTAAATTATATGGTTTCTTCACTGTATTTTAATATTTCCATTGTAAACATTGCCAAAGGTGTTCCATGTAATATTTTAGATTATAAGTAAAAATACGTTGAAGTGTACTTTTGTTATATTTTGTATTTGAATGTAAATAGGAAATGGCTTACTAAATAAAATATAAAAATGGATTTACTTGTTTCATTATATCTAGATATTTATTAATACGATGTGCTGATATTGGTTTTTTTCTGAATAATTGGTATATTATGCTACTCGAGAGATTTCAATAGTATTTGTTATTTGTTTAATAATTAAGGGGTTAGAGCACTTTGAAATTGTGAGAAGTGCATCTAGTTGAAGGGAATACTCAAATTTATTAGAATAAAAAGGATACAACTGATTTTTATATAAAATCTGGAACATTTTAATCATCTAATACTTGGAGCTTTAAAATTACTTAACTTTAAGCAATGGTAATTATTGTTGGCGAATTTGATATTAATTCAATGGTGAAACTGTGATTAGAAGCTGTAAAAGTTTTATGAATAATGCAGGGTCCACGAACTAGTGAGACCTACTTAAAATAGGTTGGTGGACCCTGTACAAGTTGATAAACACGTTTCTTCAATAATAATTTGTCTAACATTACCTATGCATCATTAATTTTAAACCTTAAATTAACAAAAATTGCCAAAAAACGAATTTTGTGACAACATACATATTGTGACATATATTAAACAAAGGGGGGAGTGGAGACTAAATTAATTCATTCATTCATGTAGTTCTGCACTTCACATAACAAATTTTATAATATTTAACACCTGTTAGTTATGTATAAACAATTTGTAGTAACATTTTCCACATATTTCATGAATAAACTTAAAACTAAGATTTTCAATGCTTTTAATACTACATCCCGCCATTATTTTTGGCTCGGTTCATGCAAGTTAAACAACTGTTTTACCGACAGCTCACAACTACCATTTATTATGTCTATTAGCCCATACAACGATTTTATTTCCCGCTAAAACTCGCATCGTCGTATGTGGGAAACGATGAATATATATATATATATATATATATATATATATATATATATATATATATACAGGGTGTCCAAAAAATGGCGGATTAACTCTACGGTGCGTTACTTGCGGATGCCTAGTGAACCCTGGAAAAATATTTAAAAAATTCCCTGGGCCGTATTTTTCGAAACATTTTTGGTCAAAGGTGATTAATTATAGTGTCAGATATATCTGGAACATATTAAATATTAAATGGATATATGTGACACTATAATTATACACCAATTATTTAAATAAATGGATTTTATCACCCACCATTGACCAAAAATTTTTCGAAAAATACGGCCCAGGGAATTTTTTAAATATTTTTCCAGGGTTCACTATGCATCCCCAAGTAACGCACGGTAGAGTTAATCCGCCATTTTTTGGACACCCTGTATATATATATATATATATATATATATGTAACGCGAGTTTCGACCTCAAATGGCATTGTACAATACCTACTTTGACCTCAAATAAGCGTTTTCGGACTCACGAGGCTAAAAGCGTCAGCATGTCTAAACCTGTTTTCAGCCTCCTGCATTTAGTGCCATCTGTAGAAAGTGGTTATCACCAATTATCATCAAAGTGGTTTGTACCCTTAATATTTTATAGGAGTTGGCGCGTATTAGGTGTTGCATAATCTACACAACTATCTTCGCATTTAGTTGCAAATAGGAAAATACGTCATACGTACTAATATAAATGTTACATACGGCAAATAACTTGATTTCAGTCTGATAGCAATATCTTACGTAGAAGAAGAAGATTATCTTATAGAATCATTCCCTTTAAAATCATACGCTTAAGCGCTTTCCAGCGATTCCTAAAAATTTGAAAACAGCTATTTATGTAAAGTATAATTTCTAAACTATCTCCAAGCAAAGATTATACATATACAGGGTGTTTATAAATGAAGAAGTATAAATGATACCAGTCAATCTAGAGATCAAAATAGGGTGAAAAACGCAAAACACCTATATGCAAAGTTGCACCCCTACGGACTTGCAGCCCCTGAAAAGTTATATTAAAGACATACATTTTTATTTATAAATCCAGAACGCTTGGCCCGACAATATTCATATTTGGTACAGACACTTATCTACTGATAACACATAATTTAACATCATTAATTTCTAAATCTATGCGTAGGGGGCGCAGCTGTTTTGTGAATATCGTAAATTTATCAGCAAAATTTGAAATAGAGGTTTCAAAATATACATTAATTAATTTAATTACAATAGTCTAACAACAATATGGGAATATCGAGAGACTGGTTTTTGTGTTAATTTCTTTTAATCGAACAAAGCAAGCACTATGTAAAGCGCCTTCTTTTAATCCAAAAGTTTGAATTATTATACGCTAATATTTAAAAAACAATATTAGAAAGCTGTATACGCTTTTGCAACAACAGTTTACGGCTCGCTCAATTACAAAAACATTTTTTTTCTACTCATGACATTGAAATCGGTCATTTTGACATGGATCCGATGTTTGAAATCGCATTTCAACCACTAGAGATTGAAATGTTTGACGACTACCGGGATTTCAAACAGTTTGACATTCAATTGTTAACAAGAGAAATGTCACTTTATGTTTAATTTTTTCTAAAGTGCATTAATTTTTTTAAATGTTTAAAAATTCGTAGAAAAAATAGTATATACAACTCGTGGCTGATAAAATATCAACGTCTCGAGTTACTTTTTTCAACTCGCTTCGCCACTTTCAACGTTGAAATTTTATTTCAACTACTTGTCCCATAATATACTATTATTAGACATACTGAGAGTATTTTGAGCTAGTCCCAAATTAGAATAATTCGATATTGATCTTTTAAGTACTAAGTTTCACTTGCACGACGAGGTCAAAACATGTTTTACATACATCATAATGCTCATGTTTAACATATGTTGCAGCCTCACAAGCGTGTATAATAACAGTTTTGACCTCACAAAAATTTAAAATATGCTGCTATGCGGTATACGTTGAATTTTTTTATCTAGCTTTAGAGTAGAATAATGAGCCATAGGCATTTTTAATAGTTTCATCAAACACTTAATAGATACTAAACAAAACTTAATAGTATAATCTCAGAAACACATAGATGCGTTCTTGAGAATTACAGTGTTAAATTAGACGGACATCGTAGCTTTGTTAATTTTTCATTTAGTCTCTTACAGCATAATATTAGAATTTTTTAAACGAAATTTTACATTTTAAGTAAAAGTCTCGAAATGAACTCTAAAACACGTTTTCTGATTGTGAGCAAATGTACAATACGAATACCTTTAAAAGATTCGTAGTGCGGAACGAGGCCAAAACCAGTTTTACACACATCATAATCCCCACGTTTAACATCTATTACAGGCTCACAAGCCTGCATAACAACAGTTTTGACCTCACAAAAATTTAAATATACTGTTATGCGGTATACTTTGATTTGTTATCTAGCTTCAGTCTAGAGTGATGAGCTATCGGTATTTTATTTATCCTAAACAGAACGTAATAATATAATCATAAAATCACAGAGATTCGTCCTTGGGCATTACAATCTTACGTACTCTTTACGTATTTTTGTTAATTCTTCATTAAGTTCTGTTACTGCGTAATATTAAAAATTTTAAAATCAAATTTCCACATTTTACGTAGAAATCTTTAAATGAACTTTAAAAAACGTTTTTTGATTGTAAGCAGATTTAAAATACTTTAAAGAGGTTTTGTAGCACAGGATGAGGCCAAAATCATTATTACACATATTCCAATGCCCACGTTTAACATCTGTTGCAGGCTCACAAGCGTGTATAATAACAGTTTTGACCTCACAAAAATTAAAAATATGCTGTTATGCGCGGTAAACGTTGAAATTTTTAATCTAGCTTTAGAGTAGAATGATGAGCCATCGGTATTTTAAATAGATTTATCAAACGTCTAATAGATACTAAACAAAACTTAATAGTACATACAATTCCAGAAACACAGATGCGTTCTTGAGCATTGCAATTTTAAATTAGACTGGCTTAATATTTTTGTTAATTTTTCATTTAGTCCATTACAGCATATTAGGATTTTTGAAGAGAATGTTTAAATTTTAAGTAGAAGTTTTTAAACAAACTCAAAAAACAGGTTTTCTGATTGTGAGTAAATTTAAAATACGAGTACTTGTAAAAATCCGTAGTGCGGGATGAGGCAAAAACCAGTTTTACACGCATACGAATCTCCACGTTTAACATGTTTTACAGGCTCACAAGCCTGCATAATAACAGTTTAGACCTCACAAAAATTAAACTATACTGCTATGTTAGCTTTAGAGTAGAATGAAGAGCCATCGGTATTTTAAATAGATTCATCAAATATTTAATAGATACTAAACAGAACATAATAATATAATCCTAGAAACACAGAGATTCGTTCTTGGGCGTTACAGTGTTACCTACGACTCTTTACGTATTTGGTTTAATACTCCATTTAGTTTTATTACTGTGTAATATTAAAAAATGTAAAATAACATTTTTACATTTTAAGTAGAAATATTTAAATGAACTCAAAAAATACGTATTCTGATTGTTTCACATATTATTTTTCCAACACCTACAACCAGATCAAATAAAAACTTATTTATTACTTATACCTTAGTTAAAGCAAAATCCTTGTAATAGTTATTTACTATATAAGTGGGATAAGTGCATCATTAATATACGAGTGTGTAATTACAAACGAGTGCGTAGCACGAGTTATGTAAGCAGACTTATGTGTTTGGCTCAAGCAGATTAAAGTTGGAACATTAAAACTACTAGCATAACCTTTTGTAACTAAACTGTATTATTATAGATTATTAATTCTTCGACCATTTCTTATTTTAAATGTAGTTAGGAAATTTTAAAATTTTATACAATTAATGCTAATATGCTAGTAAATAAAATATTGTATGCTCCACTGGAGATATTTATGTATTTTACCTTCGGTTAACTTTCTGACAGGGAAAAACATACTCATATCTCCTTTAATGCATATATATCTATTTCACAACACTTTTCCATAAATTAGAGGAAGAAGTAAAACACTCAATTGAACATTATTTATGAAAATAATTGAAGTGACTTTTTGCGTGTTTTTCAACGTAGCAATATTTAGAAAATAGTAGAGATGGGGTTCGCAGTTCTAATTTTTAGAAATGACACTAATTTTAATCTCTACAACAAAAGGATTACCAAGACCTAACTTTCAATGCTTTACTAAGCAGCCAAATTACAATATGTGGGCAATGTAAGAGGTTATCACTTGAATAGCAGCAGTCTTTTTAGATTCGGCTGACTTTTTATGTATTGCTGTAATTTTTTATTCAATTTACGTACTTTTGCACCGAAGAGGTTTATATCTACATCTACAGCAATGTCAATGTAGTTAACGAATTTAGACAAAGTAATAAGCCTGCAACGCATCATTTCAAAGGCCACCGTTCGGGTGAGCTACATACGCAATATGCATGTCGCAGCGACCAGAGATTCGACGATTCAACGAATTGTGTAGTTTTTTCTGCTGTGTAAAACATGATTAAAAATATTGTTAAAAATATTTCTGATATGGAAATTGTCGTTTATTCTATATGTATAGTTACTAGAGGTGATTAGCGAAAGCGAAGGGTATTTACTAGGATAGAGTTAATAATTATTTGACTAAGACGAGAATCCTGATGAAAATTTATATAATTCTTTAAATTTGAGAGAAAATGCAACGACAAATCGCAGTAAGCATTCGGAGTATCAGGTACCTCGCTGCTAATAATTGAAAAAGATGTTGGTAATTCAATTAATTCTCAGTTGCTGTGTTTTACATGCTCTCAGAAATAATGGATAATAGGTATTGAGATATGCTAACCGCCTTCTTATTAATTTGATAAATATGATTTCCAAAAACCATATTTGTATGGTTAGGATAGAATCCTGTATAATATAGATTAATATACAGATTGCGGCAGGTCACTAGGACCATAGCAAAAGCAAGGGGACTTTACATGTGGCCGTAATTGTATTTAAAAAGTTTAAAAATCGAATATGCTTGGTTTCAAAAGTTGACGTATAGTTTTTTGTTTAATAGTCATAATTATGACCACAGCGTAGTTCCCTAATTTGTATTGATTTGATTCATTCGCAACATTCAAAAATGAATATTTATCTACTCCTATTGTATAATGGCCGTTAATTATGATTCATAATTCACTTTTGCAGTTAACAGTTGACACAAATGTCATAATTCGGAAGTATCAACACAAAACTCCTATTGCATAGGAGTAGATAAAGCATCGTATTACATTCGCGATTATGGTCATTATTCCCTCAGATAACTTGTGCCACTCGCCTTTGACTCGTGACTCAAATGTCATCTTCGTGAATAATAACTGTCATAATCGCTCATATAATAATATACTATTATGAAGTAAACGAAAAAGTTCAAGTTGTTAAATGGTTTTATAGTGGAAATACATTTCACGAAGTTAAAGATTTATTTGAAACTACGTATCAAAACAGGCCTGCTTCTTCACTAACAACTCTCAAACCCATTATTAGAAATTTTGAAATTCAAGGTTGTGTTTCTCCTAACTGTCACAAAAAAGAAACTATCGAGTCTGAAGGAAGAGAATTAAGGGACATCACGATTTTAGCTTTCGTCAATGATAATCCAACTGTGTCGACTAGAAAAATTGCGGAAGACGTAGATGTGAGTGATAGAACTGTAATAAGAGTTTTGAAAAGAAACTGATACCGAAGTTACAAAGAACTAAAAACACATGAAATCTTTGACAAAGACAATATTAGATGCATGGAGTTTTGTGAAAATGTATTAGAAAAGGCAAATAACGATGAAAACTTTATTAGACGTAGGTATTTTGTTTAGTGACGAGTCTACATTTCCACTACATGGCAGACATAACCCATTCATAGTTCGCTACTGATCTCGAGAAAATCTGCATAAACATTTTGAGTTTCGAACCCATTATCCCCAGAAATTAAAAGTTAGGGGTGGTATGTTAGCAGAACACACGATTGGTCCATTTTTTATCGACGGCACTCTCACAAGTGCTAAATATCTTCATCTATTACAACATCAAATCGTTCCAGCAATCAGGCGGGCAGCAGGACCAGAATTTGACAACGTGTGGTTTCAGCAAGATGGCTATCCAGCGCATAACTCTGTGTTAGTCCAGGAATACTTAACAAACACCTTTCCAAATCGATTGATAAGTGGACGCGGTACCTTCTTGTGTCCAGCTAGGTCTCCTGATTTGTCGCTAAATGATACTTTCTTATGAGCATACATAAAATCCAAAATGTATGGCTTTGAGGAAGACAGAGCTACTAATCTTGATGAATTACGTGTGAAAATTGAAGATTTATTTCAGGCTGTTACCCCTAACATGTTAGCAAATGTTAGAAATAGTTTTTACAATCGTTTAGGGTACCTACTGTTTAGCTCAGGAAGGGGGTCTATTTGAACATCAGCTATTTAATAATTTTCTTTGCTTTACAATTTCGTAAAAATGCACTGCTGTAAAATAAACAATGCTAATTATTATATGTTGAAAAGCTTTCTCTCTTCTTTACTAATTAGAAGAGTCGGAAAAAGTCATAACTCGTTACAAAATCTGCAAAAATTTCGTTTATACACCAAGGCACTGAAGTTTAGCTTTTTATCACGAATGTGGATTTAGGCAAATAAACCACATGAGGGATAAAAAGAAACTTGAGTGCCGAGGAGTACATTATGTTTTATTTGAAATCGAGAAATCGTGAAATTACAACATTTTACCAACATTTGTAGGTTATGTTAACGTCGGTTGACGTTTATCTGTCACCTCGCCACCTACAAAAAAGTCGTAAAACAATGGATTACTTTACTGCCGAATTCTCGTATTTTAATGACGATTTCGAGGTACTTTAATGCCGATTTCAAATAATAGTTATTTCAGAATTAAGAGCGTAATCAATAGATTATAGAATGAGGAAATGTTTAAATGGCGACGCGAAGCGGGGAGCTTTCAATTTCCCGAGAGCTATAATCTTGAATAGACACGTGGTACATAAAACGTTTTATTTAATTTGATGCTCAAAATGGACCAAATTTAAGGATTCAGTATTTTGACTACAAACTACTGCGTCATCGTTGTGCTGGCGCTGTGAAATTTTGGTGGGAACTGGTTTATATGCAGATTGTTGGTGTTGCTATACCACATTGTTGGTGCTTGTTGTACTGCTTAGTAACTTTATAGACCCTAGGGCCTTAAAAGCCATTTTACGCCCGCTATTGAGGGCTAATAATAGTATATTATGCAACGAGCATTTAATGATAGCTATTAAGACACGAGTATGAGAATTACGACACGAGCCGTAGGC
This sequence comes from Agriotes lineatus, assembly GCA_940337035.1. Taxonomy (NCBI): domain Eukaryota; kingdom Metazoa; phylum Arthropoda; class Insecta; order Coleoptera; family Elateridae; genus Agriotes; species Agriotes lineatus. The sequence continues at coordinate 492,615 of CALNHX010000088.1, forward strand.
GAGTGTCGTAATGAATATGAGTGTCTTAATAGCCATTAAATGAGAGTTGCATACACTTTTTTTCTACGACTAGTCGTAATAGTGAAAAATAAGCACTTTATTATCAAACATTTTTAAAATTATAATGAAATTATGAGTTGTAACTAAGCAAATATTACGGAGAAGCTTTTATTATAAACAAAACACAAAAATGTCACAAAATCAAGGTTTAACAAAAAAAAAAAGGAAATTTTAGAATTATTTTTGATTTACAGTTATATTTGTGATGGTACAGTTATTAAAATGCAACTGCGGCGCTTCTGGTAGTTTTGTGACAATATTGGTGAATGCCATTGTTGATGTTGATAGACTAGTAATGTTTATTGAATTGTTGGTTTGGTTATATTCAATTCAATTCATAATTTGATTGGCTACGCTGACTTTATTTTGAATTGATTCGTCAATGTAGTTTAGGGCCACTGTTGTGGATTTCCATCCTCCGTGACGTTTTAGTGACGTGATGTCACCACCAGCATCAACCAATATTGTGGCATAACTGCGGCGAAAGCAGTGTCCGGTATATAAATTGGGATCTGGAAGATTTAAATAAGTAGCAATTTCTTTTCCCATGTTTCCAAATTTGTTTATTCCTACGTTTCGTACTGTGCATTTTCCGTTTACGTAATTGATAAAAAGATGGGGTTGTACAATTGTTTGGACGAAGATTCATGTACTTCTTGCATATTTCATAATACTTTCCCGTTACTGTAGATTTTCGCGTTGTTTTAGTTTTTGTATCTTTAATTGTGATTAAAAGGGTTGAGGTATAATCATTTACATCTCTAAATTCCAATTTGTGTAGCTCATTCCTTCTACAAGCTCCCATAATACCAAAGATACATGCCACCTATGAAAAAAAACAGTTTTTCATGTACATTTGATTGCAAACTAAGATTTACTGACCCTGGACAATAAATATTTAACATCTGGGGCTTCTCCAATAAATTGCTTTATGTCATTTGTAGAAAACGTTTTTGATTTTTTTGGTTTATAGCCTTCAGATTTTCTTTTCAATAAGGCGTGCAATTTGGGATATTTGGTTATGTCCACTTTTTGTTTAATAGATAATGTAGATTTCAAAATTTAATAATATGTCCATAAACTTGGGGATTTTTTCTTTTTTGATGACTCATCAAAATAAACAATTAAGACGTTTTCTGAAAAGCTGCTAGCCTTATTTTTGTCCCTCCAATCCATAAACTGAGAATATAATTTCTTGTTTGCCTTTGCTAATTTTACGGGTAATAAATTGTTTGCGACATTTGTGGCCTGTTCCACAATTTCTGGTGGGGTTAAATTCTCAATTTCACTCTCATTATCACTCATTTTTACCGATTTTATTTGCAACAATCACAAATTTTAGGAATTTACTAGGTAAACAGTGACTATCAAATGTTAAAATTGATCAATTTTAGATCTGTCAGATGGTCATGGCACTATTTGATATTAACCGAATATTGGTTATAAACTTGTATCTTAATGAAAAATGTGAATCTTAATGGATATCATTAAAGTACAGGTAGGAAATATATATAAATCAATTAAAGTATAGGGGTAGAAAAACAAGATTATGGTTTGAAAATGAAATAAAAGCCCAGTATGTAATTCCACGAGTTTTGGTATTCAGCTTTTCGAAGAATCAAAGAAAAGTATTTTTTTAGTGTAACTATTATCAGACAGAGGACAATCTGTCAGATGGCAAGAATGATGATAACGTAAATGATCGAATGCTTCATATGAAAGGTTTAAGCACCAAACGTTGAGCTGCATGTTTAAAAACCGTGAAAGTAGTCAGGGCCGTAACTAGGCAAACTTTTATTGTAGGCAAGCCTACATCTTTGCGCCCTTCAGTACACTAACGATATATGTAACAAAAAAATACTCAAGATATATGATGTAATGTATTCAAAACAAACAGGTAGGCATTCAAAAATAAACAACTAAATGTTAAAATAACAAAATCCAACCAAAATTAAATAAGAACAGAAAACAAGATTATAAAACACAATTCTAATAAAAAAAGCTGTAAAGAGCTTTACTAAGAACTTTCCTATCTAGTGGACGTTATAACACTAAACAATTTTAAAAATCAAAGGAAACTAGGGTACAAATATCTTAACGTTCCTAATAATATTGAAACAATAAAATAAAACACTTGCTAAGGCGAATTATATCAATTTTAAAATAAAATAAAACATTACGGGTGATGGGATTCGAACTACAGTGCTTGCGAATGCGATTTCGGTTCCACCGGCCTGTTCCACAGGACCATCCAGGATCTCTAGGATCTGTGCGATGTGCGGCTATATTAAACTGAATGCACTTATTATTTGCCCTTTTTGACTCTTTAAATTTACCCTCTAACTGGTGGGTCCCATTTTCGTCAAGTGTAAAGCCTGATCTATGTGAAAATTATTACTTTTATGATAAAAGTAATATTTTGCACATAGCTCAGGTTTTTATCCTTGAAGAAAAAGGAAATATTTTGGACCCAACATAGGGGCTATGATAGGGGCTGAGCTATATGCAACATATTACTTTCATTTAAGTAATAGTTCCCGAGTTAAAGCAAAAATAAAAAGAATTTTATTTTTAAGGTGCTCACCCTGTATATATTTTACCGAATTCTTCTCGGTTTCATGCCAGGAAAGCATATGATCTGCATGCAAAGTATCATCTTCCTCCGACAATTAGTTTTTGAGTTATACCGGCAACAGGCAGACAGACAAGCAGACAAATGAAATTGAGAAAACCGGTTTTTCGTCATCTAAAGACCCTGAAACGCGAAGATCTGAAGAAATATTGAAAAGTGATTTTTTCGCGATTACAATACATACTTCCTCCGTCTTTTAGACGTCTAAAAGACGAAGGAAGTAAAAAGTATAAATTATTATGTAGTCAGTAGAACATTTTACAGATCCCTATATACATAAACATGTGGTGTACCTGCGTGTCTGCGTCACCATTTCATCGGCACCGATCGGGCGCATTTTACCCAAAATCGGAACGCCACTGCGTTATTTATAATGCAACGATAAACATATGTATTTATCAGTGAACGCGAGTTTGAATCCCACTGGCTTCAATGTTTTTTTAGCTTTTCAAATTCATACAATTCGCATTATTAAGTGTTTCAGTGTTATTAACATCATTAAGCTACTTTTACTTATTTTGTAGATCATTTTGAAGCCTCTTCAACCATAGCATTGTTTTTTTTTACAGCGCGTTTTCTTTATTAAAGACGTTGAAAAAGTTTTTTTGGTAACTTTTTTATGTACAACTCAATTTTCAAAATGCAAAAATTATTTTAATTAGAATAAGACCGCTTATGTGGTGCGCTCAAAAGCTAGTAAAGACATGTCAATATGTTATAATAACACAATATGAACAAATAATTACATATTATTGTGCGTAGTACTATAAGAACGTAGAATAAGGTTCTGTACTCGCAGCCACACTGTCTTGTAGTAATCAATATATTTACAACGCGATTCTTTTTTGTCGGCACCTAGTATGAGCCTTGCATCAGGCCGATTTCCATAATCTTCTTTTAATAAAAGCTGCCATCGTGTACGGTCACATAAATGTCTTAAATTGGAGAAATTCTAGCGGGCAAGTGATTGTAGCGAAAAATGCTAATAGTAGTGCAACAAATAAACTTCCGAAATCGGTCTGTGATGTTCTGCTGATTGTTGCAATGGGCGACTGTACCAGCGATGAGCCCAAAGCAGTGAATGTATATGTAATATGTGCAATCACTGAAGCCGTTCCAACAGTTGTTTAAAATTTCAGTTAATTTGTCCCAACTGCTGTATTACAGTCAGTTTTAACAATGCCGAAAAATATAGTTAGAATAAGGCGAGCAATGCGGTGGGCTAAAAAGCTAATAATTTTAATGCTTTGATTGGTATAGTTGGGAATTATAAAACAAACGCCGCTACAATCTGGTAGACATATAACATTCCCTTTGCAAGGCATACACTACGTATTGACCAGATTAGGCGCAATTTGCATTATTTAGACTAAAATCGTTAATATTACAAATGAATTTTATTTGTTTTCATATATTATAGTACGAAAGAAATTATTTTTTTTCAGTGCCATTTTGGCGCCCCTTGCTGCTTGCGCCTGTAGGCGGGGGCCTACTTGGCCTATACCTAGTTACGGCCCTGAAAGTAGTTATCCAAAATGTTTAGTGTATCGTAAATTGCATGGAGAAGATTTCAAGAGATTCATTCACTGAAGACGACACTATGACTGTTCAATCGTTATCTTCATCAGTAGAACTGGTAATTTTTTCTTGCTAAGGTGGCATTTTGTGCTCTAAATAATCGGTGACGTACAAGTACAATTGCGAAGAACAATAATAGACTTAACAACAGTACAGAATTGTATTTTAACAGCTTGAGAAAATCAAGAAATAATTTTATTACAAAAGTGAAAACTAAATGGAAAGCAACAGGTTAGGACCGTTTAAGAAAGTAGCTATATTAAAACGGCAGCCTACTTGCGACAATTCAAACATCACACACTATGTGTGCCAATGATTGGCATTTCATCTCGTGAGGTATTGTATAAAATATAACAACGATAACAAAATGCAAAGAATTAATAATATCCCGGTTTCAGATAACACTCATGAATTCGGCTGACGCCGGCACCGCTTGACCTCCAAACTGAGTTTCCAGAAGAAACAATGTGGAGATTTCGTACATAACTCACAACAATTTAATTAAAAGGATGATTGCTTACAGCAACACTCTATTCTCACTGCTATTGACAACATGAAGTAAAAAAACCTGTATTAAAATTCTATTTTTTTTAATTTTCGTTGCTATGAAAATGAAAATTTTGATACCAGAATTGGAAAAAACTTTTTATAACACACGGAAATAAAGCAATTTTATCCACCGAAAACAATTATTTCGCTATTTTTTCGTAAATAAAATTTGTCATTAGTACCTTATACGGTAAATAGCTATGTATTTAAATACATTTATTGTGTCATTTTAATTGTTTATTACTGTTTAATTTTTTACTGATAGCCAAATGTCAGGTGTTTACATATTATTGCACTCCCTATAGCGATCAGGCGGAATATTCTTGGCATGTGGTAAACAAAAAGCAACCTTTCCCAGACAATTGTTATTGCTAATTCTGTGAATAAAAAAGATTCATTTATTTTTATTAGATAATTTAACTACAAAACCGTACTCACATATTTTTGAAAAAACATAAAATACTGTATCAGGACGGTAATAATTTGCAGTTTTTTGTATGGGCACCTCTTTTCCTGTGTTTAATTTTGTGGGAAATTTGATTTTCATTAGTTGTTGAACTTTCAATTCTTTCATTTTCTTAAGTAAGTATGTAAACGTTCAAACACGTATGTAAAGTAGATTTAATGATGTTTTAATACTATGTATGCATGGTTGATATTTTCGATGTACTTTTATTGTCTTTTTTCTTTTGTTCGTGATACATTGATGCATATTGCTATTTTGTAAAAAATAAGCCGTTAATAAATTCAGATACACTATTATAAACTTTTATTCTCCACTAATGATAAATAGGTATAGTAATTTCACTGATTTCACGAAATATATTTGTTTCTCGATAAATGAGTTCCCTAGAATTTCTAATACACACACGTGCAGAATAATGAACAACGGTATAGAGGAAATTCTTTTATTATTTTTTTAAATTATTATCTATGCTTCAACTTTCGCAACAAGTATTCTATACCATCAAATAGCACTTGAATCACATCGCTTATCAATCAGTTGTTGTTAGTGGCTCTTTTTTTCAAATAATGATAATCAATTTTTCTACATCTCATCACTACCGATGAAAGTAACAAACTTATTGTCAACATTTGTATGATGTAAAATATTTTTAAAGACCCGTAGATATATTAAATTCTATTACAATTTGTCAAATAGGCGTAAATTTTGTTATCATGGATCTGTCTATACAATACCAAATGTTACAGCAAAATTCAATCGACAATAAAACTAAGTTTATTGGGAAGCGAATGGATCGACTTTAAAAACATGTTGATTTGGGCGACACTTATATTATTATTTAAATTAATTACAATTTAAGAAACAAAAAGTGTATGGGCATTACAGTCTTACGTAAGCCTATTTTCGAATTATTGTTAATGTTTCATTTAATTTCAGTACAGCATAATTTTAGAATTGTTTAAATAGAATTCTTGTATTTTAAGTAGAAACGTTCAAATTAACTCAAAAAACACGTTTTTGATTATAAGCAAATTTAAGAAACACTTCTTAGGCATTACACTACAGTCTTACGTAAGACTGTTCTCATTTAAGGTAGAAGGTGGAAGTAGATAAAGGACTTTTTTTCGAATAAAATATGGAATTTCGACAATTTTTGCAATTCTGGGGAACTTGCTTTGATAACATAGCCCACTATGATTTTTAATGTTTTAGTTATGTTTTCATTGCAATATGCTATTGGTTTACAGCAAATTATTTACAAATTGTAATAATCCTCTCGCGCCCGATGCTGGCTTTAAGCAACCATCAATTAATTAATCAGCTTTGCGTCACCTGAAACCCAATACTTATTTGGGTGTGTTGTGAACCATTTCGTGCCCAGGCGGCTGAGCATGCATAATTTTTGCAAGCCGGTAGTTCAATGGGAGTGCATTTGCACAATCGAATGTCGAATTTATTCCAGATATCATTTATAGTGTGTGCCAGGAAGCTGTACGCCATTAAATCTAGTGAAAAGTGAAATTTTACCATCATTACGATGTCTCACAGATCTGGTAAATTTTATTTCGTCCGTAAATATTAAGGAAGGTGACCTATATTTTTCCATTTGCTTTTGCAGCATTTTTACTTCCCGCTATGTGGTTTTAAGAATCGTTCAAATTACATTAATATTATGTAGTGTAGGGTGTCCTAAAAAGGACAAATATGTTTTTTTATTTTGGATATATTTTGTTTTTGTGCATAATCATACACGTTTATGTAGATTCTCTCTAAAATGATATCACCTTTAGTACTCTACAGGGTGTTTCATTACGAAGTGTACATACGTTAACCGCAGACAGAGAACAGTTAGGCGATTCCAAAAAGCCTATATTTAATGAGTCTCGCATTCATCCTAACTGAGATACAGAGTGCTATAAATTTTTGTCATTACTTTCTTGACTCGTAATTTATAATGCACCTAGCATATTTTTCTTATATTTCGCAGAGAAACTTCCAGTAAGGTATCCAAGCGATTAGGATATTTACAAGAAAAAAAATTATGTCCGGATTAGGAAAAAAAGGACAAATTCTTCCGACCTCAAAACAATGCCTTGTATAAAGGATTTTTTTTAAATTGCTTTAGATATTTGGAAAGAGCACGAAAAACTGAATTCGATGACTTATTGGTAGTTTTCCCGCAGGTAATTTTACTACTAAAATTAGAAGTTCAAAGCTTCATTGTATCAGAATTTTGGTGTCCCAAAATGTAATCCCACGTTTTAATTAAGATTATACGATCTAATCTACTAATTTTGTAGTTTTTAGAATTTATACTGTCATCGCTCTCCTCTAACCAATTAAATTATCTAACTACAGGTCCGTATTTAGGATAGCAGGTAAGATGCATTTAACATTTTGTAAACGCCCTGTATAAACATATTTTAAGATTAACTAATTGGTACATTTATAACTAATAAAAATCTGGTGTGATACACGCACAGAACTTCCTTTTACAGTGATCTTATAATTAGCCAAAAATTTGATTTAAAATTTTTAAGCATTTGTCAAAAATTACAAATTCTGCAAAAACGGTACAAAATAGAGCGTTAGTTGAAGAGATAAATTTTCTCTAGAATTTTAAGCTGAATTCAAAAATGTAATAATATACCGGGTGAAAAAAGCCGGCCGTGTAATCTACGTCACGGTGGTACGGAAACCAGTTCATTTACAATAGACTAGGGGGGTAATTACTTAATTTTTGCATTGTCCTTTTATTCGTTATAACTGTATCAACTAGGTAATCTTAAAATATTTTCATTCAAAGCGTTTACAAGATTTTAAATGCACGTTACCTGTTATCCTAAATACGGACCTGTAATTAGATATTTTATTTGGTTAGAGGAAAACGATGACGTCATAAAATTAATAAAAATCCCTCGAATTACATTTTGGGTCACCAAATTCTGATGAACTGAAATTTTAAACTTCAAATTTTAGTAGTGACTATCTGCGGGAAAACAACAAATACGTCATTAAATTCAGTTTTGCAATTTAAAAAAATATATACAGGGTGAGGCACATAAAGTGTTACAGAGCAATAGCACTCAAACCATTAATCATATCCAAAAATGTTTCAGACAAAAGTTTCAGTGTTCGAGAAGGCCGTCATACTGAACCACCCTATTTTTTTATCGGTGGAGGCGCTGAAGCTACGTCAAGGTCAACTCCAGATTTTTAAATGGAACTATGTATTTATTTTCGATGACACACACAAGCTACAGGACCGCCTCGTCCTATCCACTTTTCGCCAAAAATCTCATTCATCACTTGTCTTAAACACAGAGCATAATGGGGTGCTGCACCGTCGTGTTGACTCGTGTTTGTTGCACTGTTGCATTTTTCGATTTTTCGACTATTTTCATACTTTGCGTGACTAGAATGACCTTGTATTTCAGGTCGCTCAATTTGTCTTCAAATCGGTAATAATGTCATCGAAAAAAAAATACATGGTTCCATTTAAAAAAGTGGAGTTAACCTTGACGTAGTTTCAGCGCCTCCACCGATAAATAAATAGGGTGGTCCAGTATGACGGCCTTCTCGAACACTGAAACTTTTGTCTGAAACATTTTTGGATATGATCAATAGTTTGAGTGCTATTGCTCTGTAACACTTTATGTGCCTCACCCTGTATACAGTGGGTTATTTTGAGGCTGGAAGAATTTGTCAATTTTTTCCTAATCCGGACCTGAATTTTTTTCTTGTAAATACCTTAATAGCTTGGATACCTTAAAAAACGTTATGCGAAATATGAGAAAAATCGACTGGGTGGTTCGTAAATTACGAGTTAAGAAAGAAATAACTAAAATTAATAAAACACGCTGTACCTCAGTTACGAACATTCAATGTATGTTCTTTGGAATCGCCTAACTGTTTTCTGTCTGCGGCTAACGTACGTACGCTTCGCAATGAAACACCCTGTATAACTATGTTCAGTAACATATACGTTTATGTTAATTGGTTGACAATAATAATTTTAATTTAATAAACAGTTCGAAAACGGCTGTACTTGGAAGATGTGCCAGTGAGAAGATCAGAAAGGAAATTCAATTCTCCAAACAATTTATCAATTTCTGGCAGTGGGGATGAGGAATACTCACATCTAGCAAAGTTCACCAATTGCCAAGTGAAATTATCAAGAATGTCCGATGCGTTACTGCTTACATGCCAAAATATTTCACTCAAATTAAAGGCAGAAAGCGATAGTGAAGTAGAACCTAAAGGTAGGTATTTTATGTTTAGTATTTTTTAATAATTCTCATTTTATTCATTTTTTCCATATTATATTCTTTTGTGGTAATATGTTATTTTCATTTTGTATTCAACATTTGTAAGTAATGAATTAAAATTATTTGGCATTTGAACCAGTAAGGGAGGAGGGTTTATACTTTTGATCAAGAAAGACGTTTAAGGACATTAGCTGGAAGTCGGTATTTAAGGGTTTGGAATGTGTTTTTTTAACTTTTTCAAATAATTGTTTTCTTCTAGTAGGGTTACCAAAAAAATATATGAACTTTAATAAGTGTAATAATTTTGTCTACAAAAAAATTCGATGTTGCCATCTTAAGTAATATACGTTGAAGATTAAAAATGAACACGAATTTTGAACATTTATACAAATCAGAAAAGCTTGAATTAGAACTTTCCTTGGGTAGTTTTAATTAGAAGTCGATTTGGCAGTACATTTTTAAACAACAAATATATTATATATTATCTTCAAACGTATCGTCCTTATTTTAGACAGCGAGGTATTTTTAATAGCAGCAACCCAAAAAACTCGTGTATTTACATTACCCAGGTGAATTAAATGTTTTTATTATGTATTAAATTAATGTCATAAACATTACTCTAATGGTAAGTTTTTTTAAAGTGTTTACAATGCGATATCTTAAAGGCGGTTTAAAATATTTTCATGATATCTTGGAGAGGTAATAAAAAGTCGGGGGGACATATTTAAACATATTTTTGACATTTACTACCTTTCTCTATTTTGAGGAGGGGGGGGTCACTTTGGAATTTTAAATGGGATTATATGAATTATTATTACGGCTGTTTAATATACTACAATTATTATTTTTCAGAAAGATAGCAGCCATTTATAAATAAAAACAAAACAAAAATTATCTAATAGAGATAATTTTATTGTCACACATTAAAAACTTTTAAAAGTAAGATAAAATAAAGTTATATTAATATTTTCCATAAATGTAGTTGAACAATTTTAACAGGGAATATGAGCTATGATTTTTGAAATTTGTAAAAATGCAATAAAATAAATGTCAATGTGTTACAACTAACCTAATGAGGATAACCAAATGTTTGTAAATGTCAATTGTAATATTGAAAAAAATGTAAAAAATTTAAATGCTTGAAAAAGCTACATAATCTAACGCAACGTAGCAACTTTATTTTATCTTACTTTTTAAAACTTTTTAATGTGTGACAATTGACAAATAAAATTATCCTTATTAGTTTATTTTCTGTTGTTTCTTATTTTAAAATGGCGGCGATTTTTTCTGAAGAATAACATGTTAAAGTAGGATGATACTTTTGTTTAGAAAATTGGAATCTAAAGAACTACGTACCTATGTGTACAAAAAAATTTCGATTTTCTTTATCAGTAACGGAATTATGGCAAACTAAATTTTGATTGAATTTAAAAAATAAATAAATCTTACTATTACATGATGTTCACTTATCTCAAAATTATTATTCGTTTCCATGGAAATGTGTAATTTTTACTTAGGTCAGTTGAGAATTTTAACGCTTTTACGATTATTTCGGTTTATTGCTCATTTAAACACGGGCGTGAATTTTAATGTGCACGTTGATATGATAAATAAAAAAAAGTACGTAGTTTTTTACGTAGATTCGCATTTTATAAACAGCTACCTACGTCATCCTATTTAAAATTTCAGTTGCCCTCCGCCTCTCAAAACAGGGTAAGGGAGTAAATGTCAAAAATATGTTTAAATATGTCCCCCCATCTCCCTATTAACTCACCAAAATTTTATGAAAATGTTACAAACCGTTTTACAGGTATCGCCTTGTAACAGTTTAAAAAACTTACCTAGTAAAATGGGTCCTGATTCCAAGTTACATACTTTGAATATTGTAACTTGATTTCTTTTTTGTCTGCCATGATAGTTAATATAAGTTTGTAAATAAAAATCAAATTTAAAACATAAATCGAAACCACAGAAAGAATACATTTTTTTGGTATTAAATGCAACAGTTTTCTTTGTTCTGAAATTCTCTTATCTTGAGAGATTGGCAAGATATTAAGAAACAAAAATAATAAATACTATGCCTACAATAACATAGAAGTTACACATAATATGTATTAAAACAATCGATAGTGCATTGTATTAATTTGATTTTGATCGAAATTTATAGGTGCTTCCAGTGAGGAAACAAATATCCATAAACTAATTGGCACTGCTGAGAGTGCTCCACTTTCAGAAAGTTCCTCTGTTATAGAGGAAACAGAATTAAGTGGTGACCCTGATTGTAGCTATGGATCACCATCTCATTGGAAAAGTAATGTATGCGAAGATTGGTCGCAAATACTATTTAGTGATAGTCAACTGAAACTGTCTGAAAAAAACAATGTTACAGCAGATGCTGATATTTTGGAATATAATGGTATCTGCAGTTCAAATTTGAATGAACACTCTAGCCCAAACACTTTCCCAATTAGCGTTGAAAACGGAAATGAATGTAATATATTTATTTTAATAACGCAAAATATTGTTATATATTTTTAATAGGTACTCAAGAGGATGATTGTTTGAATTCCCGTTCAGTGAATACACAGGAGTTTCAGTATAGCCCTAAGATAAGACGCACTTCAAAAACTGTTGGAACGCAAAATGAAAATAAATGTTTGAAGAGCTACGTCCGAAACCAAAACGTATCCCCACAAAAGGTTTCCAACGAAGATGGAGGTAATACTCTGCAGCTTTATTGGTGAATAAAAAACCATTTTCTGTATTTTTAGATAACTACAGAAATATTGTTTCATCAACGTCCCTGCAAAACCCAACTAATAGCACCAAAGAAATGTGCATGAATGTTAAAACTAATCTCATTGAACATTATAAAAGGGTTCATCAACATGAGGATGAAGTAAGAAAAATGTTAAATCCAAAAGAAAAGAGTGTGGAACGTTCTCAAAGTATAAATAAAATATATTTTGACAATAATATGAAAGGCATTTTCGAAGAGATAAAGCAAGGTAAAATTATAAATGTTAATGTTATGTACGCGAAATAATATGCAAATCTTCAGGTGCTGAGAAGACTAAATCTTCCAGGTCAAAAAAATATAGTTACAGCAAGAAAAGAGAGTTCTGCATTTTTTGCAAAGAAACTAAAACTAATATTGCAAGACATTTTGAATTATGTCATCAAGATGAGAAAGAAGTTTTAAAATTTTTAAAGTTAGAAAAAGGAAGTCGTAAGCGGGCTGAGCTCTTAAGCAAATTAAGAAATGAAGGAAATTTTAAATACAATATTGAGAATCCAGAAAAATTAATACTAGTCAGACGTCGACATATTTATGGCAATCCTGAGAATCCCAAACTATACTTTTTGCCTTGCCCATCATGTAAAGCTTTTCTTTCATACAGACATCTGTCAAAACATTACCAAATTTGCTCAAAAGTACCAATTCAGAAAGGAACTATTAGGTCTGTTACAAGAGATGCTCGTCTGCTAACTGCTGATATTCACCCAATTGCAAATAAAATCTTGAAATATAAAATTATGCCACCTATGCGCAATGACAAAATATTTGATACTATAAAAAATGACCGATTAATCCTTTTATTCGGAAACTATCTTACGCCGAAATATACAGCTCATCAGGAGTACATCATACGTCAACGATTACGATTTCTTGGGCGGTTCCTTATGATCGTCAAACAAGAGTGCTCGGAAATTAAAAAATTAGAATATTTATTTCGTCCACAATATTTTGAATCTGCCATTCAGAGTGTTTACAAGTTGGGTGAACTAAGTAGTACAACCAGTGCTTTTATCAAACCCAAATTAGCTTTAGAGATGGTGCAATGCCTTAAAATGTGTGCCAGGATTTTGGAGAGTACTTACATCAAAGAAGGTAACGATAAAAGAAGAAAGAATGTTAATAAATTCTTAAAATTGTTAGAAACTGAATCCGCAAGCCGCATTAATAAACCTGCTCATCGGGACCTGGTTGCGCGTAGTAGGCAAAATAAAATTAAAAAACAAGGAAACTTACCCTTGTCTGATGACATAACAAAGTTTAAATGTTTTCTTTTAGAGAGGGCTCAGAAGATTCACCAAAATTTGTTAGTTGGTCCGTTTTCACATGTTTTATGGAGACAACTAGCAGAACTTACTTTGCTATATATTGTAGTTTATAATCGAAAACGTAGTGGTGAATCGCATCGAATTCTAGTTGAGGACTTTTTAAATATGCACCCTTTAGCAAATAGTGCTATTCCAGAAGAACTTGAAATACTAGACAAAGGTGATAAAGAAAAGGCACAAATCACTTATAAACTTGTAATGAGGGGTAAATTGGACAGAACAATTTGTGCATTTATCCCACAAAATTTGAAACTTTTCCTCGACTATATTTATGAACATAGAGCAAATGCAAAGGTTGCTGATGACAACCCTTATCTATTTGGATTGCCCGGAAAGTTAAGTGGAATAAGACACAAAACATTGGAAACATGTTTTTTGATGAGAAAGTATACCCCTATAGCGAAGTTGCGTAATCCACTTCATGTTAGAACTACCTTATTAAGAAAACATCTGGCAACTAAAGTATCTACTCTAAATTTGCAAGATGCTCAACAGGAAATGGTTCATGATTTTATGGGTCATCATGGAAACATCCATAAAGGCTTTTATCGTCAACAGGTCATAACAAAAGATCTTATGATGTATAAAATTCTCGACCAAGACATTGGTTGTGAGAATGCATCAAGCACTTCTGGTAATGTTTCTCTAAAAAGTGTTATTGTTTTATAACTTTTGTAATTCCAGATCGAGATGAATGTAATGGATATAGGAAATTAGAGATCAAGAGAAAAATGATAGAAACTAAGAAAAATCCAAAGAGTAAACACGCTAGGGCAACTGCTAAAGTAAAATCAAGTACAGACAGTGAAAACGAAGCAGTTTACACTAGAAACCTGCATATAATACAAACAACACCTATTAGACCAAAACGAAATCGAAAGAAGCATTCGCCAAAGCAGAGAGAAATTTTACCCGATGATCCTATTGCTGCAAACAACAGTGATGATCCCACAGTTAAGTCAATCAACTTGGAAAATAGCAGTGAAGACGAGGATGACATCAAAATGAACTGTAAATATAACTTGTAATAATTTTAAAACACATTTTTAATGTATCTTTTTAATAGGTCACCAACCAAACATGGTGCGAAATCTAGAAGCGATAAAAGGCAAAGCAGGTATTTACAATGGGTTTAAGTGATTGCTGGCCGTTATTCATAAATCGTTTTAGGAAACGCAATTCCAAGGATAAAGTGGCGCACTCCACAAAAACTAATACTACAATCGTTATTTAATGACTACATCGATCGAGGTATTTACCCACCAGGTCACCAAATTCAGTCGGCTATTGACACCTACCCTGAGCTAGTAAACCGAACTGTGGCTACTACAAAAAGTTTTCTGCAACACGAAATAAAAAA
Organism: Agriotes lineatus; assembly: GCA_940337035.1. NCBI lineage: Eukaryota > Metazoa > Arthropoda > Insecta > Coleoptera > Elateridae > Agriotes > Agriotes lineatus. The sequence continues at coordinate 507,653 of CALNHX010000088.1, forward strand.
ACGATCTTATAGTAGCAGCTACTAATTTAAGTTTGGCCTTTTCTTTTAGAAGTAGGCATTATTTTTAAGAAGTGTTAATTTTTAAGATGATAGTTAATTAAAAAGTAACGTTTTGCTATATATTTGGTTTTTTATATTCAAAATTTAGTTAGTCTCTTAATTTAAGAAAAAAATAATGTTGAGTTTAATATACAGTGTGTCCCAGCATTGATGTTACAGGAGGTGAGATGAACTAAACATTTTTGAATTTTATTTAAGATTGTAGGATTAGGTCCTGTTTGGCCTGAAGAGAATTTTAAGAATATTTTCAGTTTTTGAAAAAACAAGTCTGCCTTGCCAGTGAAGCAAAAACTATTTTCTTTTCAGGTAAACCACCCTTTATGTTTATGATACGGCAAAATTTTACCAAGAAAAGTTATTCAGAATGATAAATTATGGCCCTATACAAAATTTCAGGAAGATCTACCTACTTAGATTAAACCATCATTTTTAAGAAATTCAATTTATTTAAATTACAGTTTGAGTAGGTAGATCTTCTTGAAATTTTGTATAAGGCCATAATTTATCATTCTGAACAACTTTTCTAAGTAAAATTTTGCGGTATCATGAACAAAAAGGGTAGTTTACCTGAACAGAAAATAGTTTTCGCTTCACCGTCAAGACCGACTTGTTTTTTCAAAAACTGAAAATGTTATTAAAATTCTCTTCAGACCAAGCAGGACCTAATCCCGCAATCTTAAAATAAAATCCAAAAATTTTTAGTCCATCTCACCTCTTGTAGCATCAATCCTGGGACACACTGTACACTGGGCGACAATGAGACTACGACTATGCTTATATCGCCTTTATTTATATAGGTACTAATTTTAATTAAATTTTGAAAAAAGATATTGGACATAATTTTGAATTCACAGTCATCAAAATAGTCGACTAGCAGGTTACACCAGAAATGCCATTAACTTGGACGTTTTAAAATGAGTCTTCTATATTTCATGTTTTTCGAAATCTACCACATAAATTATATACGATATAGGAAAATTTACATTTTTACCAAAGGATTTTTTTCCAATTTTATTTTTTTTCCTAGGAGGCCATAATCGGGAAAAATCTATGATGCATAATTCAAATTATTAGATCCGTATATGCCTCTAATAGTAAAATAGCCCTTTTCAAATGTTATTAACAAAATTAACTTTTTTAGAAACACATTGCGCAAATTTTAATTTTCCTAGTTTTTACAATCGATTAGAACGGATTTTCCTCAGGCGTATTCTTCTACGATAAAAATAAGATTGTTTCCTTTTGGAAAAGTAAATTTAGCAATACTGTTGTGTATGTATAAATTGAGATTCCAAAAATCAAAATATACATGATATATCAAAGTACTTCCGCTAAAACCAGAATTGATTTGGATTGTAATCTGTCTGTCAATTTAAAATTAATCTCCAATATCCTTGTACAAAATTCACCGATATAGGTACATAAATAATGGAGGTATGGGCATGTCTCTAGTCTCTTTGTTACACAGTATAACATTTTTATTTATATTCAAAACTAAGCATTTAAGGTTGAGAATGTTTGATACATGTAAAATTTTAATAGACTTTTAGGCTGTATTGCAGTGTCTAATAAAAAATGAAACAATGTATTGTATTTTGAATTAAAAATATTTAGAATGCCAGTAATAGTATTAACAACTTCACGGCGAGTGATATGATTTTTGCAATATATTTGAAGTTAATAACTGATATTTTAAATAAAAGTGGTAACCGATATTTGAAATAAAAGTGATGACCGAAAACACAATTGCCATCTTGTTAGAAATGTATCTATAGTTTGTTTAATAGCTTTTGTATAATATAAATATATTATATAATAATTAACCCTTTTCTATTACATAATGATAAAACATTTATAATAAACAATTTTAAAGAAAAATTTGCCATTAAAATATACAGTCCATTCTTTGATGATTTAGAAAGTATTAAAACGAAAGTAGAAAGAAAAGGGCTTGATTTGTGAAATGGTCATTATCGACTTGACTACCTAGTAAAGTAGATAACCAATAAATAGGAATTCCAATCCGCTAATTCCTAGAGGTCGTCTTAAAACCTGTTAATAAATTTTACCCAAAATTATTGTCAATAAATAACAATCACGAAAGTGTCAAACCTGAAAATGAATAAATTGGAGATGCTATCAAAATATTTTTTGAAACTTATAAGTACATTGTTTTTTGATTCCCTGAAAACCAATAATTGTAAAGTTACCAGTATTAGTTATTACTATTAAAATATTTTCTATATTATGCAACCAATAATGCACTTAGTTTGGACAACATCCCAGGAACCCTGTCGGTATGAAGGTTATTATATATGAGGCTGAAATGCGGGTGCTATAGACAACATTTTTCGTGAGGTCGGTACTCGATTTAGATGAATATATATATATATATATTTATTTTTTGTCATTATGGCACCCAAACTGCATAATGATTGTAATACTGACACCCAAAAATACAATTTGACACCCGGCTTTGGGTGCCACTACGTTTCCACATTGAAAATTATTTTCTGGTATCGTGACGTCATCAATGTTAAAAAACAAAATAATCCGAAGGGTGTCAAAATGAAAATATTTAGTTACGGATATATTGATCGAGTTCGCGACTTTACCTCCAGATGGCGCTCACAGATATACATAATTTATACAGCTCCTTGTACAACATAAAACACGGACATTGTGACACTTTAACAATCACTGCCGAAAGTGGCATCCATAAAATGGCAATACTGCACGAAGTTAATATTAGACTTTTATTACGAGTTGGTAAGAGCAACGCTAAATGAAACTTGGCTGTGACCATTAAAAAGCTAATAATATGCGCGCGCTTATTTAAATTCTGTTTGAATTCGAAAAGGAAATCGTTCAACAAATCTTGTTTACGATATTAAAAAAATATGGATTTTTTTAAAGTTTATAAATTTTCGTGATCTAGCTTATCTGCAGTTCCTACTATGCGCTAAAATAAAATAGGACAATAATTATTTTTACCTTAAAATGCGTGCAAACTCTTTGGTTTTAAATTTTCGAGTACTACCTGCAAAAAACATTATGTTGCGGCCCTAATTATTATACCTATTTGTAAATGCTTTCTAAAATTACTAATAATGAAGTATCCGAATTTTAGTACACCAGTTACCTAGCTGCTTAATATAATGTTTATTTAAATTTGTATAAAGATTTAGAGTAATCATTGGTAATAAGAAGTGTTGCAAAAACTACCATAACAAAACTCTGTGTGAACAAAATATTCTCTAATGTAGTTAAATGTAAACATTAGGTACCTACCTATATTTAATTGATATTTATTTTGTGATATTAAAATTATTCCTAATTATTGCAAGAGTACCCTTGCTGTATTTATCAGCAAGGGCCTCTGGAGTTTTGTTCCTTAGGCATTGCCCATTTTTAATTGCGTAATACATATGTCGTAAGCTACTGATTTGGGATTTACTCGTGTCCGGTTTTTCTCGGAATTGAACTGCGAATTTGCTAATGCAGATCATATTTCTTATTTATTTTGTCGACTCGTGCGTCTCATGTTCAGTGGTGATTCAGTCAGCTGCGTTTCAATTGCCTGTACACGTACAGTGAAGTATTTAGATTGTGATTTTTGTGTATAATGAGTGAGAGAAGTAAAAGAATTTTAAATTTGGCTTTGAAAGGTAAGTTGCTAAAATACTTTTATTGAATTTTGATGTATCACCTTCTTGTAACGTACATTTTTCTTTTATAACTTGGGAATGTTCACAATCAGTTTTTTCGCACAATTTTTGTTGTCATAGTTTACTGAAAACTAATAGCTTCACACTTCAAAATTTGTAATGAAGTACGGAATTTAAACTTTTCTGTATACCTGTTCTCAGTAGTCCTTTAATAGAGTTCTGAAACATCCATATTTCCATATTTTAAAGTTATCAGAGAAGGAGCCGTTTGTGTTTCCGATTTTTGTTTAATTTTATTTCTTTTACGCAATAACGAGAATTTCAGCTAAATATTCCAGAACAGGTACCTACGCATGATGACCGACCTTTGTTGTATCATCGAATTCGGGAACAGAATTCCAGCCGTGCTTTTTGATTAATGGGAGATGATACTTTTAATTGTAGTTCAGATGCAGACAGCAAAAAAATTTCAAATTTAAATTTTGAATTGAAATATGTAGTCTATTTTAGAAGCTGTAAGTGTGTTTCGTCCAAACAATGTACAAGCCAATTTTATTTCAGGTATATGTAAGAGCATTCATTAATTTTTTCGTTGCAGAAAGTGACAAAAATGACATATATGATTTTGATGCAAGCGACGATAGCCGCGATGCCACATATATTCCCTCAACCCCTGAACAGGTAAGAATATAAATGTTGCGGTAGCCATATCATTTTTTTTTAAATAAACCTTTTATTTTGTTTCATTAGGAAGAAGTTTCTGATTCAGAGGAAGATGATGTAAGTTAACTACTTTTAATAAGGTTTCGCGACAATTTCGTTAGGGGATTAACGATGTTTACTCGTTATATCAAGTATTAAAAGTTTTTCTGGGTATTAATAATAATAAATAAATAAGTAACTCTTCCGCTTATAAGTAATATGGTCCAAATTCGCGTTTATTATTCGATTTGCTGATCTTCGATAAGTACCTAATAATTATGACATGAGTTATTCAAATCTAGATCTTTAAAAAAAACATCAATTAAATTTACAATAAACTAAAACTATTTCGCTTATTAATTAGTTTCTCTTAAAGAGTTTTACGTAACCAATAAACGATTGGCTAAACTTGGGTCTTTTGTACTCTGCAAGCATTTTCTTTGTTGCACGGAGTCTGTAGTCTACATTTTGTAATAACTGTGAAAAGATTTTGTATCATTAATCGGGGCTTTTGATGGATATTTTATGCAGTAATGTGCATGTGACCTACTTTTTCACCCACGCGTAAGTTCTTCGTCGTAAAAGGCCAAACCAAGAGATCACAGAAATTCTTTTTATAATTGTAAAATTAAAACGAAAGTTCCCAGAATTTTTTCAAAAATATTATTCTTCCGAATTTACTTTTTCATATGAAACACTCGTAAAGGTAAATTTACATGTAGAATTATTGCATGTTAAATTTCCTTTTTTTTATCAGAACGGACTATTAATTATCTTTTAATTATTATATATGTTAGAGCGAATTGGTAAGAATAGTCGATGCATCGTATCTCAATGAGAGGTCAAAAGAAAATAGCCCGTCGAGTAAAAATATCAATAGTGTCGACGCTGAAAACCAAATTAATTTGTGGAATGAAAATTTCAATGTTTTGGACGTTGGAAAACAAACTTATTCCCCGACAGGCACCAATAAAGTATTACAGGAAGAAAATACTTTTACTCAGCTGTCAAATAAAGGGTTGGAAACGTCCAGTACAAAAGCAGACAATAAGGTAGGTAACTGATCACCTGATCAGTGATCATGTCTATTATCTGCATAGACTACATCAATCGTTACGCAGTGCAGAAATGTCAATGGAAACGCATATTTTATTAAATCCACTGCAGTAACAATTTTATGTCAAGTTATCTCTTTTAAGTTCAAAGAGGACACAGCCAGTGCAGTCTTTAGGCACGGGCCAGGCGGGCCCGGGCCCGGGGCCCCCAATTTTTTGGGGCCCCCGACAGGCGCATTGATCAACTAATAATTCTGTAATTCATTAAATATTTTGTAAAAAAATAAATATTAAAGTTGTGTATTCATTTGATAAATTTAAAGTGGAAGTGTTTATCCCAATTATCGACTCATCGATAACTTAACTACAGCAGAGATCTGCTGCATATATCAAAGTAAACAATCGGTGTGGCTGTTTATCAACTAAGAACCATTAGTCCAAATGTGTTGCACGATAGCTGTAAAAAGTTTGCTGAATATTATCACCTTGCTATAAATGGAGAAGAATTAGAAACGGAATGTATTCATTTAGCGCTGTATTTAGGAACTAACTATGTATATAAAACTAAACAAATTGATAACTCGCTACTGTTTAACATTTTAAGAACTGATAAATTAGAAGAAACATTTTCTAACGTTGCGTTATCACTTAGAATTTGCATGTCATTATTCATCAATGATCACTAATTGCAGTGGAGAACGTTCATTTTCGAAGTTAAGCAGGATAAAAAACGAACTTTGCAGTACTTTGCTACAAGAGAGGCTAAACTCTTTTATCATTAATGTGCATAGAAAGCGACATATTGTTGAATTTAAATTTTGAAGATATAATACAGGACTTTGCCCATACCAAATCGAGAAAAAAATCTTTTATTATTGTGTAGCAATAATTATGACATATTTCTTAATTTTTAGGATTCTTATGTTCTATTGTGTTTATATACATTTTATTAGAATTTTAATTTCGTTTCAGTACATAGTTGTATAAAAATAAAAGCAGGTATATTAATAGCTATTTATGCAACAAGTGCTAAAAGTCAACGTTTATGCGCGAGACATGAAAATCATGAAACGAAGCCGAAGGCTGAGTTTCATAACATGTCTCGTGCATAAACTACTTTTAGCATGCGTTGCATACAATATTTTATCTACGACCTTAATTTTACCGTTATTAATCCATAATATCGATTTAACAAAGGTTTGCATCTACGACACTTCTAATTTATGTCATAATAAACAGTAGCCCATGCCGCGCGGGCGAATGTTTGCGAAGCCAGTACTGCAAGGTCAGTTACAGAATGTAATTATTAATACTCCACGTCTGACTGTATTTATTACATAACGCGTTAATTATTTCAAAAACACTTTACCTGTAAAGCAAGAAGTAACTAGAATAACTTTACAACTTCACTTCCAGTTCGAAATTGTAGTTTTGTAACCTCACTTCACTTTTAGCACATGGGTTAAAAGTAAACAGCTGATTTCTATAACCACGCTAAACTATAAAACGTCACTTTTAGTGAAACAAGCTAGCGTTAAAAGGCCTACTTTTAGTAGTGGTCGTAGATAAAAATATATATTGTATTGTATTGAGTTACTTCCTTTCTAGAAGGGCCCCTTCATTTTTTTTTTTTTTTTTTATTTATTTAGTTATTCCCAACATTTTAAAATACATAATTTTTAGAAATTAATTTAAAGCCACAGAAGCTAAGCTTGAGTGTGGCAGAAGAACTTAAACTATCATGCTTCCTCCACATCTACGACGCTCCTACATAGAGATGACAAAAAAAAATTACTATATTAAACAATATTTGACTTGGTCAATATCCATACAAGAGCATCGCAAATGCAGCAGGAAAAAACTAAATATACTATGGGAGCCAAAAGATAAGAAATACATCTATAGTAATAAACAACAATAATTAAGCAATATTACTAGCTGTAGACTTCGGACAGGTAAGTATAAAAATCCATCGGCTTACTCAGAACCCATTTTTTAATTTTGATTTTAAAGGAAGTAAGACTTCTACTAAGTTTTATTTCAGTAGGAATAATGTTAAACAATTTAATAATTAAATAACTGGAATTTTTTTGAGAGGCAGACTTAGTCTTTTTGGGAATAACTACAGCTGAAGCAGCCTTACCTCTCGTTAAATAATTATGAGAAAATTTATCAAAGGTCAGCTGCAGTTTAAAAGAAAAGGTAGCCAGCGTAGTTATGTAGAGCTGTCTAATAGAAAGGATATTTGCTTCTTGAAACAGTGAATCTGAAGGATAACGATTTGGTTTTGAGAACATAACTTTTAATATTAATTTTTGTAAGACCTCTAAAGGAATTAAGTGACAGTTTGCAGCACCACCCCAACCAATTATGCCATACATAAAAACAGACTGCACTAAGGCAAAATAGATACTTTTAATTGTAATAGTTTTCATTATATTGCGAAGTAATTTAAATTTATATATAGTTTTTCTAACTTTAGTAACAATTTCTTGGATATGTTTCGTCCATTTCAATTGTGAATCGATATAAATTCCTAGGTATTTAATATAGGGAACAGAAAAAATTGAATTATTACAACAACAGTTGACTTTATTCGTTTTTAAACATTTTACTGAATGTACACAAATAGATTCAAAAGGTATGGGTGTTAATTGCCTTAAGGAAAAATATATAAATTTAGTTTTTGTTAAGTTTAAGGATAAGAAATCAATACTTAATTTCTGCATTATCAAAGCCATGCTTTCTTCAACCTTCCTCACTAGATCAGTACAGTTCGATGCCTCAAACAAAACAGCAGTATCGTCAGCAAATGAGAAGAGCTTTCCATCAATTTCCATCTTAGCAAGATCATTTATGTAGACTAAGAATAAAAGTGGACCCAAACAGTACCTTGAGGAACACCTATTTTTACTTCCATTTCGTCGCTCATATCACAACCAACACGAACAGCTTGCATTCTGTTAGTTAGATACGATTTGATTAAATCATTTGCTCTTCCTCTAATTCCGATGCTGTCCAGTTTGCGACAGAGAACTTCATGGTTAACGGTATCAAAGGCTTTTGCGAGATCCAGAAAAACTGCCAATGTTTTTTTGTTTTTATCTAGACTGTCATGTAAACATTTTGTTACTTCAAATAAGACATCATTGGTACCAACATTATTACGAAACCCAAATTGATTGTCAGCCAAAACATTAAATTTCTCAAAAAACGACATGAACCTAATCTTAATACATTTTTCAATTATTTTACTGATGCTACATGTTAACGATATAGGTCTGTAGTTACTTACTAATTTTTTATTTCCCGATTTAAATACAGGTATGATGATACTTTTCTTAAAAATAGCAGGAAACTTACCATTCAGAAAACATAAATTTACGATATGAACTAGAGACTTCAAAATATGCGGAGCTATTTTCTTTAGACACATATTGGATATACCATCAATACCGGGTGAACTGTTGATTTTTGACAAGTTAATGTAATTTTGTATTTCAGCCTCGGTAACAGGATGTAAGTAAACGGTATTCTGATTATATGAATCCTGAAACTTGTGATTAATGTCAGCTGAAATGTTATCGGCCATGTCAATTCCAACACTCTGAAAATACTTGTTAAAGTGAATCGCTTTATCTTTGTTATCTGATATTTCAATATTATCTTCATTAACAATGGATTCTATTTCTTTATCGGTTTTCCTATTGCAAGAGTTAGTAGCCTCTCTAACAACTTGCCATGTTTTTCTAAGATTTCCTTGAGCAGAGTCTAATTTATGTTTAAAATAATTATTTTTTGTTATTCTTATTAAATTTGTTAAATAATTGCGATAATTTTTGTATTGTCTAACAAGTTCCTGATCATCTGAATTTTTTAAGGCTTGCTTGCTTAACTTATCTCTCATTCTTATTGACTGTAAGATTCCTTTTGTCATCCAGGGTTTAATCTTTCTTTGTTTAGAAGAGATCTTAATAGTTTTTTGAGCACTTGATATATAAGTTTTAAGTTTATTAACAAAAAGTGACGCTGCCAAGTCGGTATCATTTAAATTTAATACATCATTCCAGGATTCATGATCTAAATTCTGTAACAACTCGATGTAATCTATTGAACTATTAAAGTAATTGATCAATTCATTATTTGTAGAAGAACGACTGACAGCATTCTTTGGTAGAATTAATAAAGCTATAGGATAATGATCTGTTATTGACGATTCAATAACTATCGGTACAGCATCATCAACATATCTTTTATCAAGTTTAACAAAAAAATGATCAATGCAAGAAGAAGAGGAGGCCGTAACTCTTGTAGGCTTAGATAGAAAAGTAAGATAGCCTAATTCACTCAACAAATTTAAATATTCATTACCAACGTAATCACAATTCAGAATGTCAACATTAATATCGCCTGCAAAAATCTCCACTTGTTGGGAACTATTATTTTGAAGTGTAGTTCTCAGATCTCGCAAAAACCCAACACTATCACTAGACGGTGGTCGATAAACAGCAGTGAGGCCGTAAGTTACATTATTATGTGAAAACATTAATCGAAGAAAACTTAATCCACAATCAGCATTAATCACCCGGGAGTTATGCTGCAAACTGTTTTTGATATAAATAACAATTCCATCATTCTGATTAAAAGAGCCGTAGTTGTAATAGATGTTATAATTTTCTATTTTGTATTTATCTATTTCATTGTGTATCTTCCATGTTTCACTGAGTAAAATTACGTCAAAACGAGTATGGAGGGATTCAAGTAATACAACAAATTCATCAAAATTCTTATTAAGGCTTCGGATATTCAAGTGTAAAAGCGAAATAGGATTAATATACTTACCCCGAACATTTCCGAAATCATCAATACTACATATTAAAGTTTCCTTATCACGAAAGAATGTATCAAGATCAATATTATTATTCACTTTGATTATTACCTAATCAGCAAGAAAAATATGTATATTATGTTAAAACAAACAAGAATTCAATTAAACTTAAAAAGAAAATTAAATTTTAAAAAATTTGGCGTTAAGGACGTTGCTGACGACAAATTCACAGTACAGCAGGCGTCGCACATTTTATTTTACGGTATCCTCGGTATCAGCCAGTGCAAGGAGGTCACGATCACTTACAACTTTATGAACGATATTATTTGCACATTTGACATTGACAATACCGTTGGTTGACCACACATTTCTAAATCCGTATTTATTTATCGCTGCCTTCATAATTCGATTCCTGGTAAAAGTGAGATCTTCCTTAATTACAAAATTTGTGCCTTTAAGCTTATATTTATTACGAAAGATTTCATTTCGGAGGTTACGCCTTACAAATTTTGCAATAATAGGCCTTGATTTACCATCTGCAGGTTTAGTAATGCGATGACTGATATCGATATCTTGAATAGTCATATCAATACCTTGGGCCCGGGGCCTTAATCATATAAAAGACGGCACTGGACACAGCAATGGTATACCTAGTCGTAATTTAATCACCTAGTACAGTAATTATAATTAAACATCCAAAATAAATTTATAGAAGATCAGTTTTCTAAAAAACAACAAAATATATCAATTTAGTTTTAAACGGCGACAATTTTTGCATAGAATATATAGGTATACACCCGAACCTTCATCCCCCTACTTACTCTCCTAAAAATGTCAAATGCTAAGGTGACACATCATTGTCGATTCTTTAAATTCCTGTACAACCCCGTAATTTACAATTTCAAAAATAGAAGATTACATTACAAAGTATGAAAACGGTCTTTGACGAAACGATGGAGTTTGGAGAGGATACGCCAGCGTCCAAGCATTTGAAAGCGCCTTTGTCAAAGATACATACCTTCATGGCACCCGATATCTTGTATTTTTTCTGACGCCGGTTTCAAACGCCCAAAAAGAATTCGAAAAGTTGTACTGATGTTATAAAATGTGATAATAAAACTAAATTAACGTCACCTTAGCATCAAATAATAGTATATTATGAACCAAGGTGTAGAAAACATTTTTCTCAGCTGAAAAGTAAACGTTTCGAAGCTGAGAACAAACAGTCTTCTCTACCGTGGTTTATATATTAGTTTTTTCACGACTAGCACCTGTATTCCTTTTAAATAATCACTTTTACAAGATGTTAATTTTCTCCCCTTGTGGCAATTTTGAATGCTAAATTAACAGCAATTGTTTTCATTATTAACCACTGGTCAATAATGAAAACTAGTAGTGAAAAAACAAATTAACTTATTAGATAGATTGTCTACAAGAAAAATATAACTACTGTACACGGAAATAAATAATTTCTAGGTTAAAATTAGTCTGAAGGCAGACATGTCATACCAGTTTCATAAACGGATTTTTGTCTGCATTTATAGTTGCTCGTTACAGACGCAAAATGTGTTTCAACATACCTGTATCTTATGTTACTTTTGAAATGTCTTCAAAATGTTATCAATCTTTTTCAGGTTGAAGATGTTAGCAAACTCAATAAATATAAAAAGACTATGTGTAAGTTCTGCGACGATCAAGTAGTATCAAAACATTTTGCCAGACATCTCGAACGAAATCATAGTTGTGAAAGAGAAGTCAAGGAAATATTTTCCCATGAGCAAAAGAGTGCTGTAAGACGACAGCTTCTTACATTATTAAGAAACGAGGGCAATATGGACCCAGGAATTCGAGGACACATAATTCCCAAAAAGTGGAAAAGAGGTTCTCAAATACAAGAAGCAGATTACTCTATTTGCATGCACTGCAAAGCCTACTATAAACGTTTATCCCTGAGTCGACATGTAAAAAAATGCTTTGCTAAACAGATGAAATGCAATGAAACCAATATACGTCCTTTGAACGAATCGCTCATTTACACAGCCTGTCATAAAAAATATGGAGATATTGTCAATAAATTAGCTGCGAAAAAAGCAATATTTTCTAAAATGCAGGCTGATAACATTACTTCAGTAGTATTGGATGATATTCTTATTATGTTGTTTGGAGAAGATCTACTCAAAAAAACCAAAAACAAACGAAGCATATATCACATATCTAATAAACTGCGTGAATGTGGAAAATTTTTGCTTATGATGAGGCAAATTGGTCCCTATACAGATATGCTTTCTACTTTGAAGCCTAATAGTTTTGATGATGCTATTGAAGCCACTAAAAAAATGTCGAAGTATGACACTGAAACAAAAAGTTTTGGTGCAGCGTCGCTGGCTTTACATTTTGGGACAACTATGAAAAAATTGTCTGATCTAGCGACAAAATTATTTTTAAGAAAAAATCTGGTGTGATACACTCACACAACTTCCTTTTACAGTGATCTTATAATTAGTCAAAAATTTCATTTTTAATTTTTAAAAATTTGTCAAAATTTTTCAAAAATTACAAATTCTACAAAAACGGTACAAAATAGAGCGTTAGTTGAAGAGACAAATTTTCTCTAGAATTTTAAGGTGAATTCGAAAATGTAATAATATACCGGGTGTTTTATTTAAAATAGGAGTTAATAAAAAAAATAGAAAAAAAAAACAAAAGAAACCCAGTTTAGAAGTATTCAACTGGAAAATCACATATCTCACATCAATACACATTAAAAATTTAATCAAAATATAAAGTTTAAAAAAAATCGTTAGAGCCGTTTTTGAAAAAATCGAAAAAAACCGAAAAATCACAAGAGTAAACAGCTACTTCCGGTTATGCGATTTTCTTCAAAAGCTTGCTGTCTCATCTACATAGTACACAAAACTTATATATGAAGTTTCAACGCCATACCTCTTGTGGTTTTTGAGATATTCTGTTCACAGACAGACACACACACACACACACAGACACACACACAGACAAACCAATGAAAAAAAAATGTTTTTTGGGATCAGGGGACTCTGAAACGTGAAGATCTGTTGAAAACTCAATTTCGAATTTTTGGGGTGAATCCAATACTTCCTTTATCGTAAAAGGAAGTAAAAAGATACCACTACCAGTAAACGATATAGAAACCACACTACTGGAGCTGAAAAGGTTCAGAAAAATAATCGAAAGTCAATGGACAACTGAAATTGGCAGTGTAGCACTAAAAGATTTGAATGAAAAATCGGCTATCAAACCACAACTCCTTCCGGTTACAGAAGATATAATGAAGTTAAAAAAGAAAGTAGAAGAACATGCAGCAGAAGCTTACTTACAGTTGAAGAAAGCTAAATCAATCACGGCTTATAAAACGTTGGCAGAGACTACACTTGTTTTGAGTATTCTGCATAATAGAAAGAGGGTAGGAGACATACAATATCTCGAGTTGGATGCGTATAATAAGCAGATTAGGAATTGTAACGCTTCAACTCTACAAATGGAAATGGCAACGTCTCTTACAGAAAATGAGAAAGTGTTGACGAACCATTATAAACGAATCGTTTCAATTGGCAAAGGAAGCCGACCTGTAACCATTTTAATTCCAAAAAATATTCAGGAATACTTTAATATGATCTACAGCATCAGAACGACTACTTGCAGTTGGTTTTCCAATGAAAATACATATTTTTTCACATACCCCAAATCTACTCGATGGATTAACGGTTGTAATGTGATTCGAAAATATGCAAAAGAAAGTAATGCTCGGCATCCTGAACTTTTAACGTCGTGTCGATTAAGGAAGCATATTGCTACTGTGACCCAGGTGTTGAGTTTAAAAAATAATGAAATCGATCAATTAGCCAAATTCATGGGCCACACCACCAAGACTCACGAGAATTTCTATAAGTGGGTACACATTTACTAACAGTTAATCAATTTTCTTTAACAATTTAATTATTTTCAGATTACCTCAAGATGTGTACCAAGTGGCAAAGGTGTCAAAAATTCTTCAGCTTATTGAAAAAGGAAATGTAACCCAATTTAAAAACAAATCATTAGAAGAAATAGATATAGATATGGAAAATATAGATTATGAATATGAAGATCGGAATGATATTGCTTTACATCAGGTCAAGAATCAGGAAATGTGTGATGCAGGAACAGGTAATATATCGTTGGCAGAAAATTTATTATCTGCATTGATTTATTTTTTAAGTAGATATTGCTGAAGAGGCCAAAAACGATGATGATAGCTTCAGTCATGAACCACTGCCTGGAACGAGTAAGTTATTAAGTCTAGAAACTTCCTATTGATTATATGGGTTATGTATTTAATTACATTCTTTCTAACAGGCTCTCAAGTGGAACATATGGACGTTACACTAGCTAAAGACGTGAAAAATGCTGGTAAGATTTTTTTAATGTGAAGATATGATATTAACGTTCACAGTCTCTTTGATAACATGTATGAAAAATTTAAATTTTCTGTATATGGAAGTTATAATTCGATTTGTAAATCGTGTGGGGGGTTTTTATTCCCACTTTTCACCAAATTTGCAACAACAACTGATAATGTAGATTTGTGACTTGAATACACAGTTAATCCAATTTTTCAGGTGGAAGGCAAAAATGGAGCAATGCACAAAAAGCAATTATGAGAAAATACTTTGCACAAAATGTGAAAAGCAAGAAAGCTTTGAGACGACAAGAATGTGACAGTTTCCTGGAAAAATTCAGAAATGAGTTTAAAGATGTTGGATGGGTACGAGTGAAAACTTTTATTTTTAATGAATATAGATTGAAATTTTAACACACAATGCAGTTGCTTTTAATAATTATATCACTTTGTTTGTATTGCAGTGTGTTTATAAAACTCTTCCAAATAGGTTGTCTTTATTATGCTCTTAGAAAACATAACGGTTTTCCTTTCAGTGTTTTTAAGTTTTAATGTGTACTGAAAATACAACTTGATACAAAATTGTATTTTCTTATTTTGTTCTTGAAATGTCAACCTTTACTATTTTGCTTAAATGTAATATGTATTCTATCTATCATTATATTTTTAAATAAACAAAGTATAAGTTACCGTCATTGTGTTATTTTTTTTATGTCAGCTTATTGTAGAATAACGGCAAATGGCAAATGTACAGTACATACAATAGGAATTAACAAATTTCGATAATTTCGAAAGCAAATCGCAACATACTTGAAATTACCTTCTCCAGAAAATATACCGGACATTCTCCGAAAAGATCATCGGCTACTATATACAAGGTGTCCCCGAAAGGTCTGTACAAAATAATAACACATATTCCATGAGGCCAAAATAGGACAATTCAACCCAACTTACTTCTATTCAAAGTTGCTTCGTTTAGCCGCTAGAGGTCTTCAAAGATTATTAGCGTTTTACATTTTTTCAAGTCGAAAAATCTGTGATAGATTTTATTCATTTTTGGCCATTCATTTGTACCAGTAAACTACAGCTTTTTGTGGAATCAACCCTAGTTTCGAAAATGACAGGGTATTTAAAAACTTTGTCACAATAAATTATCCATCCATATTTTTTAACCCCCTGTATTTTTGTGGATAGGTACTTTAATTAGAAGCTCTTTCCTTTCTTACAATATTTTAGTTGGGTAAACGGTTTAGCACAAAAAAAATTTCTAATCTCTACAAGCCTGAATCAGTAATTGTAACGTAACACTAGGCTAGGGATTTAGAAAATATTATTTGTGGCTAAACTGTTCACCAAACAAAATTTTTCTAAGAGAGGAAATAACTTCTAATTTAAACTAACTATTCAGAAAAAAAAATGGTAGTGATTATACAGGGGCTTAAAAATTTAAGAAAGTTAATGATTTTAAAGCCCTCTAGCGGCTAAACGAAGCAACTTTGAATAGAGGTAAGTTGGGTTAAATCATCCTATTTTGGTCTTAGGAATATGTTATTATTTTGTACAGACCTTTCGGGGACACCCTGTATACAGATGGAGGTGCAAACTTGATGGATCTAAAGCGGCATGGGGTTCCAATTTTGTATGGAAAAATAATATTAAATAGACATTTTGACTTGAAACTTCGTAGGAGTACTTCTAAAAACAAATAAGCAAACGCGTATTTCGTGAATTTCCGAAAATCAACCCCTTAGGGGGTGAAATGGGGTAAATAATATTACAAATCAACATGGGTGTCGCTATTGAGGTTTTTTTCGGACGTTGATTGCGAAAATGGCATTTGTTTTTAAGTCCAAGACGGTGGACATGATATAAATTAAAACCCTATAGTGGTGAAAAGGGGGTTTTCAGAGACAAATTATTTTGGGCAGAACAACGTTTGCCGGGTCAGCTAGTATAAAATATGAGTTAATAAATAAAACAAAAGAAACCCATTTTAGAGGTATTCAACTGAAAAATCACCTATCTCACATGAATACACATGATAAATGTAATAAAAATGACAAAGTTTGAAAAAATCGTTGAGCCGTCTCTTTTCGTTTTTGAGATATTTGTTCACACACAGCCACATACACAGACTGACTGACAGACCAATGAACAAAAACATGTTTTTGGGTTCAGGGGACTCTAAAACGTGAAGATCTGATGAACAAAAACATGTTTTTGGGGTTCAGGGGACTCTAAAACGTGAAGATCTGTTGAAAACTCAATTTCAAATTTTTGGGGTAAATCTAATACTTCCTTTATTCTAAAAGGAAGTAAAAATATGCAATAATGGTCGTAGATAAAATATCGTATTTGACTGACATATAATAGCTATTATATGCTCGTTAAATAATATACTATTCCTAAACGACACCCAGATATTAATGGAAGAACTAGTGAAGCCATCACCGCAGCAAGTTCCTGTGTGTCACAGCAAGACATCCGAAAATAATTTGTGGAAATGGAAGGATATATAAAGAAGAGAAATTGGAAGAAGTCATAAAAGACCCTGCAATAGTTTTTAATGGCGACGAATTGGGATTTCAGATACGTTCTTCAACTGGGAAGCTTTTTGCGACAAAGGGTACAAAAAATGTTTATAGTATTGAAAGAAAATATTACTAGTTTGTTCACATTCTCAGCAGACGCTATCAGTATTAGAGAATACCAGAAAAAAAATCAAAAACTGTAAATCCAGAGTGGTATATCGGACGCAGTGACAATGGATGGATGACTGCCGAAACTTTTTTTCAATATACAGCAAATGTTTTTCATACCTATTTGATATCAAACAATGTAGCACTTCCAGTTATACTCTTTGTGGACAGACAGAAGTCCCACTTAACCTACGAGTTAAGTGTGTTATGCAAAGAACTGCAAATTGAGCGCTATATCCCAATGCCACCAGGATCTTACAATCTGCCGATGTTGCCGTTTTTAGGCCAATAAAAATAGCTTAGCGGCAAGCAGTGAGAGAATGGTAGGCTGCTCATTCCGAACAACTGTTAAGTAAAATTTCCTTTGCACCGCTTCTGGAAAAAGTAGTTGAATTAAGTGTAAAACCAGAACACTTATAAATGGGTTCAAAGCATGCGGATTGTGTCTATTTAATCCTGATGCTATTGACTTTACAAAATGTTTAGATGTAGTAAATAGCAGTATCGATAAGGAGACCCTCAATTCTGTACCAGATATTTCAATGCATATAACGCGTTTTTAGATATGGTTGAAGTAGAAAAGGTACAAAAGTTTAAGTCCTTTGATCAATTTTTTCCCGACGAAATAGACGAAAACTTTTTTGATTTATATAGAATTTCAAAATATTTTGAAAGTCAGCTCAAAAAGAAAAATACGGATGAAACTAAGAGTGACAACATTGAACCGACTGCTCAATGTAACAAAAAGATTACCATTCTTCAAAATGTTACAATTCAACACTCAACAGATACTGCTGCAGATGCTGGTGAACTGCCTACAGTAAAGAACATTTAAACAGATGTTAGTCGACTCACAACAACTAACAATGAAGCAACTGCTAGTTCATTAACATTTAATAATTGTTCAGATTTGAATCAAAACGCCCTAAGAGGAAAATCTCAAAGTGAACCTTGCAGTACAATGAAATCGCCTATACCAAGTACAAGTTCAAGATTGAGTCCATTTGGCATTTGGTAATGCAGAAAGAATTGTACAGTCCAATTATTGGGCAACTATCTCAGCCGGCCAGAGGCACCACAACGGAAAGGAATAAAAAAGTTGAAAGGTTTCGATTTACCATATCATCTAAAAAATATCAATGTTTGAAAAAAAGGGTTTTGTAAGTAATGGCCGAGAGGAAAAAAGAAGAAAAGAAAAAGAACGAGCAAATGGAAAAACAGTTAAGCGTGCTTTACAGGAATATGCACCCATAAGGAAAGCAACAAAGAGGCAATCTGAACAAGTGCAAAAGAATAAACAATGCAAGATAAAAAAAACGCAAGAGGCAAGGAAAATAAAGAAACTTGTAATATATATTTAAAGATGATAAGATCACAATATGAATTACGTTGCGATGAATGCACAAAGGCCTTTCATAAACTGTGCAGACCAAAATAGCGTAAATTCATATACCAGTTAAAGCTGACAAATATTTGTGTCATAAGTGTTACAAACGAGAATCTGACAGTGATGTTGTTACTGATACTAATGTCGAGCAAGTAGGACGAAGAACATATAGAAGAGAGTGAGGATGCAGGCAAGAATGGTGTAGAAGAAAAAATAAACACAGAAAAGAAAACTCAGAAGCTATCGAGGATGCGGAAAGAAAAACCGAAGATGCAGAAAAAGGAAAAAAAGGCAAAGAAGAGCATACGAACGCCAAATAAAAAATAAGGACAAGGGAGACGGCCAGAAAGAGAAGAAGATGAAGCAGAGAAGAAAATGAAGAGGTTTTAGATAATTCCTACGATTATGAAGTAGTTGAATTATTCAAATGTACAACACAGCAATGAAAACCTACCAATATCGAATTTAATTTTTTAAAAGTATTTTTATAATTTACAGTTCAAACATGTATCAATAAACGTTATTTTCTATTAAAATTTTATATTATTTTCAAGTCCAATAAATGTATCAAGGCTCTCCTATTACTATAAAAGTGTCCAATAACTATATATTTTTAGTGTTTCACTTTTTTCTATAAAAAACCACACGTCAATATATTTGAGAAATTCAACATAAGTTATAATTAGAGAAATGATATAGGTTTCGAATAGTACTTGTGTTTTTTCCTAAATCGAGATAATTTGGATTCGGGAAATTTTTTAAGAAGAAATTTCCTTAGGGTAATTCCGGGTGAGATGACTCAGTAATCAATTTTCTATACATATTCAAACTTCCCGCAGCAGTATACCAAACTGTGTTGATAGGCCGCATTGCACATTGTGTTTCTGTATGTTTAACTGAGAAATTAGGTGAGTTATGCATGCTAACAATGTGTTGTACCTTCGAAATTTTCTGCTTGTGTTTTATCTTGTCATTTATTTACATTTTACGAAAGTAAACTTACATTTTCTCAATACAATGTTCTGATATAGTATTAAGAGGTTAGGTTTACATTCAGGTGTTGGTAGGTTAGCGTATCGTTATTGAAAAACACAAGTGGGTCATCTCCCGCACTTTCGGGTTAGATGGCTCTGTATTTTAGGGGATAGTTGGCCCATCATGAAATTATTCATAATCATCGGCTCTTTTTTCTCAGTCATGCCGACTAAATATAAAAGAAGACATGAGAATTGTAGAGGATTATGACGCACGAAGCACTTTTAAATGCTACTGAAGCTGCAGTTCAAAGCGGCAGAATGGGTGTGAATGGTGCCTCTAGAAACTTTGACGTTCCAGCTCCTACGCTGAGGAGAAGAATAATGAATAATGACTTGTCTAAGAAAACATTAGGACCGACTACGTTGCTGGGGAGTAGTATGGCGGCACCTAAACTGGAGCAATCAAATTAATTGACCTAATTAAATCCGCGAATTAAATCCGCGGCTTGACCTAATTAATTCCGCAGTTTGACCCAATTAATTTCGCGGTTTGATCTAATTCATTTTCATATGTGCTACTGATTAAATTACGCGGCGGCCATTTTTAATTTGCTTCTGGAATTACGCGGCGGCTAAGTTCCATTTTTTTATTTAAACTTCCCGAGGTTCGGCCATCTTGGTTTTCGCACAAATATTTGAACTTGAAATTTTTAATTTAGCGCCCATTTTTGAATTTGATTACGTCACGCCGAAGTCTTCCGTCTCACTCCTCGCAGCTGTTATCTCTCGTTCGCATTTATTTAATTTAAAAAGCTTTTTGCGCTGGTCCCAAGTGGATTTGAATCCTAGTTGTTTGGCCAGTACCCAGGCACCGTATCCACAGAGCTACGCAGAACTCTTGCTTTTAACCCCCTTCTGCATCAGTTTATTACAGAAATACGCTTTTCAAAGTTTGCCGAATAAGTGCGAATTTTAACATTATTAAGTTACTGTTTTTAATGTCTCCTTGTGGGTGCTTGATTTTTGTGTACCGATGGGGCCACAATTATATATAACAGCAATGAGATAACATGAACAAGAAAATAACTCGTATTGCTTGAGTAAGAAAGAGATGGACATACGATACAATTATTTTAGTAGGCATGTTTAGTGACAAATGTCATAATTAAATTAAGCGTCAAGCCTTCTCGAATATTTGCTGTTTTATATATAATTATGGCCCCATCCGTATTTTAACATACGTGCAACTTCTAACATGGCCGCGAGCTGATATTTCAAAATCGGTTATAGTTAATTCAGGCTGGATAGTGAAATAATTACGCAAGTGTGCAGTTAAAATTAAAGTTTAAAAGCGCCTGATGTATTACGATGTTGCCCATTAGCTTACAGATACCTTTTATATGAAAAGGTCTCATATAGTTTTCTTATTCATAAATTTGGCCTTTGTTATTGTAAAAACGCCTGTCAAAACCTGCTTGGAAAAAATGCAAGTACCAACAGGAATTGACTCGAGAGTGGGGTTGCCTTTGACGTATTGTTTTAGTATCTGTATAAAACTGGCCGCGGTCTCTATATCGCATCGAATTGCTTCACTCCCAGCCGTCGTGTCAACAGTACCAGTTTTACCAGTGCACCTAAGATGGATCCTCGAAGTGTTAATAAGTGCCAAGAAAAACCAGGCCCCTACAGCAGGAGACCGGCAACAGAAAAAGCAAGTAAGAAAACGCATCTTTTAAATAAAAAACAACACGGTGCACCTCCACAACCATCAGCCATGGCCGAGGGGGCACGGGGCGGTTCACCACATCTTAACGTTACCGAGAAGGACCTGCGGGTGTTCGTGCAGGAGGCGATGCCTTCCTACGACGTAGCTCCTGTGATGACCCCGAGATCCGGCAAACCCGTCGTGAAAAGAAGCGTCTATTATGTGATCTCTATGTGCCTTTAAACAATAGTTCTAGCAAAGCTGTTCATTTGGGGCTGACCCTTATAAAAACTTTTCTCCTGTGGTAAGAATCCTGAAGGCCCACATTGGGGCAGGCGTTTCATTCACGGCGGAGTCGTTCATGATTTTTCTGGAGGCTCTACCTGACATGTTTGTGATGGCGAAACAAGGAACTTTTAAATGTGATTTAAGTGAACATACTGTGGAACATGTGACCAAAGACACTTCAGGATTATTCCAAAGGACCCCTTGAACAAATTTACACTTTACGTGACGTATGACACGCTGTCAAATTTACTGCCTATGTATAACTTAATGGTGGTTAAAATCAACGACTTGAAACGTGCAAAATGTAATTTCGAAATTTTTACTGAAGTAATTGTTGAAAAAGTTGTACATGCAGAAAATTTGTGTCTTGATGATTCAATCATTTTTAATACTTTGCGCTGGGGTTACACTAACGACATCTTATTGTGGGAACTTGTATTCAAATTTAAAACGTATGTTATTATAGAACTGCAGAAGATGATTGATGCATATGAGCGCATGAAATCGTACATGACTTAATTTATATGAAATATTGTAGGAATTTGTAAATAAAAAAAGTTTTAAACTGTATTTCTTTTTAATTATGTGACGAGTGTTAGTTTATACATGCGGTAGGTTGGCCGAGTGGTTAAGGCGTCAGATTTAAGCTCTGTTCTCGAGAGAGGTCGTGGGTTCGATTCCCTCACTTACCATGTATTTTTTATGTATTTATTATGAGCGTTTTGATTTTTAAGTTAGTTTATTAGCGAAGGCCCTACTGTAATAATCGCCCACTGCACAAAATGGAGCATCAGTTTTCACATCCTTTTTCGGCTATTGTGGCAGGCCCCTCAGGATCGGGCAAATCGTTTTTTGTAATAAATTTCCTGAAAAATATGAGCAAACTCTGCAGTGTAAATTTCGCTGAAATTATTTGGTGTTAAGGCGAGTGGCAAAAATTGTATAAAGAAGTAAAATCTTTAGTCGAATTTCAACAAGGTTTGCCAGACATGGCATCTTTTGAGGGGTTCGAACCCAAACTTTTAATAATCGACGATTTAATGAGGGAGACAAATAGCTCTGTCGTTGACATATTTACAAAGGGGAGCCACCACCATAACCTCACTGTGTTTTTTATTACGCAAAACATTTTTCACCAAGGAAAAGGACAGCGGGATATTTCCATAAATGCTCATTACATTATTCTTTTCAAAAATCCGCAAGATCGAGCTCAAATAAAACAATTAACCAGACAGATATGTCCAGAAAATCCGCGCTTCCTTCAAGAGGCATACGAGGATGCCACAGCTAGGTCACACGGATATTTGTTATTCGACTTAAAGCAAAGTACAGCTGATATAGCGAGGTATAGAACATCGATTTTGCGTGCTATATTTATATTCCGAAAAAGGGGTATAAAAGCTCGTACACTAACCAATTTACTCTCATTCATTAGTGATGTCTCGATCAGTAATTAGAAATTCGGAGTTGTTGCGTGCTCTACATAAACTTGGGCCCAAGGAGCGAACCTCATTATTAAAAGCCGTAGGCGATAAACAAATCCACTGTATCTGCGAGTGTGTGCATAATACCTTAAAAGGAAAAATACCTTTATCGCCTAATCAAAAATCAACGATCTCGAAGCATAAAGCTGTTCTTAGGAGCTTAGTCAAGCCTGGAGAGACTATAAAAAAGAAGAGCCAAATACTAATACAGAAGGGGGGCGCTTTTCTACCACTGATATTAGCTCCATTAATTACTGGTGTATTGAGCTTTATTTTCAAGTAAGATGGAAAATGCCAGGAAAATGATGATTGTACCGCCTGAATTCATACATCGTTTTAGGGATACAGAGAAATCAGAGCAAAATATATTATCGCAGATTGATGACGAAATGCAAAAGGTTTTATCGTCTAAATTAACCGATCACGATAAATGGGTCCAGTACAATCAGGTTTTACAAAGGTATCTTCATTTTGCGGATCAAACGAGGCGATCAATCAAGATACCTATAGAATCGAACAACAGTGGTATTTCAGATGCATATATTTTCTCGACGCTCCCTAATACTTTTAAGAACAACGGTGAAGCCTTTTTACGACTTCTAAGAATGTCAGATGAAGTGGAGTTGGACGGCAAGGGAACAGTCAGCATAAAAGGTGAAATTTTACCATCGTCCAACATTATCGATTTAGTGCATGACGTTCTAAGACCTAAGAAAACTGCAAATCCACCAGGTCGACACATCGATTACATTAAAGAGAACAATGTACCTCAAGTGCTGATGGGGGATCCTAAACGTCAAAATGTGTCAGACGTGAGTAAATCAGAGATGGAGAGTGACGTCGATCCCGATCCTAAATTAAAGTTAATACCGTCTGCAACAGCGTCCAAGCAAGAGGCTTCAACGCGAAAAACACCGAAAACAACGCAAAGATCGATATCAAAAATAAAGGGCATTTCTGACTGGGAACGTCTTAAACTTTAACGTAGCAGAATGAATTTGGACACCATCTACTTTGACTCCGCTAACCCTTCAGGCTTTGCAGGTGCAAACTAGTTAATTTCTTCCGTGAAAAATAGTCACCCCAGTGGTGAAGTAAAGGAATGGCTAAAAAAACAGGACGCATATACTATTCGCAAAACTGCAAGAAAAAAAATCCCTAGAAACAAGTACATTGATAGCAACATTTTCGAATTATGACAGGCTGATCTCTGTGACATGCGTAGTTTAGCGCCACAACGACGGATGTAATTTTATTCTAACCGTAATTGATGTGTTTAGTAAAATGGCCTGGGCGAGACCACTGAAATTTAAAACGGCTGTTTCAGTAATAAACGCATTTCGTGAAATATTTGCTGAAGTGGGTAACACGCCCATAAATTTACAAACCGATAAAAGCAAATAATTTATTGCTAGATCCGTACAGAATTTTTTCAAACACGATATCACGTTTTATGTGACGCAAAACCCCGATGTTAAAGCCTCAGTCATTGAGCGTTTCAATAGAACATTAAAAACCAGAATGTGGCGCTATTTCACATACTCTAATTCATACAAATACATAGACGTATAACAAAATTTACTGACTTCGTATAACAACCGCTATCATTCAAGCATCAAGATGGCCCCCTCCGCTGTAAATGATAGCAATATACTTGAAGTGTGGCACAAGCTGTACAGAAATGGGATGGGAGTCGACAGGAAACCCAAATGTAAAGTGAACTAACATGTAAGAATTAGTAGAACGAAGGAAGCATTCGAGAAAGGATATGAAACTAATTGGAGCGGCGAGGTGTTTATAATTAAAAAAGGGATTCTTAGAAAACCACCTGTGTACGAAATAGCTGATTTAAGCCACGATACGATAGAGGGCGTCTTTTATGAAGCGGAATTACAGCCAGTGACTTTGGATGATAACGGCTTGTTTAAAGTCGAACAAGTGTTAAAAGAAAGAGGACACGGTCATCGCAAAGAGTACTTTGTAAAGTGGAGAAATTATAACAAGTTCAACCCCTGGATTCCTGCAGCTAATCTTCAACAAATATGAATACAGACGATGAGTTCTATCTAACTTTACTCAGCAATAGTTCTATGGGCTATTTTCCAAATAACACCACAGCACAATTCATAACGCAGCTCCCTAAACGAATAAGGTTACCGGGGCAATGGGTTACAGGTATTGCTGAAGTACAATATCCATGCTCCTTTTTGGCAGTGACAGATACAGAAAATCTAGTCTATTAACGCACAGAAATACCTACAGTGCAAGCCGGAGAAGAAACGTATACTGAGTTGAAAAAAGTAATGCAAAACGCTAATGCATATTTTAAAAGTGATAGAGAGCAAATTTACTATGGTAGCGATGGATGGCACGTAATCTGTATTCAGCCCGGCAATTATGAAAACATTGAACATATTACAGCCGAAATTAACAATCACAAGTTATTAGAAAAGTTGCTGAATTTTCAATATAATAGAGTAACAAAACGAGTGTCTCTTGAAATTAAAACGTCGTCATTGAAAATGCTAGGATTTTCACAACGTCTGTCATTACAACTTGGTTATAAACCTGATATAAATATAGCTGAAGCACCTGTACCCAGCCACCCCGCAAATATCTGGGTCGGTTTACCATCACAAATGTTTATTTACTGCGATATTGTGGAACCACAGCTTGTAGGAGATGTCTTGGCACCGCTTCTTCGTATTGTTAACGTGACCTCTGATAATTATAATTACGGCTGCCACAAAGATGCCATATTTTCGCCGACTCATTATATAAATGTCATGAAGAGGGAATTTGAGAATATCGAGATAAATATAAGGACCGAAACGTCGGGTGTGATGCCATTCGAGTTTGGAACGTTGAGTTTAAAACTACACTTTAAGAGGTTACAGTAGCTGCTAGGGATTGTCCTTATCAACAATACTACACCAACCAGGCCGGCCAAGGAGTTGGAGCGATTTACAGAGGTTCACCCTACCAGAAAGGACATGGGGTCGGGAGTTTTCTTGGAGGAATATTTCGTAGTACCCTACCTCTTTTTAAAACCGGTGCTAAAGTTGTTGGAAAGGAAGCTTTAAGGACAGGTGCTAACATTTTAGGAGATGTTAGTGAAAATCGATCGCTAAAAGAAGCGTTTCATAACCGTGTACAGGAGGCTGGAAAGAATCTCAAACGTAAAGCCGACAGAAAAATAGATACTCTAATGGAAGGATCAGAGTATAAAAGGCAACGCACTCTGAATTACAATCAGTCTACAAGAAAAAACGCTAGGCAGAAGCTGGCCAAACCCACATACTCCGATATCTTTACCAGCAAGTAGTTTTCACAATGCTGTTTTTGCATGAACAGTCTTGTGAGTGTGTTAAATCTGAGCTAGATTTGTTCGCTTTACCGGCGACCCAGACCAGCATTGAAAATGGACAATGGATATTTTACAAACCTCTTTCTTCGCTTAACGACGATGCGCCGATTGAATTTATTGTGCCTGGAAACGGTAACGATTATATCGATTTAAGTCAGACCATGTAATCCGCGCAAACCGCGAAATTAATTAGGTCAATTAATTTGATTGCTCCAGTTTAGGTGCCGCCATACTACTCTGGGGGTAGAAATTGAGGAGAAACTTAAGGTTCATATCAAAAAATTCCAAAAGTACGGCTTTGCACCAACACGCGATATAGTAAGGTCAATGGCGTTTCACAAAATCTGAAGGTGTTTCCTAAGCTCGCTGCCAAGGCATGAGCAAAGTAGAAGTTGAGTCGTACTTCCAACTTCTAGAGAGAACCTTACGTGAAAATGATTTAATGAACAAACCACACAACATTTTCAATATGGACGAGACATGCCTGCAATTGAATAATAAATCTGGATTCGTTATCGCAGAAAAAGGTTCTAAAAATGTTGCAGCTGTTACTTCATCTGCAAAAGACGAAACCATTACAGTTATATCTTGTTGTAACGCTGAGGGCTCGTTCTTACCGCCTGCATGTATTTTTAATGGAAAGAACAAGAAATGTTTGAAGACGGAATGCCTCCGGTTCTGTTGTATACATGAATAAAAAATCGGCTTACATTAGAACAGATTTATTCTGAAACTGGTTGAAGACCCATTTTACACCTAGAAAACCAAGCGAAAAGGTACTTTTAATTTTGGATGGGCAGTCCACTCACTGCAACTCGGTCAAAATTCTGGAATATGCAGATGAGTGTGGAATAATATTATTGTAACTTCCCAGTCACACCACGGAATTTTTGCAACCTCTAGACAGAGCGTTTTTCAAAAGTTTAAAGTCAAGTTTCGCTAAAGCTTGTAACTTGTATATCAAGACAAATCCTACCAGAAAAATCAATAGGATGATATTCGGGAAACTATTATCAAAGGGGTATCGTCTTTTAGGGCACCTGACGTACAACCCTGACGCTATTCCCGATTACGCCTTCTTGAATGAAGAACATCAACCTGAACACCATTTTCCTGATGCTTTAAGAATACGAATGAACATATTGAACCAGAAGATCCTTTACCTGGTTGTTCACAAGCAGTTAATGAGGTGACTCCTATTAAAGACACGCCAGGCACGATGCTTCACAAAATCAATCCCATTCCAAGTACAGGAAGTGCAGTTCAGCAAACCAGGAAACGTGGGAAACAAGGGACATTCAAGATAATATTATCGAACAGATGAACCTGAATACGAAGTTTTCTTTACAATTGGATGAAAACAACGATCTATCCGGAAAATATCAGTTGATATCGTTTGAGATTTATTGATGGGCCAGAAATTGTGGAGCAATTTTTATTCTGTCGCGAACTGGATACAGCCACTGGCGTTTACATTTTCGGTGTAGTAAATAATTTCTTTCATAAAATATAACTTAAGAGTGGGCACAATCGCGAAGGTTTCCAACGACTATTTTAAAGTGAAATTGTGTTCGGCTCGGACAATAAATTCTGACCAGATGGCAAGTGCGAGGCGCCCATTTGCCTTTCGATTTGTATTCGGGCTACAGGGCTATTCAGTGTTGCCAACCGTATGATAATTATCATACACGTATGATAATTTCTTGCTTTGTATGATATAAAATAGTCATCCATAAATGTATGATAATTTTGCATAATATGAAATAATGACACCCAAATGTATGAATAATTTAGCATTTTATATTTTTATAATATAAAATCCGATTTTCCATTTTACCTTATTGGGTACTCAAAATCACTAGCACAGTGCTAGTGACTTTTGTTTCGTAAGGTTGATAGAAACGTAAACCAAACGTATTTATGTCTGTGTCGTGTGAATCACCAAATTTACGGCTGCGTCATGTGATGTATCAGTATCATGCTATCATTTGTCATCTGTCATTCTTCATGTTTTGGGCGCCTGGACGGTGTGAATGTTTGTTTTGCTATTTGTTCACTCCAAAGCTATTTCAGTTTATAAATTGTAAGTCGTGTAATGTTTATACCTATTGATTTTTGTTGTGTACACGATATTTTTGCAGCACTTGCTAACGACATGGATGGGGACACCGACAGCATTGTTTCTGACAGTGAAAATGAATCTCGGACTCCGCCTAAAAAATCAAAAAACTGCAAGCAACAGGCGCACAAGCCGCGAGTTCAAAAATTTCGTCCAGAATGGCTGCAGAATCCGGATTTTAAATACTGGCTGTCGCCTGTTTCGAATAAAAACAATAAAGGCAAGTGTACGCTATGTGATGTAGAATTTGTAGCTACTTTAACTGTAATAAGAAAGCATAAAGAGGGAAACAAACACCAAATAAATGAAAGGAATAAACCACAGTCCAGTTGTGTATTGATGCAACAGTTTGTAAAATCAAATGATGCATTGGCTTTGTCAGTCAAAGCTGCAGAAATAAAAATGTGTGCTTTCTTAGTGGAGCATAATATTTCATTTATGTCAATAGACCACCTTACGGAAATGCTTAAGAATTGCTTTCCGGATTCTAAGATTTGTCAAAGTGTGCATACAAAAAGAACAAAAGCGACAGCCTTAGTCACTGAAGTAATTGGAGGTTATGAAAAGGACAGACTTGTCGAAGTCCTTAAAAGTAAAAAGTTCAGTATTCTTGTAGACGAAACAACCGATATATCTGTTACCAAAACCATGTGCATTGTTGTTCGGTACTACAATACATTGCAAAAAAAAGTATTAAGTCATTTTTTTGAACTTTGTGATGTTCATAAAAATGGAGAAACCAGTGGGGGTGCTGAGCACTTATTCAATATTATTCAAAAAGCCTTAACTGACAGAAATATTCCAATGTATAATGTAATCGGTATGGCTTCAGATGGTTGCAATGTTATGGTAGGTTGCAATAATTCAGTGGCAACAAGATTCATGGATGTTTGCCCAGGAATAAAAATCATGAAATGTATATGCCATTCAATACATCTCTGTAGCAGTGAGGCTTGCAAAACATTACCGAGGAATTGTGAAGACATGGCCAGAAATATTTACAATTTCTTTAAAGTAAGTAATTTATAATTCACATTTTGCAGAAATTATTTATTTGTTTTTATAGAATAGCTCAAAGCGTCTGGCTGATTATGAACAGTTTCAAGTTTTCACAGAAGTGGATATTCACAAATTGCTGCATCCATCGCAAACAAGATGGCTTTCATTGGGGCAAGTGGTTTGTAGGATTGTCGAACAATGGAATGCATTACAGCTTTTTTTCAATGAAAAATGGCTACAAGAACGTCTCCTTGCTGCTGAGCAAATTTATAAATGCTTAAATGATCCCTTTATAAAACTGTATTTCTTGTTCCTTGAATGGATTTTACCAAAGATAAATTCATTGAATGAATTGTTTCAAAGTGAGAAAGTACTGATTACATCATTACACGAGACAGTCTGTAGATACTACACAGATCTATTGCTTTGTTTCATGAGTAGAAAATATGTATTGTCTACAGATCTTTTTGCAATTAACCCTGAAGATCGTTCTAATTTTTTGTGCAAAACTAACTTATATCTTGGAATAAATGTAATGCAGGCTATTAATGCTAAGGAAATTCAAGACAACAAAGATATGTTAAATTACTTTTATGAGAGATGCTTTGAATTTTTCAGTATACTAGGTGTACAAATAAAAAAAAGATATGACTTTAACAATTCTTTTTTGTCAGATTTGCATATTTTTGAACCAAAAAACAGTGTTTCACATTCGACCCGAGACAGGCATCCTACTCTCTTAGACCTTTTAAATAAATTTGAGAGGTTTGCACCTAAGACAGAATGGCAAAATATAGATAATGACTGGCGAAATCTTCCTAACTATACGTTGCCTGATCATATAGATGTTTATGGTGAAGTAGACCATTTTTGGGGAAAGTTGCTAGATTTAGGCATTTTTGAGTCATTATCCACGTTTGTTTTAAATATTTTAAGCCTTCCACACTCTAATGCTCAGTGTGAAAGAGTGTTCAGTAAAATCAATCTAGTGAAAACTAAAACACGTAATCGCTTAGTTACTGACACGATCAGTGGTACACTGTTAGCAAGCCAAAATATAAAAGAAAATGGCACATGTACAAATTTTGAACCTCCCAAAAGTATGGTAAAAAAAGTAACCAAGGATATGTACAAATTCAATAAAAAGACCGATTCAAAGGCCATTGATAATGATAATCAGGATAATATTGATTTGTTCGAATTTGCCTTATAAATGTTTTGTTTTTTAAATAAAGTTTATTATTCTATTGCATTATTGTTTTTTATTAAAAATGTAGCATAATTTTGTGTAATGTATGATAATTTTGGCAACATAGGGGAATAATTTCCCCAGTTGGGGTTGGCAACACTGGGGCTATTCCCAGTACTCCAGTAGAAGTCGTTCGTCGCTCGCACGACCACGGCGACCTGGTAGCGCAAGGGTAGCCTCCCCAGAACGACGATCCCAAGTCCTCCCTTCGATTCCGGTTCGGGGAGGATTTTTTTAAAGCTCCACTCCGAACGCCGATGCAAATTTCCGCCAATTGTCAGCATTAATACCGTATTTCGACTTCGGCCGACGCTCTCTCTTCAACACATTAAAGATCCTCTTAATCCCGGATAATGAGAAAAATTACAGACAACGGCCATACCACATTGAAAGCACCGGTTCTCGTCCCCAGACTCGTATCGGCATCTATAACACGCGGACGTGTTGTGAGCGAGCTAACCCAAACAAAGATCGCGACAAACGCGGAATTAGTGGCGACGCCATTCGAGCGACGCCAGATTTTTAATTTTAAATAAGTGCAGTGACAGGATACTTTAAAACATGTAAATAGCTAATAATAAATATTAGTGGATCGATAGCGATCTATCAAAGCGCCCGCGAGCGCTGGCACTCGGTGGCAAAGGTCACACATGTGGCTATAAATAGATTTAAAGTTCGAGCCACGCAGGGGAGACCTGGACCGATCCAACTTCGTAAATAAGGGGTGCGCACGCGAATTAGTGCAGAAACAATCCTAAATATTAAAAACTTAGTGTAAGATAGAGACAAGAGACTCTATAAATAAACCCCGTCGCGAATGCGCGAAAAACCGGAACCGTCGGCACACCTCTCCCCGCGAGCCGAGCTAACTGTCTGTGAAGCTCAGGTAGAGCGAATTCTAGCCGAGCTAAGGGAGGCAAGAATAAAGCTAACAGCGGCGCGAGAAACCGCGGCGACGCAAGCCCATGCAAGTGAACTCGGGGATGCTATCATGGCAGAAACCGAGCAAAACGAATCCTCGAAGCCCCGCGACCTAAGCGGAACACTTGAAAAACATACAGGGCCGAACGAATCCGCGAAACCCAAAGAAATACCAGTACATTTTCAGCTAGTAAGCGGCTCCGGCCTCAAGTGAAAGGCGGCAGCAAAAGCAGGCAATCCTGCTCCAATTAAACAGACGGTGACCACCAAAAACCGCTATGAGCCCGTACTAGACGTTCCAGACAGCGATATCGATGCGAACATGGAAACCGAGAACACCGAGGAGGACGCCCAAGCCACAAGTACAACAGAAAACAAAAAGTCAAAACCCCCGCCGATAGTAATGCACGGCAAAGCCGCCGAGCACAAACAACTACCAGACAGCCTAAACAGGGAGACCAAAAACGGCTTCCACATCAAATACACCAAGGAAAAAACCAATTATTTTCTTCCACGACGCGGCTGACTGGCGAAAATACGGAAACGTCCTAAAAGAACAGGAAATAGATTATCACACGTACGCAATCAAATCCGAAAAGACTCTCGCGTTTGTAATCCGCGGACTCGATGGCGAACCGGAAACGGAGGAAATCGAGGCAGAATTGCGCAACAATGGCATTACAATCAAGCGGTGCTACAAGATGAACACTAAAACAGGACGCCCATTATACATGGCAGTGACCGGAAGCGAACAAACGCTAAAGTCACTAAACTCAAACATCAAATTCCTAAACTACACTAACCTTTCCCAGGTTAAAGGTTACTTAACAACAAATTAATTATTCAGTGTCATCGTTGCCAGGAGTGGGGCCACGGCACGTTGATTTGTTTAGCGCGGCCCAAATGCCTCAAATGCGCCGCGGGGCACTGGACGCGCGAATGTGTCAAACCTATCAAAGAAGCCGCGAAATGTGCCAACTGCAGCGGAAGCCACCCTGCAAACAGCACAGAGTGCTAAATTTACAAAATTACAGTAAGAGCCCTGCAATCCCTGGACCAGAAGAGCCGAACCGCCAGCCTACCCCGCGCCCGCGATCAATCCTGTCACAAACAATCCCGGAACAGCGCTACAAAGTCCGGTCCGACCCCGGAGCCCCTGCAGGAAACGAACTTAACACAGATCAGTTTGCGGACCTCTGTGACGAATTTCGAACCCTAAACGAGCCCGTAAACGTCGCTGGCATGCTGCAAGCTGTCAGAGACTTAAACAAATTAATGCAACATGTACATCGCCTATCGATAAATTTACAAAATTTCACAGCTTCTCTCTAACACTGGACACTTATGGACTGTAGATTAAAAATCTGTACCTGGAATGCAAACGGACTAAATAACAAACTAGGTCAATTAATCAACTACTTACGACACAATGACATTGACATAATCCTACTCAACGAGACACAACTTAGAGACAATGACAGACTAAAAAATCAAAGGTTACACAGTACTACGAAAAGACAAGACTTGATGCAACTGCAGCAGCAGGCGGCGTTGCAATAGCAATTAAAAATCAAATCCCATTTGTGGAAAGCCCACTTAATAACGTCAGCCTCTAATGCATTTGCATCAAGCTCTGCAGCGGAACTCATTTAATAGCCGCATACAACAGACCGACGAACCGAATATCCCCCGTAGAATTAGACCGACTGATGGCCATTTCTAATAAGATTCTTATTGCAGGTGACCTCAACGCGAAGCACTCGAGCTGGAACTGTGCGAGGAGCAACGTAAACGGTAATACTCTCTACAAGTACCAAACTGACACCGATATGACGATCCACTTCCCGGAAACGCACACCCACTTCCCTGCAAACAACACGACCCCGACAACAATCGACATCGTACTAACAAAAAACGTGACTACCCTATCCAAACTTGAGGCCAAGCCAGATCTCGACTCCGACCACAATCCAGTACACTTTTACATAAACAGAGAAATCAAACAAAATCAAACACGGACAATCAGAAGCTACGAAAACAACGACTAGCAAAAATTTAGGCAAACACTAGACTCAAAAATTACAATTACAAATCAAATTGACACTACAGACGACCTAGAATCACAAGTAAAACACTTTACCGAAGCTATACAGTACACAATCAACAAGCACTCCCGGCTAAAGACAATAAACCTAAACACTGACAAACTGCCACCCGACATCAGAGCCAAAATTACAGAACGTAACCAAACAAAAAGATGGCAAACCACAGCAGACCCGATCCTAAAAGACGAGCTAAAGCAACTAAACAACGAAATAAGACAACTAATTAAAACTCACCGAAACCAGACCTGGACAAACAAACTAGAGGCACTCAAACCGGCTGACAACAGTCTGTGGAAGCTAGCTAAGTCCCTAAAAAACTCGTATAACCCTATCGTTACCTTGACAGACAACGAACAACAAGCAATAACCGACCGGGAAAAAACAGAAACCTTAGCAGACAACTTCGAGGCTGTACACATTCTAGACAATACGACAGAAACACAAGAACAAAAACAAATAGCAGCAGAGATCCAACAGTTCAGACAGCACACACACATCTTAACAAACAAGACGCTAAAAAAGACACTAACATTACCCATCGAGGTGGCGACAATAATTAAATCCCTGCCTAACAATAAAGCACCCGGACCTGACAAAATATGCAACAGAGCCCTTAAAAACCTCTCAAAAAAAGCCGTAGTCCTTACAATCTTTGGTGAAAGAATTCAGGTTAGCCAGGAAGTTAAATATCTGGGTATTACCCTAGATGCAAAACTAAACTGGAATGCACACCTAGATAAAATAGCAAACAAAGCAAAAATGGCCCTCATGATGGGTAGACGCATGTTTGGTAAAACATGGGGACTGAAACCAATGATGGTTCATTGGTACTACAAAACAGTAGTCAGACCCGTGATATCCTATGGCACCTTGGTATGGTGGCCAAAGGTAGAACAAAAAACAGTAATTAAAAAACTATCCAGGATACAGAGACTGGCTTGTTTGTGCATCTGTGGAGTTATGAACAGCACTCTAACAGCATCTATGGAAGCTCTCTTGGGACTAACACCTCGAGACATATATCTAAAAGGGGAAGCCCAGATTGGAGCATACAGAATGAAAACCACCGGAAACTGGAACACCAACCAGGAACGGTGCGGACACAAACGGATACAGGAAGTGGGCGAAGGTAACCCCATCTTAAAAATGGGCTCAGACTACAGCCTTCCAGAGTATTCCTTTGACAAACCTTTCACTGTGAGGTACGATCGCAATGACTGGACCCAAGAAACCTCAACCCACCTGCCAAATGGGCTAGTCTGGTACACAGATGGATCCCGAACAGCAGAGGGCACGGGTGCTGGAATACATGGCGTAAGACCAAAAGATGACATTAGTGTATCTCTTGGGACCAAAGCCACAGTCTTTCAAGCTGAAATCTTTGCTATAATGCAATGCGTCCAGGAAAATGCAAAACGCGGGTATTCCCAACAACGCATAAGCATACTTTCTGACAGTCAAGCGGCATTGAAAGCGCTTGAATCACCTCGTGTAAGCTCTGTGCTAACAAGAGAATGCTTAAATCACCTGACACTCCTATCTGAAAAGAACACTGTTCAGCTCATTTGGGTGCCAGGGCACACAAGGATAGAGGGAAACGAAGCGGCAGACGCCCTCGCAAAAGCTGGTGCATCTACCCCATTTATAGGCCCAGAACCTGTATTTGGTATACCCAAACAAAGCATCCGAACAGCGATAGAAAAATGGACCGCCAGACAACACGCTTCTCGCTGGGATGCCACACAGGGACAAACACTGGGGAAGGAAATAATTAGAACGCCTTCTCGCAGACTAACAACTGACGTCCTCCATCTAGGACGAACTCAGATCAGACGGCTGGTAGGACTAGTCACAGGACACTGCCACCTGAGAAAACACCTACACAAAATAGGCATATACAGAGGGGATATACTCTGTAGATTATGTCAGGAAGAGGAGGAGACAGCCTCACACATAATCTTCGACTGTCCAGCGTTACTCCGCAAAAGACAGCAACTTTTCGGGGGAACTCCACACGGAGCAGCTCTCACACACGAGCATCTCGTAAAAAACATCCTACAACTCGTTGAAGGTGCAAATCTATTTTAATAGGGCCAGGGGGGCACAAAAGACCATAGAGTCGAAGTGCAAAACTGGGCTCACTACTAACCCATCTAAATCCCTGCTTTTAATCAATCAATCAATCAATCAGCCACCCGACATCAGAGCCAAAATTACAGAACGTAACCAAACAAAAAGATGGCAAACCACAGCAGACCCGATCCTAAAAGACGAGCTAAAGCAACTAAACAACGAAATAAGACAACTAATTAAAACTCACCGAAACCAGACCTGGACAAACAAACTAGAGGCACTCAAACCGGCTGACAACAGTCTGTGGAAGCTAGCTAAGTCCCTAAAAAACTCGTATAACCCTATCGTTACCTTGACAGACAACGAACAACAAGCAATAACCGACCGGGAAAAAACAGAAACCTTAGCAGACAACTTCGAGGCTGTACACATTCTAGACAATACGACAGAAACACAAGAACAAAAACAAATAGCAGCAGAGATCCAACAGTTCAGACAGCACACACACATCTTAACAAACAAGACGCTAAAAAAGACACTAACATTACCCATCGAGGTGGCGACAATAATTAAATCCCTGCCTAACAATAAAGCACCCGGACCTGACAAAATATGCAACAGAGCCCTTAAAAACCTCTCAAAAAAAGCCGTAGTCCTTACAATCTTTGGTGAAAGAATTCAGGTTAGCCAGGAAGTTAAATATCTGGGTATTACCCTAGATGCAAAACTAAACTGGAATGCACACCTAGATAAAATAGCAAACAAAGCAAAAATGGCCCGCATGATGGGTAGACGCATGTTTGGTAAAACATGGGGACTGAAACCAATGATGGTTCATTGGTACTACATAACAGTAGTCAGACCCGTGATATCCTATGGCACCTTGGTATGGTGGCCAAAGGTAGAACAAAAAACAGTAATTAAAAAACTATCCAGGATACAGAGACTGGCTTGTTTGTGCATCTGTGGAGTTATGAACAGCACTCCAACAGCATCTATGGAAGCTCTCTTGGGACTAACACCTCGAGACATATATCTAAAAGGGGAAGCCCAGATTGGAGCATACAGAATGAAAACCACCGGAAACTGGAACACCAACCAGGAACGGTGCGGACACAAACGGATACAGGAAGTGGGCGAAGGTAACCCCATCTTAAAAATGGGCTCAGACTACAGCCTTCCAGAGTATTCCTTTGACAAACCTTTCACTGTGAGGTACGATCTCAATGACTGGACCCAAGAAACCTCAACCCACCTGCCAAATGGGCTAGTCTGGTACACAGATGGATCCCGAACAGCAGAGGGCACGGGTGCTGGAATACATGGCGTAAGACCAAAAGAGGACATTAGTGTATCTCTTGGGACCAAAGCCACAGTCTTTCAAGCTGAAATCTTTGCTATAATGCAATGCGTCCAGGAAAATGCAAAACGCGGGTATTCCCAACAACGCATAAGCATACTTTCTGACAGTCAAGCGGCATTGAAAGCGCTTGAATCACCTCGTGTAAGCTCTGTGCTAACAAGAGAATGCTTAAATCACCTGACACTCCTATCTGAAAAGAACACTGTTCAGCTCATTTGGGTGCCAGGGCACACAAGGATAGAGGGAAACGAAGCGGCAGACGCCCTCGCAAAAGCTGGTGCATCTACCCCATTTATAGGCCCAGAACCTGTATTTGGTATACCCAAACAAAGCATCCGAACAGCGATAGAAAAATGGACCGCCAGACAACACGCTTCTCGCTGGGATGCCACACAGGGACAAACACTGGGGAAGGAAATAATTAGAACGCCTTCTCGCAGACTAACAACTGACGTCCTCCATCTAGGACGAACTCAGATCAGACGGCTGGTAGGACTAGTCACAGGACACTGCCACCTGAGAAAACACCTACACAAAATAGGCATATACAGAGGGGATATACTCTGTAGATTATGTCAGGAAGAGGAGGAGACAGCCTCACACATAATCGTCGACTGTCCAGCGTTACTCCGCAAAAGACAGCAACTTTTCGGGGGAACTCCACACGGAGCAGCTCTCACACACGAGCATCTCGTAAAAAACATCCTACAACTCGTTGAAGGTGCAAATCTATTTTAATAGGGCCAGGGGGGCACAAAAGACCATAGAGTCGAAGTGCAAAACTGGGCTCACTACTAACCCATCTAAATCCCTGCTTTTAATCAATCAATCAATCAATCAGCCACCCGACATCAGAGCCAAAATTACAGAACGTAACCAAACAAAAAGATGGCAAACCACAGCAGACCCGATCCTAAAAGACGAGCTAAAGCAACTAAACAACGAAATAAGACAACTAATTAAAACTCACCGAAACCAGACCTGGACAAACAAACTAGAGGCACTCAAACCGGCTGACAACAGTCTGTGGAAGCTAGCTAAATCCCTAAAAAACTCGTATAACCCTATCGTTACCTTGACAGACAACGAACAACAAGCAATAACCGACCGGGAAAAAAACAGAAACCTTAGCAGACAACTTCGAGGCTGTACACATTCTAGACAATACGACAGAAACACAAGAACAAAAACAAATAGCAGCAGAGATCCAACAGTTCAGACAGCACACACACATCTTAACAAACAAGACGCTAAAAAAGACACTAACATTACCCATCGAGGTGGCGACAATAATTAAATCCCTGCCTAACAATAAAGCACCCGGACCTGACAAAATATGCAACAGAGCCCTTAAAAACCTCTCAAAAAAAGCCGTAGTCCAGTTGCATTACATCATAAATGCCATTTTTAAACTGCAGCATTTCCAGAGCAGCTGGAAAACGGCAGCAATAACGCCAGTACCCAAACCACGAAAAGACACGCACACAGCGAAAAGCTATCGGCCGATCAGCCTCCTGTGCACCCTTGCGAAAGTAACTGAAAAAATTATACTCCACAGAATGCAACAAATAGACAGACGGAACCAACTAAACTAACAATCGACCAACAATTTGGCTTCCGAACGAAACATAACACGGTTCAACAAGTGGTTAGGATCGTAAATGACGTGACGCAAAATTATAACAAAAACAACGTGACAGCGCTGGTTTTACTAGACATAGAAAAAGCATTCGACAAGGTTTGGATCGACGGACTGACGCATAAATTATTACAATTCGGAGTTACCCCACACCTAGCTAAATTACTCGACTCATACCTCACTGACGGACACTTCAGAGTAGCAATACACAACGCTCGCTCAACAAACCGACAAATAAGAGCAGGAGTCCCTCAAGGCTCGATCTTAGCCCCGAAACTTTTCTCATTGTACAGTCGTGTGCAAATAAATCTGGGACAGTGTTTTTTTCACATGCAGATTCAGTTAAGAATTTGATGAATATTTCCATGGATTTCCTCTTATCAGAGAGAGTTGCGGGTTTCAGTACCTGTTAAAGTTTAATGTAACTCTTTCTGATAGCAGGAAATCCATGGAGATATTCTTCAATTCTTAACTGAATCTGCAGGTGAAAAAAACACTGTCCCAGATTTATTTGCACACGACTGTACATTAACGACATACCAAGACCAAAACGGCGCTATTCGCGGACGACACGGCAATCTACGCGCATTCCTTCAGCGCGCAGATCGCCACCAAACAAATCCAAATCCATCTCAACCTGCTGCAAACCTACCTCTCACATTGGAAAATAAAATTTAACAATGACAAGACTGAACACATAATTTTCATTAAAAAATATACAAATCACAGAGTATTCACAAAACTCACAAAACTGGACATCAACAGCCACAAAGTGACCCCGACAACCGCAGTCAAATACTTAGGAGTCCACCTAGACAGCCGACTAAATTATAGACGACACGTGGCAGAAACAATCAAAAAAACGCACGCAACCCTTAAAAATTTGTACGCACTTTTGGCAAAAAATAGCAAATTAACTACCGACAACAAACGACTGCTATACAAGACAATGATCCAGCCCGTAATGACGTACGCTGCCCCAGCCTGGTGTAGCGCAAGCAATCTAACTCTCAAACCCCTACAAGTCCTTCAAAACAAATGCCTCCGACTAATTACAAACTCGGACAGGTACACCAGACTCACCGAACTCCACGTGAAAGACAATACATAACCGAAACTTCACAAAAATTCTACAAAACCCAGCTAAAACACAATCCTTTGTCGCAATCGATAACAAGAATCAGACAGCACAACACAGACCGACTAAAACATAAAATCCCTTACCAGAACGTCCCAATTTTTACGGAACATGACTGAGCTTCTTCCCAACTCACAGACTCCCTGAGGCGACAATAATACGTTTAAGCAGGTGTTTTCCTCGCACTTTTCCTGCAAAAGTAACTTAGCGCGACAGCTCCACAGCCAAGGACGGCAAATAATTACCACTGCATGTACCATGTACTTATACATAAACCGGCGAGAAAGTTGAAAGAATTAAGCGTGAATGTGGCTGTAAATAACACTGTATATAAAATAAAATTAGAATGACTGTAAATAAACTTGTATGAATGATTGCGCGAATTCACATACTTAAGAGTGTTAGGCTAAGTTTTATGTATATGTACAGACTATAAAATAAAATATCTTAGGACATAAAATGTAAACTTACAACTAAGTGTGAGCCCACTAGGGGCAGGAAACTTTTATTAACTACATCCTACAAAATGAATTATCTTGTGTATCCTTTATCATGTGTAATTCATCTTCTGTACCTATTATGACAATAAAGACCTTTGAAACGAACGAACGGTTCTCGTCCGAGACTCGTATCGGCATCGATAACACGCGGACGTGTTGTGAGCGAGCTATTCCAAAAAAAGATCGCGACAAACGCGGTATTAAGTGGCGACGCTTTCTTAAAAAGTGCAGTGACAGGACACTTTACAACATGTAATTAGCTAATAATTATTATTATTAGTGGACCGATAGCGATCTATCAAAACTCCCGCGAGCGCTAGAATTCGGTGGCAAAGGTCACACATGTGGCTATAGATTTACAGTTCGGGCCACACAGGGGAGACCTGGACCGGTCCAACTCCGAAAATTAGGGGTGCCGCACGCGAACTAGTGCAGAAACAATCCTAAATATTAAAAACTTAAGAGTAATGTAAATAAATAATTAGTGTATAATAATTAGTTAACATAAGCTAGGGTTAAGAGACTTTCTAATAGATCATCGCCGCGAATGCGCGAAAAACTGGCACCGTCGGCTTTCAAAAAGAAAACAAGCGATTACTACCTTGATAAGAAACCGCGCTCGGAACTAACAGCCAGTGAAACCCGACTACAGCGAATTCTAACCGAATTAAAAGAAGCACGCGTGAAGCTAACTTCGGCGGAGAAATCGAAGCGACG